>JAGFNQ010001805.1:134638-284208 GCA_024364735.1 Boesenbergia rotunda | reverse complement strand
CATAGTTAATTTGGTCATGTCAAAGGAATCATCATATTAAACAATTATTTCAACTTCCCTAAAGCAAGTTAGCTTTAGTTACACTTCCTTTTAATTAACATAAATTTATGAGTGCAAAAACTTATTTAAGGTGGAATTTTAATTGTCTTCTAATATTCAACATCACATTGGCATTGTAGGTAGCTCTGACATGCCTAAGTTCACTTCTTCACAAGACATTTACGTTAACAGAATGAGATTTTGCATTTACAGGTTAGTAAAATAGATACGCTGGCAATGTTGTTTGCTTCTTAATTTTGTGTAATAATTAACCTAGTTTCTGTTTCAGGAGGAGCTGTCGATACTTCATTCTAAAATTCAATCGTGTGGTGTGTATTTTCCGCTGGCTTCAAGAATACATATCCAGTACAGAGTGATGAGAAACCAAACAAAAGGCTCAAAACTTCAGCTATTTTGCTTCACTTGCTATATCTCTGTACCTCTCATTGCTTTAAATACATAATTATCTTTCATGGTTAGGGGAACAATGAATTCTGAAGCAGTTTCTCTCAAGAAGCAGTTAGCATATCAAGTTGATGTATTTCTATCAGTCCACCCCTATGCCAAGCCATTGGTTCTACTGCTTGCAACTTTTCTGTTGATAGGCCTTGTGGTCTGCTCTATATGGAGTGACGAAGATACTTGGCAATTGCCTGTGGTTATCTTGGACTTATATAGCTGATTCAGGCAATCATGCTAATTCTATCGGCTTTGGTCCCAAGTTAGTTTCACTTTCTATAAGTTTGGTGGAATGCTTATATTTGCTATGATGCTTGGGCTTGTCTCTGATGCTATCTCAGAGAAATTTGATTCTTTGAGGAAAGGCAGGAGTGAAGTGATCGAGGACAGTCACACCCTTGTACTTGGGTGGAGCGACAAGTTGGTAAACCGCATCTTGTTATATTTTTTTTTGCATTTTAGATACAATTTATTTACTTTATAATCAGCATGGGAGTTTTTAATTGTCAATATCTGTTGGGTGAACTTCAAAGTTGTTTAGTTTATATTGAAGACACCTACCAAATTTTCTCAGCATGTAGTCTTTAACACCAACACATATAGGTCTTTTCCCATCACTTAATCAAGCAAATTCTTGACCATCATAGAAGTATATGCATGAATGAACTTAGCTAGTATAGAATTGAAGGTGAGAATGCTCACATGTGCAATGGTTACCGAGATTTAAAATCTCCTTCTGAGCCAAAGTTTCAATGGTTGACCAAAACAATAAAGATTAGTTGTGCTGTAATGCATGAACCAATGGCGACTCCATGCCTATAGTGTCTGTCGGTATATTAAAATGGCATCCCCTTTCCCTGTGACTAGTCATTTTGGTGTGAAATATTACTCCATCGCTCCAACACAGCAAACATGGTATCAAAGTAGGATGACACTCTAACACACGTAAACATAAAATACTGATAAAGATAATCACCTTCCATTTGTCCCTGACGATTGATTTGAGGCCCTCCATGCTTAGTGATTTAAAGGGACCTTCACCTAATAGCTTTTTCATCTTGGACTGGATTAGGCTTTCTTGTTATTTCATGTGATATAAGATGTAGCTCCTCACCTAGGCGATATTGAGATTAAGGAAGCTGAGAAAATAATGAAACATAACCTCCTCTTTTGATACCATGTGGTTAAGTGAGGCCCTCTTGAATATGCTTACGTATCAATGGAAACTACCTATCTTCCTTGAAAATTTGGGTTGGATTGGACTTCCTTGGGCTCTCACAGAGTGAAAATAACATCACACCATGTTTGGGTTTTTGTTTTCGTATTACTGTTTTATTTTCTTTCCTCTTGAGAAGTAGTTTTGGATTTCCCCATGTAAAACTCTTATTCTATCAAGATATCTTATGGGCAACTTCACAATTTGGTTAAACTGTTCTATTTATTCTGGATGATTGTTGTAGCAAATTGAAAATTACCCTCTAAGAATCATTTTTCACTGTCTATACCTAAATAGGGAGTTTTAAAACTTAAGAAGCCGCGGTTGTTGCACCATCTTATTTTTGTTGTATTGAGCAGGAAATTCAAGCACTGTGAACTTGCCATATTATTTCAGCATATTCACATTTTATTCTTCTCTTCATAGTCAAATGATTTTCTGATTGATGCAGGGTTCCCTACTTAATCAACTGGCTATAGCCAATGAGAGTTTGGGTGGTGGCACTGTAGTTGTTATGGCTGAACGGGACAAGGAGGAAATGGAATTGGATATTGCAAAAATGGAATTTGATTTTAAGGGGACATCCGTCATTTGCAGAAGTGGAAGCCCTCTTATTCTTGCTGACTTGAAGAAGGTCAACTTAAGTTCTCAGATTACTTCTCTCTTTTGCTATACAAATTTCCCTACTCTAGATTCTTGATATACAAATATCTTTATAATGCTTTGTCATATATACAAACCATGGTAGTTGATTATTTCCATCATTCCTATGTAAACTTACTAGTGTTGCCATTTCCCTTCCTATTAACAGGTTTCTGTCTCTAAGGCTCGTGCCATTATTGTCCTGGCAGAAGATGGAAATGCTGATCTGGTAAACCTTCTTCCAATTTTTAGGTTATCAAACCCAGACAAACAAATGACCTAGATAATCCTACAGAGTGATGCACGAGCATTAAGGACGGTATTGAGTTTAACTGGAGTCAAAGAAGGTTTGCAAGGACATATAGTGGTCGAACTCAGTGACCTAGATAATGAAGTACTTGTAAAACTTGTTGGTGGAGAACTGGTTGAAACTGTTGTTGCCCATGATGTAATTGGCCGCTTAATGATACAATGTGCTCGACAACCTGGCCTTGCTCAGGTTTGCATCATGCTGTTCTACCTGTTTTATTTGTGAAGTTTTCTACATTATCCAGGTTATTTGCTGTTAGAGAAATTTTCCATGTGTACCTTTAGCAACAACGCCACTGAAGTAAATATCTCTTTTATAGTTTAAGAAATTAATAATTTAATCATTTCGATAATATTTTTTCCATAATGATTTTCAATTCCCAAAATACAAAAAACCAAGTTTTGTAATCTGGATTTGTTCCTGCTGTTTCAACTGGGATATATGTAGTCACATAATCCAAATAAAGGCCTAACCAAGTTATCGATGCAAAGACATTGGGTATATGTAGTCTCATAATTATCTATAGCAAAGTTTCTTTTCTGATTCATGCATCTCAGATGCAACAGAGGCTACTGCGCCTTAGTTTCTAGACCTATTGTGGATGCTCTACTGTTATTGGTTTGTGCATGTGCTTTGGGCATCTGAAGCAATGCACGATCTATAGCAAAGTTTCTTTTCTGATTCATCTATCTCAGATGCAGCAGAGGCTACTGCACCTTCGTTTCTAGACATATTGTGGATGCTTCACTGTTATTGGTTTGTGCATGTGCTTTGGGCATCTGAAGCAATGCACGATCAGGTAGCAATGCCTGACAAACACTCAGTATGGCAATTTGCCATACCATCTTGGAGGCCATTTAACCTTGATAGATACCCTACATTCTATAAAAATTAACAAAATAGTTAACTCTGCATAATGTGTTGATAAAGTGGGAATTAGTGAGCTTTTTGTTGTCAAATTGTTAAGCGAATTTCAAGATGTAGTTTATAGAGAACTTCTATTTTTGGTGAGACAGCTATAATGTTTTAGTAATTTGACTAATTTTTTATGATTTGGGTTGATTTTTCTAGATCTGGGAAGACATTCTTGGTTTTGAAAATTGTGAATTTTACATCAAAAGATGGCCCCAGTTGGATGGAATGCACTTTGAGGATGTACTTATCAGCTTTCCAGATGCCATTCCATGTGGAATAAAAATGGCATCGTGTGGTGGGAAGATCATATTGAACCCTGATGATTCATATATTCTGCAGGAGGGTGATGAAGTCCTTGTAATTGCAGAGGATGATGACACCTATTCCCCAGCAAAATTGCCTATGGTGAATTCCCTTTATCATGAATATTCAGAAACTAAGTTGATACAATGCAATATGCTTTTTTTTCTAATGCAGCAATAATTTCTTTAATTAGTGTTAAAGTTTTTGGATGTGAGACCACGTAACACTCTGGAACTTGTTTCTACTTTGAGGAAATTTATCTTATTCTTATTTATTTATCTTAATACTTTTTTATCTTCATGCTTCATTGCTTTTTAAGGTGATGCTCTTCAAGCTTTTGAGTTTGATTTAGTTCTTTTGGTGTTTGGTGTTAGTCAGAACTTTTTCCCAATTCGTTATTCGATATTTTATCTTATTATTTTGTGATATATTAATTTTGGAGGTATGGTACTTACATAAAAAAGAAAATGGTTTTCCGCCAGACTGAAAATCTTGGTAAACACAGATCAATGAACCAATGAATTAAAATAGGAAAAGGGAAGCTTCATAAGTGTTTGTGTCATATTCATTTTAGTCATTTGCATTTTCTTTCATAGTGTCTCATGCTTTTACTCAGATTCAAGTATTATGTCAGAGTGAGAACATGATATTCTTTTAAGGGCCTTAGCTCTTGTAAAATAGCACACCAGATCCATGGTTCTAAAATTCGCTAGGCGTTAGTCGGACACCAGACCAGCGCCTAGGCTGCCTAGGCGGAGATTAGACGGCGCTAGATGGATTAATTGATATCAACATAATTAAGATATAATTATATATAAAATAATTAAGATATAATTATAATTTATATATGAAATATTAAAATATAAAATATTTGAATTTTAAGACTTAGCATGATTGAAGTTAATAAATAAAAAAAATATAAATAGTAAAATAAAATTAGCAGAATATAAATTTGATTTATATAAATTAATAAAATTTATTAGAATTTTTTAAATTTTAAATATGAAAATTTAAATAAAAATATGATTTATAATTAATAAATATGATTTTAAATATAAGATATTTAATAAGATTTATAATTAATAAAACTTATAAAATTTTTAATTTTAAATATAATTTTTTGATATAATTTAATTAGGATTTCGAGAATCCAATTCTAATTAACTATTTATTTGAGAAAATGTTTAAATAAAATAAAATAATAAATATAAATAACAAAATTTTAAAAAAAATGTCGCTGCCAGTGGCATGGGACGTGTCCGACACGGTCAAACTTGTTGCCGGAGACATCCGGCGGCGTCGGATTCCTCCGGCGACGCCTTCGGCGTTGGAGGCATGGTCCCGCAACGTTGTATGCATCGCGAGATGCCTCCGATGCAATCGCACGGTCGCGGCGCCTAGGGCCACTGTGCGTCGCCTAGTGCTGCACAGGACTGCCTAGGCGGTTCTTCCGCCTCGGTTGACCGTAGATTTGGTTTCCGGGGCGGCCGGTGGCCGCCTAACGCCTAGGCGGCCTAGGACGTTTTTTCGAACACTTACCAGATCTTAAATGAGTGTTTTTGAGGATCTATGTTGTTTTTTCATGATTTTTTTTAAATGTCATTATCAAAAAGAAAAAAAAGAAAAAAACTAGTTAGTGATGGCTCTTGTAGCATATCACAGCAGGATGTGTCCTTGGTGTTTTTCAAAGATTCTACCCTCTGTTAAAAAAAAAATACAAATCAATATAATTGGCAAGCTGTTCTGAGAAGTGATATTTTTAATTTATGCATGTTGATTGCTGAGTACTAGATTGTGAAAGGATGCACCTGTAAATATAAAGCTTTTTTAGAATGTGTAAAAACGAATATTGACACCTGCCTTGGGTGGAGCTTTGAAAACTAACCAAAATCTGTAGATCTTGAAATTTCCACAGGTATACAAGAAAATAAAGTGCTTTAAGAAGTGGTCACAAGTTTGATGTTGCATGAATAATCATGCAACTGTAATCCTTTTCTTCAATTCAGTTAGCTGCTGAGATCCCAATTTGCTTAGAATGATCTGATCATTTATTAGAATTCATATTTCCTTAATTGATGCACCTCCTTAAGGAAGCTTTAACTCTTGTTGGAGGACCTTCATTAGTGAAACTTGTTTCATGTCTCTACAATCTCAACACTTCTACACATAGTTCAATTGTAAAAACTAACCTTCTTATCAAATGTTCATTAGCCTTCTATTTTGAATCTCATCAAGTACTACTATTCTTGCTTGTTGATGTTTTAGCCTGAAGAGCATTTTTGGATTAATTAGTCTAAAATGGACAAGGATTGCAATTAATACAAATATTTTTTCCCTACTTTTCATCCAGTTATCTAACATTGTTGGGGTCCACTACTCTGAAATTCTAGTATGATGTATGAATGATTCATCTCAGATAAGTTGTTGCGTAAACGTTCATATAAGCTGTACCTCCTATAATCTCATGAACTCACTTAGCTCTGATGCATTTTTCTTCTTTAGAACCATCTGGCTTTAGAATTTAAATAACTGCAGCATAGAAATCTTAATACTAAGGGAAGTATTACAAAAACTACAGAATGGGATATATGTTTAAATTAACTCAGTAATGATTCAATATATCTTTCCTTGTTAAGGGTGAGCTGGCATTGCATGTCTCAGTTTAGTCCAGCAGAACATGTAACCGCCTACTCTCATAAGAGTAATTAATTTTATATTCAGGTCAAAGAGGCAGTGTACATAGACATTGTCCGGCCTACAAGAAAGCCACAGAAGATTCTACTATGTGGATGGCGACGGGATGTAGATGATATGATAGTGGTAAGTTCATTCTTCGAAGCCCCTAATTTTCTCTTTTCTATCACCTATGCAGGTTGGAAGAGGATATCTACCCAAAGACTTTACTGTTCCAAAATCTCCAGAAAGAATACTATTTTGTGGTTGGCGGCGTGATATGGAAGATATGATTATGGTAAATTACAAGGAATCAGAATTGATATTCCCACCATTATGTGGATAAGAATGTGGATGTATGTACTTAAGGTAGTTTATTTGAGAGTATGCATTTTCAAATGGAAGATTAAAGAATACTGCTACTTTAATTTTGAGGAAATTAGAGTCTGCTTTTATTATCTATATAAGTACATTTTCCCACTGTTCTGTCTCCAACACATAGATGTACTCAGATAAGTTGAACATTTAATCTAAAATGTAGAATATTATGATTGTTTGAAAACAGTCTGAATATGGTTGAGACGAAATTGCAACCATTTGGTTGATTCCCTCTAGTTGTATGTCTTGGGATGTCCTTCCATATTATCATGGTACTCAAATCTGTGAAGTCTGAACTCTGCGACATCTATTTATTAAGCTGAAGTGAACTTATTAGCTTTCTTGGTAGGTATCTATGTCGACTTTCTAACATTTTGGAATTTATTTTCAATTTTAAAATTGCTTATTCTGATAAAGTCTTGGTAGAGTTGGTGCTGCTTGTCTTTGGTCTTTGGTCTTTCCTTATACAAGTCTTAATTTAGTCTTGCTGAAAATTCTTTCAGGTGCTGGATGCTTTTCTAGCGCCAGGATCTGAATTATGGATGTTCAATGACGTTCCTGAGAATGAGAGAGAGAAAAAACTTACAGATGGTGGTTTGGATTTCTGCCGGTTGGAGAACATATCTTTGGTCAACCGTGAAGGAAATGCTGTCATTCGCCGTCACTTAGAGAGCCTTCCACTAGAATCGTTTGATTCTGTGAGTTGAGAATTCAATCATAAATTTGTGGTTTTTTCCCCAATGCTTGTTAAAGGGTGGGACAATTCATAGCATTCTTCACAGATCTTGATATTGGCTGATGAATCTGTTGAAGACTCAGCAATTCAAGCTGATTCAAGATCCCTTGCTACATTGCTGCTAATCAGGGATATTCAGGTTGTGGATTGATATTCCATCTTGATCTTGATAATGGTTATTCAAAAAGTAGTAACTACTCTTTTTTTCTATTTGCAATGTAGGCAAAAAGGCTTCCCTACAGTGAAGACCTAGTTTCATACGTTTCAGGAGGAAGCTTTTCCCATGGTACATGGATTGGAGATATGCAGCAGGCCTCGAATAAATCTGTCATAATTAGTGAGATTCTTGATCCCAGGACCAAAAATTTGTTGTCCATGTCCAAGATAAGTGATTATGTTTTGTCAAATGAACTGGTGAGCATGGCATTAGCAATGGTTGCTGAAGACCGGCAAATAAACGATGTGCTAGAAGAACTTTTTGCTGAAGAGGTAAGTTGAAGATGAAAGATATATACATCTCTTGGAATTTATAATCTCTACTAATGTTCAAGTCTATTATGGCAGTAGTGATTTTTTTTTTTTGTAATTTGCTTAATATTCCATCATCATCACTGTTCATCATAAAATCATATTTGTCTCAACTATTTGGATTGGCTACATTACTATAAATTAGCTTAATATACTCTTGATTCTCATCCAAGTGCAATTCTTGAACTGAATTGATTGCAGCTATGATTAGTTCTATTGTCTATTTTATATGGCAGGGAAATGAAATGCAAATACGTTCTGCTGATCTTTATGTTTGTGAAGAAGAAGAAATGAATTTCTATGAAATTATTCTCCGAGCTCGACAGAGGAAAGAGATTGTAATCGGTTACCGCCTTGCAGATGCCGAGAGAGCGATCATCAATCCGCCAGATAAAGACATGCGACGGACATGGTCAGATAAAGATGTCTTTGTTGTCATAGCTGAGAAAGAATGAGGTTATTTCGGTTTGAGTGCATCAAAATTGTTCTCAAAAGGAGAATAATAAAAAGGCAGTTAGAACCATGATACTCAAAGCAGAATCGAGAATGGTGGCACTTGAAACAAAGTTGTGCCATACACAGTGAAATTAAATGCAAGCGAAGAAGTAAAGTAGGTCGAGGCAAATCTGATTGAACCACAAATTAGTGCTTAAACGATTTTCAGAATCAATTTAAACTGTACTGAAGATATTTGTTTTCCCAGCCAAAGTTGGTGATCAGTATCTGTGAACCTATTCATTTTTGTATATTTGATTAGAAAGGATTCTATTATGTATATATGTATATTGAGATCAAAGAAAATTATGGTTATTTGTTTCTATTTGAGGCTTGTTTATCTTAGATTCCCTGAACTCATCAGATTCGAGCAACTTGAGTGGGTCAGGAATAATATCCTTCTTGGCCCTTCTATGAAGAAATCAAATCCTATAAAGTAACAAAGGTGGTGGGAAAGTAAAGTTAGATCAACTTTAGCTTGCCATTTCAAAAGTTTTTATCCCATTATGTAGTTATTTGGATCTTAAATATTATTGGAGACATTTATTGGACATATTGTTTGATTGCTAAACGTCCTCAAAACTTCCATTATTGCTTAGCTCGTGGCTTGTGATAGCCACTTCCCACCAACCAAAACACTCCAAGACTAACCACCGCAGTTAAACCTGGCAATGGCATAGCTTTAGGTGACGATTGGCTTCGTTCGATTAATTTTAGATGTAAACGATCTTCTCTCTTGTCTGTCTATTAGATAAATCTAAAATGTAATTTGTATATAATTAAACATTAACCTCTTGAATTCGGTTGTTGAAGAGTGAGCTTCAATGATGCACATGGAAGAGTGTGGCGTTGCTGCATGATGATGAGGTCCATTTGGCACGTATATATACAGTGACAAGGCGACAAAGGGTTGATGATATTTGGAAGTTTCCTTCATATTTCTTTATATATTTTCGTAATTAATTATATTTTGGGAAAAGAATTAATAATACGCTGCAAATGTCCCTTTTTTTTAAAAAAAATATTTACTTTAATTAAGATTACTATTAATTTAGAGAAACGTTACAACTGCAAGAATAAAATATTGGATTTCCGTAGACTACTGTACATGCCGCAGTGAGTCTAAGACATTATTAATTAGAGAAATTACTCGTTGCCCCTCTTACTTTCTATATTAAGTTCTAAATTATCGATCGGATAAATTTAGAAAATTACTTTTTAAAGTAAATTGATATTTTTGTTAAACCTGGGTACCAAAATAGGAAAAGTTGCTGCGGCTTTCTCTACTGCTCTTTATCGACACACATGACGCAGCTACCGGATCACTGCTCTTGTCTGCTGTCCTCCAATGGACGACACGCATTGCACTTGCGACTGCCCATAAACAACCCACGCACTTGTTTTCTTCTCTGCTCTTCCCTCCACCGCCGGCGATGTCAGCTCCAGTCGCTTCCGGGAGTCGGAGGGCGCTCCACGTCCCATTCTTTCCCGTCTCTCCGGCTGAGCCCCCTTCCGCCCCTTTCTTCCCCTCCTACTCCTCCCCTCCGCCGCCGCCGCCGCCTCCACTGGGAGTGGGCGGGTCGTTGCAGCCGACATTCCCCGCCAACATCTCCTCCCTCGCCTTCCCTGGCTCACGCTCTGCGCCTCGTTCTCGGCATAGCTCCGGCGCCATCGTCACCGCCGTAGTTCTCCCGCTCCTCGCTCTCGGCGTGCTCGCCGCTGTTGCCGTCGCGTTCTTCGTACGCCGACACAGGCGGCGGTTCCCTGGCGGCGGATACTCGGATAAGGACGAGACTCGCTCCGTCTCGGATCGTTTGTTCCCAGCGGATTTCGCCGCTTCCGATGACGGCGCTCCAAAGCCATCTCCCTCCGCCGCGGCGTCCTCCGATTTTTTGTACCTTGGCACGTTTGTCGACGCCGTTCCTGTCGGTTCGGTCCGAGATGGCGGCCGCTCGACGGCAGATCCGGTGGGCGGATCGCCCAACGGGAATCCATCGTCGCCGGAGCTTCGGCCACTCCCTCCTCTGCAGCGCCAGTTTCGCCATATGTATGAGAACGGAACGATTGGGAGCTCGTCCGAGGAGGAGTTCTATTCGCCGAAGACGTCTTCGGCAGGGAAGGAGAGCTCCGGGAGAGCGGTCGGTGGGCTGATGTCGAGCTCCCGGCGAACCTTTCCTTCGATGATGGAGAAATCTGAGTCCCAAGGATTGACGATGAGCACTCCATCTTATCCTTCGTCGAACTCGCCCTCGTCTCCTCAGTCGTCACCTGCAACTTCAGTGTCGGGAGTTGGATCAAGCCCTGGTTGTCAAAATGACGGATCCTCGAAATCCAGATCTGTAAGGAGTGCGGACGAAAGTATCGAATTCGAAGCTCCACCGCCGCCGCCGCCGCCGCCTCTTTTAGGACCTCTAACACCATCTCCTCCAAAACGGAACCCGCCTTCGCCTTCACCACCTTCTTCCCCAGTGGAGAAACAATATGAAACGAAGGTAGAAATTCGTGATATGCCAGCACCAAATGTACTGTCTCCGACGAGAAATCAAGCCCTCTCTCAAAATCCATTTATTGTAATTACTCCCCCTGGACCGCGACAGAGACAAGCGCCGCCGCCACCTCCACCACCACCGCCGGTTGGGTACTGGGACAGTCAGGTCCGGAAGCCACAAGATACACATCTGCCGGTCCTTGCGAAGTCGAAGCCAGCTGAGGTACTGATCTCCTCGGCCATGGCTTACCCCACAGATCCAAGAGGGGAGTCGGAGGCCATGGAGAAGAACCAGGACACCTCTCGCCCAAAGTTGAAACCTTTGCACTGGGATAAGGTGCAGGCGAGCTCGAATCGAGCAATGGTGTGGGATCAGTTGAAATCCAGCTCCTTCCAGTGAGACTCATTAACATGATAGGCACTAATTGGATTTTTTCCCCCCATTTCCTTTGAGTAATATTGTTTCCTTACTTGATTATTTGACAGGGTAAACGAGGAAATGATCGAGACTTTGTTTGTTTCTAAAGCAACAACAAATCCTGCACCAAGAGAGACCAACTGGCGCCAGGTTCTTCCTCCTCCAAATCAAGAGAACAAGGTGCTCGATCCAAGGAAATCTCAGAACATTGCAATTCTACTGAGGGCATTGAATGTGACGACGGAGGAAGTTTGTGATGCCCTTCTCGAAGGTGAGATTCTAATACTCAAACTCCTTTGTATTTATCTGGAGCTGAACAAAAGAACTGAGTATATGGTGTTCTGATTCATTTCCCATCATTATCTGCAATGTTTATCTAAAAACATCACTTCTTTATCCAACTACATCCTCATTAAGGGTAAGGGTAATTTAAAACTGTGTGTTTTTTTTTCAGATGCAGTACTTTTTCATTTGACACTCTCATGGCCTAAAATGGTAACTAAATATCTATCCATCGTAGAAGAAAGAAGCTAATGTGTTTAAGAGGATGCAAGGCATTAGAATTATGAGCTACCAAATTTCAAACAGAAAGAAGGCTTGAACAACTTTCATATGCAGCGACTTGTTAGCTTCTATATTTTTTAATCATTATTGCTGAAAGCAGGTAATGCTGATAGCTTAGGAGCTGAACTGCTGGAGCCCTTGCTAAAGATGGCTCCTAGCAAAGACGAAGAGCATAAATTGAAAGAACACAAAGATGATGCCCCAACCAAACTTGGTCCTCCAGAGAAGTTTCTTAAAGCTGTGCTTGATATACCATTCGCATTTAAAAGAATTGATGCGATGCTCTATATAGCTAACTTTGATTCAGAGGTTAATTTTCTAAAGAAGTCCTTTGAGATTCTCGAGGTAAATTACTAATATTTCTTAGTCATTTCCTTATTAATGCCCGATATACAATTACAGCTAAACCTAGTTAACAGTTTCTTCATTTTTTTGTTTGTTTAATTACTCAATCTTTTTGTTCTCTATCAAATAGGTTGTCAGTCCTGTTTACGTTGTCTCTGTAACTTTCTAAATGTAGGCACTGATGGGTAGAATATGAAATGTTATTCATATCAAAGTGAAGCATATAGATTGTTGAAATTTGGAAAGCCTTTGTGAATACTGCAATTGACCATTTTTGTACAAATCTATGTAGTTTGTTTTATATGAGAATAACTGACAACCTGAAATCTGAATTGCCAGTGTATTCTCTAAATTATACTTAGCAGTTGGGGTTTTTAAGTTCTCATTTTAGAACACAATTTTATTTGCTTAGACATGCTCATTTCTCTACTTCACCCTCCCTCGGGCAATATCCTTGAGGGAATGCCAACAATTCATTTACAGATATTGAAGTCATATTAACTGCTCTATTTTAATTTATACGAAATTAGCCGAACTTTGATAAAGGAATGTTCAAATTCACCCAATACTAGTCATTCTTAGCCTTTTCAGCTTGGTCCACAATTGACAGGCTGCCTGTGATGAACTGAGGAACAGTAGATTGTTTCTGAAGCTCCTGGATGCTGTACTAAAGACTGGGAACCGAATGAACGTTGGCACCAATCGTGGTGATGCACATGCCTTCAAGCTTGATACACTGCTCAAGCTAGTCGACGTCAAGGGCACAGATGGCAAGACCACACTTCTACACTTTGTTGTCCAAGAGATCATCAGAACAGAAGGATCTAGGCTTTCCATCGCCAACAACGGGCCTGCCAAAGCACAGCCAAACACTCTGCGAGATGACCTGGAGTGCAGAAAGCTTGGGCTCAAGGCTGTTTCTGCATTAGGGGGTGAACTCAGCAATGTAAAGAAGGCAGCTGCCATGGAGTCAGATATACTCAGCAGCTATGTTTCAAAACTAGCAGGAGGAATTGGGAAGATCAATGAGGTATCGAAATTGAATGGAGATAAGCAGAGATTTCACGAGGCTATGGTTAGGTTTCTGAAGAAAGCAGAGGATGATATCATAAGGGTGCAAGCTCAGGAGAGTGTGGCATTGTCTCTGGTGAAGGAAATAACGGAGTACTTCCATGGAAACTCAACCCGAGAAGAGGCTCATCCATTTAGGATCTTCATGGTCGTCAGGGATTTTGTAGCCATCCTTGAAAGGGTATGCAAGGAGGTTGGGGTGACCAACGAACGCACAATTGTCAGCTCAGCACGGCAGTTTCCGGTGCCGGTGAACCCAACTCTTCCCCCTTTATTCCCCCGGTTTCATGCATTGAGACCTGAAGGCTCAGACGAGGAGAGTTCATTGTCATCGTAATGAAGTATGTTCAGATGGTGTTCTTTTAAATATTATTTTGTAGCATGCCGATTCAATATGGATTCTTTTAGATATTATTTTGCTCTTTGTAATACAAATACAGAAATGAGAGCAAAAGGAAAATAAGTGATTTTAACATGGTTTATATCCAAATAATGTTCATTGATTCTTCTCCAGGATATTAAATCCTGTGCAGATTTGCTTTTCGAGTTTATATGGTTGTTAGAACTTGGTTTTAGAATTCATGAATGAGAAAATCTCCATCAGAATCGACTTAACAATTAATAAAATTTTAGATAAATAGTGCCTTGCCCTATTTGTTGCTAGCATCCAATGGCAAACCAACCACAGATGCAGATAGAACAAAGATTTAATTGTTCTAACAGAAGGCAAATTTATTTTAAAAAATATGCGACTAAAATATAAAATGAAGCCTGAATAATATCAATAAATTAAGTATTATCTTCGATCTGCTTCTCTTTCTTTAAACTAAACGGTCACGCCGTCCCTCGAGGCTTGGTGTTATGATAGGATATGGAACGGTCTCTCGTATGATAAGAATTCGAATCTCATACATCACATTTTACATCTGAGGCGAATTCAGAAATGATAGATGAACTCAGTTGATCTGGAGTTGGTTAATTTCGTCAAAAAATCTAAGTTCAGTTCGTGTGAGGATATTATCATCTAGCTTTATGTATATATATTTGATCTAATTTTAAATTTTTATTAAATGATTTTTTCCATTATTTATAAAATGGTTAAATTAATTTACCGGTAATAATATTTAATTAATTCGTATACGTTGGAAATTTAGAGGACATGGTGGAAACTAGGTCAGGCCGCTGACACGGTATTAGAGAGCGTGCTGCAGACGGTGAGATAGAGGTAGTTGGCTTGTGAGTGCAGCGCGAGACCTTGCTCCAGCATCTCACGCAAGGCCTTAATCCACAATTGTTTGCCTCCGATATAGATGTAACTCGTAATGGTATACCAGTATAGAGGACACGTCGATTCAATCATGACAATCATAGTCGAGAGTGACCATGTACCACTGAATACTGATCGTAATCACTATCTTTTATTGGTCATAAATATCGAGATAAAAATATTTTACCATTATAATTCATTATCCTAGAGCAGAAAAAATGATCAACATTTTACAGAGTTGGTTAGTAAATATTCTTCCAAATTATTATTGAACTATAACAAATAATTATATTTAAATAATTTATCATAATCCTAATTTTTGTGATAGGTATCTAGATTGAGTTTTTTTTTCAACGCTAAACTAAGATAAATGCACGATGATCTATAGAATTGTATGTCTTTCGATAATTTACTGATGACAGATTATTATTGTGGTTATTGTTGTTTACTTAATTGAGATTGTGGTTTATTACTAACTGTTAATTTAAATTGTTGAGCTCTTATTTATTCTTCTTGTGACAATCTATAACTTCATCAACTACTTTTGTGCCGAAACCAACTAATGTAGTTACACTTGTCTAAAAGTGAAAAACAAAAAATTTACTAATGTACTGGAGTCCCATGAACTAAATTGTATTGTCAGAAATTGATATCCGATAGTAGGTATCAACGGCTTACCACATCACCATACAATATCTGCTAGAATACCATGGTGGTGATCGTCATCTTGTTAATGAACACCTTATTGGTGATTGTGGAAAGACTAGCAACACACTATAATACATATTAGAACACTTTATTATTGATACACCTAGAACAACAATAACATGTTGCTAGTATTTTAACGCCAACAACATATTACAATATACGTCAGAAGACTTTGTTGATGATCCTAGAAAGACCAGCAGCACATTTGTTGCTTATACCTGTAGAACATCAACAAAATATTGTTGATATTTCCATACTAGGAATATACTACAATATATGTTAGAAAACTCTTTCGTTGATTTTAAAAAGGCCGACAACATATTATTGCTTATACCCCTAGAACAACAACAAAATGTTGCTGGTATTTCCTCACCAACAACACACTATAATATTTGTTAGAATATTTTATTTCTGATCATAGGAAGACCAATAACATTGTTTGTTGAAACACCAAGAACAAAATCAACATGTTGTTGGTATTTTCACACCAACAACACACTACAATACCTGTTACACTTTGTTGTTGATCCTAGGAAGACCAGCTACACGTTATTGGCGATAACCGTAGGACAAGCAACACGTCGACGTTCTTTCTAGCTCATTGATCGGTTGATCGGTAAAACAAATCCTCCGAGTGGAAGGAGTGGGGAATCTCAAGGAGTCACTACCTTCAGGACGGATATGTCCAATAGGCTAGATGAAGGTGCAGCTAGCCGGACGGTCAGCCAACTTAGGGCCATCTTAGCATTCGGCTGGTGGAACGATTGTCCTATTCCCTTTCCGCCTATCTGACTCGCATGGTCTAATTTGTCATATGAGCGACCAATCGACTGACCAACGGAGCATCGATCGTCCGACCACCCATGCCACTGTTATGGTCGAATGCGCTCTGGTGTCTTTTGTTCGATCTCTCAAAGCTTAGTCAGCCCTATAAAAGAAATCGATCACTAAGAGTTAACTGGATAATTATTTTCAACCGATTGAAAGATTTACTTGTAACAATTGATTGAGCTATTTTATCCATCGATCAGTGGAATGATACACTCTCACAAAATCATTTCCATTTGATTGACCGATTTATCTATTATAGTAATCGATAGGGAATAAATCAGAAAAAAAATTGAATATTTGATATATAATTTGATAATTTTAAAAATTACGTATGCTATTTAGATATTTTAAACATCTGACTGTATGATTCAATAAATCACCTAAATTATTTGACATGTCACCCATCCCATCCAAGTGGAAGACTCTGCATTGAACACGATTGGTGAGCAGACAATCGGTACTTCATTATTATTTTTTTAATCCTGAACATGAGAGTATCTTCACATATTAGGATCCGCTTAGATATTGACAAAAAGCCCTCTCATTTTATTTTGCTACTCACCAGATAAAGTAGTAGTTCATTGTGTTCCTGATAGCTAGTTGTCGATCGTCTCGATATGGAGCTTCTCACTCTCCGTGTCCAAATTGCCTTCGAGTTTCTATAAAATGACATATTTCCTTCCGTCGACAGGTCTTTTGTTTCTCTATCAAGGATTCAAGGTTCACCACTCTGTTACGGTTGACTTAGTAAATTTGTACTCTCACGGACATAACTGAGATATAAAAAATTAATAGATTTTTATTAAAAATTTTGAATTCATGAACTACGAAGTTGATAGGGCATCAATTTGTATATCTGTGTAAAAAAAAATTCCCTCAACTTCTTATCATTTTAAACTTTATTTATTTTTTCAAGGTTAATCTTAGGACAGATTATGAAGGCGCCACATACAAACGTTTCACCTTTTGTGCAAACAGGATCCTCTGTCTCAGAGGATTCCTGTCCCACACTAGCCGGTGACGTCAATCGGACATCATCGATGATTTTTTATCGTTGTCCCGAATCAAATGATATCCTCAAAGAATGGTGAATCAGCTGGAATCGTCATAATTACAATCTCGTCGGATTCAACGATGAATCCGATAAGATTGTAATTGGATGCTCCTGATGGATTCACCGTACCCTTCAGGATATAATTTTGTTCGGGACGATAGTCGGAGACCGTCGATGATATTCGATCGACGATCGAATGATTCGTCAGTCATCGTCGACGAGTGGGATAGTCGGGACAAAGGGTAAAGTGGGATGAAAAATCTGTCCTCCCTTCGTTTAGCAAACTTGCGTGTCAAGTCAAATCTGCTCTATAAATTCGACCTCCTCCTAGCTCACTGGGTTTTGTGTTCGTCACCGCTTCAGGGATGGCGGCGGCGGATTCCAAGTGCTGCCACGTACTTCTACTTCCCTACCCGGCCCAGGGCCACGTTAACCCCATGCTCCAGTTCGCCAAGCGCTTCGCCGCCCACGGCCTCACCGCCACCCTCGTCGCCACCCGCTTCATCCTCGCCAACGCCCGCCCCACCCCCGGCTCTGTCCGCCTCGCCGCCATCTCCGACGGCTGCGACCGCGCAGGCTTCGCCGAGGTCGACACTATTCCGTCCTACCTGAACTCGCTCGAGCGCTTCGGCTCCGCCACTCTCGACGACCTGCTCCGCTCCGAGGCGGAGGCCGGGCGCCCCGTCGGGCTCCTCGTGTTCGACGCCTTTCTGCCGTGGGCCGGTGAGGTCGGGAGGCGGAATAGCATCGCCACCGCCGCCTTCTTCACGCAGAGCTCCGCCGTGGACCTTATTTACTACCACGTGAAGGCGGGGCTGGTGCAGCAGCCGGTGCGGGAGGCGTTGGACCTGCCGGGGCTGCCCCTGTTGCAGCTGAAGGACCTTCCGTCGTACCTGCCGGACCAGTTCGGTGTCTACCCGGCCTACATGGAGATGGTGTTCAACCAGTTCAAGGACTTGGAGAAGGTTGACGAAGTCCTCATCAATACCTTCTACGAACTGGAACCTCAGGTGACTAGTTTTTCATTATCCTCAGTGTTTTGCCCAAAAAGGCAAAAGAAAAACAATCGAAATCGACGTCAACTACAGATGCGAAGTCTCCTAATTCATGATTATGTGTGAACGGTTCATAATCCTGCAAACTTCAAAGATCCGGCCAACTCCGTCGACATATGAAACAGGACTGCTGACTTCTTGGAGGATCTTTACACAACGACTATTAAATTTGCTACAATTTACACCTTAGAAAATGAGTTTATTTTTTAAATTTTGAGCAGGAAACGGACTACTTGAGGAAAGTGTGTGGAGCCAAAGCCATTGGCCCAACGATACCCTCCACCTACCTTGACAACCGGCACCCTTTCGATTCGCAATACGGGTTCCACCTCTTCGCCCTGGAAGAGGCGCCGTGCATGAATTGGCTCGACGCAAGACCGCCAGCCTCGACCATATACGCCTCCTTCGGCAGCATGGTGGCGTTCGGACCCCAGCAGATGTCCGAGCTCGCCTACGGCCTCGCGGACACCGGCAAGCATTTCCTGTGGGTCGTCAGGACGCCGGAACTGGACAAACTTCCTCCAGGGTTCGCGGAGGAGTACTGCCCGAGCAGGGGCCTGATAGTGACGTGGAGCCCCCAGTTGGAGGTGCTGGCTCACAAGGCCGTCGGGTGTTTCTTGACGCACTGCGGTTGGAACTCGACTGTGGAAGGGCTGAGCCTTGGAGTGCCGATGGTGGCGATGCCACAGTGGACGGACCAAACGACCGATGCCAAATACGTGGAGGATGTATGGGGAGTCGGCGTCAGAGTGATGGAGAATGATGAGGGGATGGTGAGGCGGGAGGAGATCGTGAGGTGCGTGAAGGAAGTAACGGAAGGCAGCCGGAGCAGTGAGATACGGAGGAACGCAGGTAGGTGGCGCGAACTGGCTAAGGCTGCTGCAGGGGAGAACGGCAGCTCTGATAAGAATATTATGGAACTCATTGCTAAGTATTGCTCTTAGATCGATATTTGTATCTAGCTAGTTCCCAAATTTATCTGTTTCTTGGATTGATGGTTAATGTATGGGTATTACAATCAAATTTATCTGCTTCCATATATATCATCAACAAGAGGCCCTGTCTTCACCGATTGATTGATGACAGACATTTTCATCGTGAGATATGAGAGTCAAAGTCTAATAAAATTAAGTGCATGCCCTCTCTTTTGTATTTCATTGTTCGTGCTAGTAGCTTTGTGATTTAATTCTTCTATATTAGTCCCCGTAACGAGTTGACGAGAGCGAACGAATCGTCTTTTGTCACCATGAACAAGAAGCCCTCACGAGTTGACATGTAATTACATGGATGATTACTCTAATATGTCTTTAGATTAATTTGCAATGGATACAAAATATTCTGTTAGGTGTCTGATGTCTCTCATATAAAGGGTCATATGTTAGAGAAAAAAAATATATCTCTCATTATGATTTATCTCTTTGTATCTAACTAGAGGCTGACGATATTGGTCATTTAAGATGACAATTAATCATCTTTTACTCTAATAAATAATAATAATAGTAAATTGATTACTTAATGCAACTAAAAAGCATACCAATTTATATAAAATTTCCTCTTCCATCATCATTTTAGCAGCCCCAAGCTCCTCCTTGATTTTCACCCTCATTTATCGATGCAATTGATTCATACCGGTGTTATTCTAATTTATTGTACATCTGAACTTTATTCATATATCTAATGAAAAATAAATTTGCAACATTATTAAAACGGTAAAACTGAGCATGAATATAGTGTCAACTTAATCTAAAGTACTTAAACTTAATATATCAATAATACTTAAACTAAATTAACATAAAATAAAATAAAAAAACTAAATTAACATTGTGTTTGAACCTCAAAACAGAAGTGTAGTATCACTGAAGATAAAGATTGGAAACGGTGTCACCTTCACTGCTCAACTCGTGTAGATCAAAAAAAATGTAGAATATATGAAGATAACGAAAACAACAATAAAAAAAATTAGCTAAAATCAATCACATTACATAATACCTTAATTAAGTACAATAGGAGATATAACAGTGTACTCATAGCCGACCAAGGTCATGTTGGGTTTGTAAGGTTGTTGTTGACAATAATCCAGATATGTCAAAATTACCTGAAACTAGTAGAAATCTCAGATAGGTCAGAGATGATTTGATATCTGGTAGAAAGTTTAATTGGTCAGCAGGACTAGACGACTGACTAAAATCCAGATGAGACATCTGATAGGAAAACCTGATAGGTCAAAGATTAAAAAACAAGTGATTATACAATGGTAAGTTAGATATACAACTGGAAGAGAAAGATCTAATGAGGATGAGTCAGTAAGACTATAAGTGTTAGTCTAACGTAGATTCAACTTAAAAATCTAAATTGAGATCAAGACTAAATCTTAGTAGGCAATATTTAATTTTTAATACGCATGTGTACTGGTTTTTTTTAAAGCATGATCATGTAGATTTGAACATGTTTGATTTTGTGATGAAAATATTAGGAATGTTTTTGAACTATCTCTCATTTGGAATGTTTGGGAATATGATGGTATAATTTTGAACATGTTTGGTTTTGTTATTTTGTAATTGTGTTGGTGTTGGTTTCTAGCATCAAGGATGGTTTGTATCAAGGATGGATTTATTTGGATAATGTATCGTGGATGTTTTTAATGTATGTGGTTTGTTGTGATGGCGGTTTGTGAATGATTTTTGTGTGATGGTTTGTAAATGTCTACACAGTGAATGAGTCTTGAATGGGGGCGATTAGTCGCTATCTCAGGCATCCGCGGTTCGATCCCCAGCTACGGCGTATTTGCAGGAATTTTTCCTCCAAATGAGGTGCGAACCCTGGGACGCTGGACTTCTAGACCGCCCACTGCGAGCGCTTCTCGATTTACCCTAGCGGCCGGTGGAAAACTTCCGTGTGGCCGGGCCGGTCACCCGAGATTGATTGGAAAAGCCTCGTTAATTTTTTTTTTGAATGTATCGTGAATGTGGTTGTGATGGTATCATGTGTTTGTTTTATCATTGTATGTGTATTGTTGTATGTTTGTGTATTGTGGATGTAAATAGATTGTATACTGTAAAATCGGGGAGGTTCTTAAAAAAATTTGGTTGGAATGAAAACGAAAGTTTATTTCCCATCGCTATCATATACTAGAAAACGTCGCTAATTAAGGATGAAAAATTATTTTCCTAATTACTGATGTTTTTTTAAATGTTTTCGACGCTAAAATATAGGCACGGAGTTACTTTTCATCACTAATTAGTGACAAAAAATTATTTTCGTCGCTGCTAATTGATGTAAGTGACCCAAAAAAATGATCGCAATATTTGATCACTAGTCAATTTCTATTTTGTTTTAGCGATTAATTGGAGACCAAAATTTCGATCTCTAATGGTATGTTTTCTTGTTGTGTGAGCCCTTGCAAGAAAACAAAAAACAAAAATTCATTCACTGTTTATTTAAAAATACAAGAATTTATCAAAGGGTTCACTTATTTTACTTGGTCTTCCCGTTCTACTTCTCCCACCAAAGCTGCCTTTTTAGTAGGGATGACAATTTCATCCGAATCCGACGGAGAATTCGACATCCGACCTGAATGGAGGAGGATATGGAGGGACTATCAATACCCGATATCCGACCCGAATACCTGATTAAATAAAAAATACATATATACATTAAAGATTTTTTCCCCAAAACCTACTAATAATTTGTATTAATGTTAGAAATAGATTATATATATGCTTAATCTATTTTTAAAATTATAGATATATATTTTTTTAACTTGAATGTTAATTATAATGTACTTTTGTTCAATGATATAGTTGGATAGAAAGAAAAAAAATTATTAGTATACAAGATATTCGATCCTTTAATGGGTATGAGTATACCCGATGGATATTCGATACCCGATGGGTATAAGTACGGAGGATATAGAATCCGACCCGAACCCGACCAATTACCATCCCTATTTTTTAGTCTCATTTCTCTCTCATTCGTATGTTTCTCTAATTAATTTGTTTTCCTCTTTTACATGTACCATGAAAATTTAATTCTAGAGCAGGAGAGTTTGAAATAAATAGTGGACACCTTTAAATAAGCAATTCGCTTAGTTATTGATGGGTTAAGTAGTCCGTGGTAGATACGTGGGATAAAAAAGCTATGTGGTAAAACGTAACAAGTCTGAGTGACTCTCTATTCAGAGCTATTAGGGCCCCCTCGGGAAACACGTCCTGAAAGATCAGATCCGAAAACCATTCCCGGGAGCACCCCGGGAAGTCAGGTCCCGAGATCACCTCAAGGAAGTAGAGCGTCCGCGATCGCCCGGGCCAAAAGACCCAAGATCACCTCGGGGAAGCAGAGCCCAAGCTGCCTTCGACCTTAAGCAACAGTCCCCCTTCCATCGCGAATCTACGGATAAGCATCCCTGCTATCGCGGAGTCATCATGACCATTAATGTCGCAACGGGTCGAAACACGTAATGACAGCGTGGACCGTTTCAATTGTTATCCAGTAACCGCCAAAGGGGGGGATGTGGCATCAATCATGGGGGCGCGCCAAGGCAGCCGCCACATGTATAAAAGGTAGTCCAACCCCTCCGGTAAGGGGGTACACACTCTCTACTACTTGTACCTTCTTCTGTCTTCTATTCTTCTCCATCAAGACACTGACTTGAGAGTTGGAGTGGGCTCCGCTAGACAACCTCTGACGTGTTCCCCTAACGCTTGTGTTGATCTCGTAGGCGCTGAGTTCTTCCCCTCCCGTCAGCATCCACGTAGGCTGAACCTCGATGGCTGGCCATTGCCGTCGATTCCTTCCGGAATATGTTTGGCGTCGTCTGTAGGAATCCAGTAAAGCACCAGAAGGAGCACCCATGGCAAGACCGAAGGGACATGTCATTGTTCTGACGAGGGAGGAACTGGACCGCTTGGTGGCTAATGTCATCAAAGAAGCGCTCGAGCAGCACTAAGTCGAACAAGCTGCCTCACGGCAAGAGGCTCCTGCGCGTGAGGAGATCCCTAGAGTCTCCATCTCGCACTTGCGGAGATCCGTCACACCAGTAGGACGACGGGACGGAGCAGCCCTAGGTCCCCGAAAAGACTCTCCTGGAGATATCGAGAAGGCCCACTCGGTAGCCTCCAGCGCGCAGAGGCACGAAGAAGGACATGGGAAAAGGGAGGAACCTAAGGCCTCCCACAAGGTTCCTTCTACTCCCTTCTCATCTGAGATTGTGGAAGATCCCATGCCGAAGCAGTTCCGTGGACTTAGGATCGCCAATTTGTTAGATCGTTCCAGTTGCTATAAGGGGGGGGGGGGGGTGAATAACACTTTTGGATCGTTCTACCTACACGGTTAGTTGCGCAAGCGGAAATCTAAAATAAAACTAAAACTAACTATGAAGAACACTTACAATTTACGTGGTTCGGAGATAAACTCCTACTCCACGGCTGCCCGTAAGGTGGGCGATCCCTAATCCGTCGGTGGATGATTCCCCGGAGCACCTCTGGCTAGATCGCGTAGCTCCTTGTAGGTGGAGAAATCTTTCCACAAACTGGACACTACCTGAGATCACAAGGCTATTAACTAGCTTTGACCAAGCAAGTTTCGCCCAGAGATAGTAGCCTGAAACGAGCTCCTTTAAATATAGCTCAAGTATGAAACAGTCGCTACCAGTCGACTGCCCCTGGGGCAGTCGACTGGTCCCACTCAGATTCGACCGTTACAGTACAACATTCGAATCCAGACAGCTGTTCCAGTCAACACCAGTCGACTGCCCCCAGGGTAGGGTTGTAAATGAATCAAGCCGCTCGTGAACTATTCGGAGCTCGATTCGATAGAAGCTCGTTTGAGCTCGCTTAATAAAGCTTGTTAATATTAACGAACCAAACTCAAACTCAGCAGTATTTGGCTCGTTAGCTCGTGAACAGACTCGTTAATAAGCTCGTGAGCTAGTTCGTAAAATATAAAATTAATATTTAACATTAAATATATAATTTTGACACTTTTACATTTAATAAATATAAAATATCCAATAAAGCTCATTTGTATGAATAAAATCATAGATTTTAGTAAATATTTTATATTTTTCAGAATATATAATTTATTTTTTCAATAAATTGATGAATAATTTAATTAATAATTTATATTTGGTAAGTTCGTTTAGAGCTTGATTAGACTCGAATATGCTCGCGAGCCATCACTATATTCGATAAATTAAGCTCGAGCTCGGCTCGATAATAAACGAACCAAACTCAAACTCTCAGGTATTCGGCTCGGCTCGGTTCGATTACAGCCCTACTCCATGGCAGTAGACTGGTCCGAACCTAAGCCTAGGGTTACACTCCTCGAGTACATTTCACTCCGCACTCGAACCCTCCCAGCTTAGCCCCTGAGTACAAACACTCATACTCAGACCCTCACAACCCGGTTGACTCTTCACCAGCAACCTCGACTATTTCCTTCACGCCCTCTTCATCTTCGACCCTCGTCCCTCGGATGCGCACGCAAGCCTCCAGCTTGCCTCTATGCCACCCTTCACGTACGCATCGAATTCCGCGTCCCTCGGCTCATCGTCCCTGCTATCCACGGTCCCTCGGATGCGCACGCAAGCCTCCAGCTTGCCTCCATGCCATCCTTCACCCAAAGACATCAACCAAGTCCATGTGTACCTGCACACTCATGTACACACATTAGTCCAACAACAAACCCTAACTTAACTATATTACCCACACACATCAAAACACCATGATCCTCCAGATCATAGGGTCGATTGCCCCAACATAATTATGACGGGAAGACGGATCCGGAAGATCACGTCTGCAAATTTGAGAACGCGGCACTCCTGCACCAGTATACTGATGGTGTAAAGTGTCGGGTGTTCCTAAACACCCTGCCTGGAGCAGCTCAACGATGGTTCTAGAGGCTACCACAAGGTTCCATCAACTCCTTTGTAGAGTTTAGAACCTCCTTCCTCCACCACATCGCCAATAGCCGTCGTTATCAAAAGACGACACTCAATCTGTTCGCCCTTAAGCAGAAGCCGAAGGAGCCGCTTAAGGAGTACATCCAGCGGTTTAACAGGGTGGCGCAAGATGTGCCCAGTGCAACGTCGGAAATCCTCGTCAGCGCCTGCACCTAAGGGCTCACGGAAGGGGATTTCTTCCGATCCCTAGTGAAGAAGCCCCCCGTCAGCTTCGACGACCTACTAGGGCATTCTGTCATGCACGTCAACGTGGAGGAAGTACAATACGCCCGCCGCAAGGAACTAGCCGGAGTCCTCCTTCCAGCCGTTCCTCGGTCTGAAAGGAGGGAGCCCCCATCTCCAACTCGAGAAAAAGTCCTTCACCTCGGGAAGAACCAGTGGGCGGGTAGGCAAAGGCTGGTTGAGACGGTGGACACCGAGCAACCGGAGCCAGTGTCGAAGTACTGCGGTTTTCATGGCAACACAACACACTCCACCGAGGAGTGTCACGCCTTGAAGAAGATATTTGGTTAGGAGGCGGACACCAAACCTCGAAGAAAGTGGAATAAGGCGAGGTACCGCTGAAGATCTCCACGACGAAGCTTTTCTACCCGGCGCCAGCAGGCCGGGGAAAATGAGACCCGACATCGGTCTCGGTCACGGTCGCGAGGAAGGAATCGGGGTCGGCACCCCGAAGATCTCTCTCCTTAGAAAGAGATCCCTAGAAGGGCAAGACCCCTATGCGGGGCCCACCCTCAGGGCATGTTGGAGTAATCTCCGGGGGACCCACCGGAGGAGATTCCCATCGAGCAAGGAAGTCTCATACCCGGCGGCTGGAAAACTACTCCATTGGAACAAGCCGGAGTCAGGAGCACGACCCTACAATTTCTTTCGATCCAGCAGACGTGGAACCTCCCCATGAAGATGCCATAGTAATCATAGCCGGCATCGCCAACTACGAGGTTAAGTGTAACTTCGTGGACACAGGAAGTTCTGTGAACATCCTGTACAAGGCGGCTCTAGACCATATGCAGATCGATGAGGATGAGCTACTCCCGGTCTCGACCCCACTATTCGGCTTTACGGAGTATCGAGTATAGCCGATAGGGCAAATCACCCTATCGCTCTCATTTGGTAGCGACGCTCTGGAGAGGACCAGGAGGATGTCTTTCTTGATTGTTGACGCTCCCTCCTCCTACAACGCCATCCTGGGCCGCTCGACTCTCAGTGTCTTCCAGGCGGCGGTCTCTGTCTACTACCAGAAGATAAAATTTTCCATAGGCGACCAAGTGGTTGAAGTCAGAGGGGACCAGCTGTTGTCTCGGCGATGCTACAACGGGGGAAGTCAGGTCAGAGTCCCGAAAGGACCCAAGGGCTTCAGAAGGCTAGCTGTAGGAGGCGGTCATGCACAGGAGGAGAGGGACAAAAGGCTTGAGAGGCCCGGGCATACCAACTATTTCTGACCCTTCCGGTCATGGTAAGGTTTACCTTGCATATTATGTACCCACCTGTGTATCTTTGCTGCCTTGCAGCGAATTCAAATAAAGGAAGGTGCACTCTCCAAAATATCAGCGTACTACCGAAGAATCAAAACCCTAATTCCTCGTGGTGCTGCGGATGCCCGAGGTACTTAGTCTAGGTCTGGGTTGCTACGGACTCCCAACCAAGGATAAAAACCCTAATACCTCGCGGCGCTGCGGATGCCCGAGGTACTTAGGCTTGGTCTGGGTTGCTACGAACTCCCAACCAAGGATAAAAAGCCTAATACCTCGCGGTGCTGTAGATGCTTGAGGTACTTAGGCTTGGTCTGGGTTGCTAAGGACTCCCAACCAAAGATAAAAACCCTAATACCTCGCGGTACTGCGGATGCCAGACGTACTTAGGCTTGGTCTGGGTTGCTACGGACTCCCAACCAAGGATAAAAACCCTAATACCTCGTGGTACTGCTGATGCCCGAGGTACTTTGACTTGGTCTGGGTTGCTACGGCCTCCCAACCAAGGATAAAAATCCTAATACCTCGTTGTGCTGCGGATGCCCGAGGTACTTAAGCTTGGTCTGGGTTGCTACGGACTCCCAACCAAGAATAAAAACCTCGTGGTGCTGCGGATGCCCGGGGTACTTAGGCTTGGTCTGGGTTGCTACAGACTCCCAACCAAGAATAAAAACCCTAATACCTCGCGGTGCTGCGGATGCCCGGGGTACTTAGGCTTGGTCTGGGTTGCTACGGACTCCCAACCAAGGATAAAAATCCTAATACCCCGCGATGCTACGGATGCCAGAGGTACTTAGGCTTGGTCTGGGTTGCTACGGACTCTCATCCAAGGATAAAAACCCTAATACCTCGTGGTGCTGCGGATGCCCGAGGTACTTAGGCTTGGTCTGGGTTGCTACGGACTCACAACCAAGAATAAAAACCCTAATAACTCGAGGTGCTGTGGATGCCCGGTGTACTTAGGCTTGGTCTGGGTTGCTACGGACTCCCAACCAAGAATAAAACCCCTAATATCTCGCGGTGCTGTGAATGTCCGAGGTACTTAGGCTTCGTCTGGGTTGCTACGGACTCTCAACCAAGGATAAAAACCCTAATACCTCGTGGTGCTGTGGATGCCCGGGGTACTTAGGCTTGGTCTGGGTTGCTACGGACTCCCAACCAAGGATAAAAACCCTAATACCTCGCGGTGCTGCGGATGCCCGAGGTACTTAGGCTTGGTCTGGATTACTACGGACTCCCAACCAAGAATAAAAATCCTAATACCTCGCGGTGATGCGGATGCCCGGGGTACTTAGGCTTGGTCTGGGGGCTACGAACTCCCAACCAAGAACAAAATCCCTAATACCTCACAGTGCTATGGATTCCCGGGGTACTTAGGTTGGACTGTGCAGACACCCGACCAAGTAGTCGAGACTTTGGCCCCGGACAAGTTGCGCTGCGAAAGTAAGGGTTAACATGATCTACCCGACAAAAGGGGAATAAGCGAGACATCAGAACATTCATACATGCATGCACACACCAAAGGTAACAAATATTTTCCTTCATTTATATGAGAAATACATTGATGCCAACATCTCAGAGAAACACCAAAGATACAATCAGAAGAATCGGTAAAGAGAATCATTCCCCTACTCAGGCATTTCTTCGTCACTACATCATTCCCGCAGAATCACTTGGCTCGAAACCGCCCTCCAACAGCCGGTGATTGGGGACCCACGCGCGTTATGGTCGGAATCCTTGAACCCTCGACCGTAGTGGAGACCCCTCGGTTCTTCATCCGCGCAACCATTAACGAATGAGGACGCCTGAGGTAACACATGGATACCCCGACTACCTCTTCCCGCAAAGATGCATCCAGCAATAAGGATGACTACAACATTAAGAAGGAAGGGGAGAGGAAGCAGTGGCTGCAACCCCTCCTCCTCGGGTGACGGTACTACACCATCCCCGGCAAACACCATCTGATCCCCAAAACTCGGGGAAACGAGCAGTCGAAAGGGGATGACATTTGAAGCGGACAAACCACCCGGGGAGGGGCAGAAGATGAACCATCAGGAGATGTCATCTCCGTTATGCTCCCCGGCGGAGCACGTGATGTCTCTTCTGGACTCCTTGGTTAATCCTGAGTTCCACCTCCGCCAGGATCTTCAGCGAGACCCCGGACATCATCTCCGCTATGCTTCCTGGCAAACAGGATGAGGCAGGTGGTTCCACCTACTCTAAGTCCTTCGGTAGGACATACTACTACGTCTCCGCTATCCTCCCCGATGGTGTCGGCAACTCCTGTCGTAAACAGTCGCGGAGGAGAAGGCACTGACATCTCGCCGCATGGAGTCTACAAAGAGAAAGAAAGCAAAATGAATGGGGAGGGTTCACCTTTCTCCCCCTCTTTATAGTGGCCACTGCCTCTCTTGGCATTTAATGCAGGCATGGCACGGGAATAGCAACGGACGTCAATTCTGAAGTGTCGTATCGATTGGCATGCCTTCGCCGCACTTGGGAACCTGCAACTCTTTATGAGTCAGCTCAAGAGATTGCGTGAGATGCGGAGGCAACGGTTCGGAGGCCACCAACATTCTCCAAAAGAGAAGTGGCGACAGGGGTCCCACGGGAGAATAAATGCTGACCTGGTACTTGGGCTTGAGGGGTTATCTTGGGAGATCCGTACCCAGGATCTCGCTATTCTCTGAGCCCTTGACGTAAATACAAATGCATGCACGAAATAGTAAGGTAAAGAAATACGGTCATCTTAATCAAAATTAATACAGCAGGGCCAAGCTCCCTGGTAAACACATGACCCTACGACACTCGGTCCTCGGGAGGAAGTTCCTTCCAAACTCGATTGACACTCATAAACTTGGGTTCACATCCGGAGGCAGAAATTGAGACTTCTACAATTGGTCAATGGCCTCGTGGAAGCCTTCCTTCAAGTGCTTCATTACCTGGCCAGCGATGATAGCGCCAAATTCATCCGATTTCAAGAACTTGGCCTTGAAGTCCGCTTCGACCTCTCTATTGCTCGAGGTATCAGCCACCCGAAGGTCGTGCAGCTCGACCTCAGCAACCTCCTTGGCGCGCTTCAGCTGTTTCACCTCAGCAGACATTCTATCTTGCTCTGCCAGGGCCTCCCTGAGTCTGTTTGACACGACCCATACCTCCGAGCGAGCCTGGGCCAGGTCATCCTCGAAGACAGCCAGTCGCCATCAGGAGGTCGGACTCCTTCTGGCTGAGCTGCTGCGCTTGATTCTGAACGCGTGCGTTCAGCCTCTCAGACGAGGCCGCAATAAGTCGGAGGACGCCCGACAACTTTTTCTCTCTCATCTGAAGCTGATCCCGCTCCTGCATCACCTGGAGCAAGTCCTTTGTAATGGCCACCGCCCGCTCAGAGACCAACCGTACTCGGTGCCGGGAACTATGTAGGGCGGACTCCTTGGCCATCAGAGTATTCAATAGATGCTCCACCTTCGCCCGTAGAGCTCGGCTGACCTCCCGCTTGCATAAGTCTCACTCGATGCTCATGGTCAGCCGCGACTTCTGCTCTCAGGGCCTGGCAGGTTAAGACTTTAATTTGAGGGTCGGCGTACAAGCCACGACCGGCCGTTAGGCAGTCGTCAGCTGCCTATCATTGGACCAAGGAATTATAGAACCTACCAGAACACATCCTATGCAACAGTAGCACGCACCTTTAGAAGGGTCTCACGAGGGTTGGTCAAAGGCCCCGCAGAGACACGTACGTCCTCTCCTTCCTAAGACCTCGAGACACCGGCCTGGCCCTCAGAAAGCAACAAGCCCCTGCACGGAGGAAGTAGTTGGACCACAGGAGCTTCAGGAGGCAGACAAGAGGGTCGAAGTCGCCCTCCTCAAAGCTGGAAGTCCCCTCGGCTAGAACCTCCTTAAATTGCACTGGGGGGAAAGATTGCATGGACGCCTCCAATGCTGCATCCAACCTCTTTTGAATGTAGTCGAGCTTCATCCGGTTTTGGGTGCGCAATACCTCCTTACCATTCAGAGCCTCGGGCGGGCCAATTATGGGAGGGTCGGGGGCCGGGACGCTCGCTTCCGGGACTGCGGCTGGCGGAACGGGGGAATATACAAGAACAGATTCCTCACCCTCAGAAGGAGAAACAATCTCCTCATGGATTGAGGGAAGGGGGTCGGGGTCATCAGAGCGCAGCCTTTTCCATCTGGGGCCCGAGCCCTCCGGAAATCGTCTCTTCTGCCGACCAGCGAATTGAACTGTTGGAGGAGCGGTAGGGGGGGAGGACCCCTCGTTGACCCCCTCTGAATGAACAACAACCGGGGTAGAGTCACCCCCGAAGGAGGACCCGCCTGAGGGTCAACCGACGGGTCAGAAAGCCCTTGGTTCGCTACAAGTGGGGATGCAACAGTAGCCTCTTCCCTTCCGGGCGAAGTAGGCTCGCGGGACGATTCAACAGTCCCCTCCGAAGACTCGGCAGGCACATGGGCTGCATCCAGAACAGCCGGGGGAGGAGTTAACGCCTCTTTGTTGGCCTCCTCCCACTTGATAAGTCGTCCCATCACCTTGGAGAACATGACTTCCTCTGCAATAGCCAGACAAGGAAATATCAGTTAGAACTAATTGGCATTGATGAAAAGACGAATACGCCGAGGTAGGGGCTGATTCGGGACACTTTGGGGCTAAGGCCCGCCCAATACATGAGCTCCTCACTCTGCACCATCCCAGGGCCACTGAACTTGTCACGCCCCGAGACCCAAGAGCCGCTGTTCCAATATAAAATCGGACAGCACCTCTCCTGTCCGGCGGACAATTTACACATACAAACAATATATATGACAACCCACGCAGTATATATTTTGGCCTCAGGCCTCCAAAATAGATAAACACAATGTAAAAGTACCCGACAACTAAGTAAATCATACCTAACTGCGGACCGGTCTGACTTACGACGAAACAACCAATACAAAAACCCCTTAGGGCACACGACAACACTCCCAAGACATATACAAGTCCAATAAGTAAATATACAAATAGACACCACTAAGTACAAAACGAAACTATGCCGTCGCGATGGGTAGGGACTGGCTGCTGGGCTCTTCTGGCAGACATCAACCTGAAATAAAATGTATGGCAACGGGGTGAGTCCATAGCTCAGCGAATACCCAACAGATATGCATAGAAAGTTATACCAACAATAAGAGTTCAGCTAATACAGTCTCATATCAACAGTAGGGAAAGACTAGTACTGAACATATTGAGTAGATACATACCTGAATCCATCTAACCTGGAAAGAGGGTAATAAGTACCAAGGGAATATCAATAGACATATAATCTCAGATAACAAGTCTCCAGAATATGCATGTCAAACAAGTGCAGAAATCAAGTGCAGCAAACAATGCACGATGCAAAATATGCACATGGTGCAATGCCATGGTCACCCCCTAACTCCAGTCAAGCCACCGAGACAGGCGATACTGTGTCGGCCGAGTGGGTAGAGCTGTGACACTGTCCGCACTCTGCCATCACTGCTCCTGAATGACCGAGTGGACAGGATGCTGTCGGGGGACCGCCCCCTACCCCATGTATATATGAGGGAGCGTCGCTCTCATCTCCTCTGGTCTATGGGAAGAGAAGGGATCTCCGCCTGCTACCACGCTCCGAAGCCACTACCTGAGCGGTCGAGCGGAGCAGTACAGAGCAAATGCACACATCCTACGGTATCCACTAGACAATAGATGTTAAATCCGACACGTTTGACTAGGTCCCGGTAATTTCCGGAGGATTACCGGATAGGTTCCGGGGCTTCCAAGTCCTTGGACACAAATTTAGGGATCAAAAGTTAATAAGACAAACAATTACAAGGACTAAAATGTAAGTAAGTTTAAAACTAGGGGTGATCTTGCCATTAGAAGGAAGTTGGTTGGACTAAAGTGCAAAATGGCCTCTCTTATATTCCTTAACCTAAACTCTTCGGCCGCCGCATTCCATTTAGCCCGATCCCGTGCCTTCGCTCGCTGCCCTAGCCTGATCTCTTTCCTTATCCACTACCGATCCGATCTCTCTCTCCCGCGATCACGCCGACGCCATCTCCCTCTCGCGCGCGATTTCCCCGGAGCTTCTCAGCGTCGAAGCCGGCAGTTCAGCACTCCTTCTCTGGCCATGAGTGGGTTCGATTGGGAGCGCGGTTGGTAGCCGGTCTTTGCAAACGGTGACACCAAGCTGGGTCGGGAGTTCATCGTCGGCCATCTTTCGTTGGCACAGGTGGAGATTGGGGCTTGATTAAGGGCAACATCGGTTTTCCTTGCGAAGCAGGACTTGTTCAGAGTTTTGGGTAGGCAGAATTTGGGTTTCTCGCCGAAGTTGCTGTGTGATGAAATTTCCCATCGTTAAACCTCGGTCTGTCTTTGATCGCAGCATATCTTATGAGACGTGGTGAATTGGGAGCTGGCAAGGATACTGTCGACACAGCCAAACCAGGTAAGGATAGTTGAATTGGAAATTGTTTGATCTGAATTAGGAGCTGATTAATTATGGTGATCGGTTTTGGAGTGGATTTGGGTTGAACTAAGCATGGAGAACGAATCTTAAATCTGCTATTTTCTCCCTGTACAGATTCTGGTTGTTTGGAACAATTTCTGTTGTGGAGGTGTGGAAGATTCCTGCCGTGAACTTCCTAAGGTGAGCTCCCTGTTTAGGTAATTGATTACTTGGTTTTGTCTGAAGCTCTATCTTAGGATATCGGCTGAGAGTTTTAATTGATGGATTTGGTTTTTGATTTGAACTTTGGTAGCGGGTGGAGTTCTTCCTATCTTAACTCTGAATTGCTTCCATGTTGGATTTGTGAGGATGGCAATTGGAGTTGGGATTAGAGGTAATGTGATTGAATGGGGTTTGATGTTTGTTGTTGAAACTGGCTTGTGGTTGGATGAATTAGTTTTGTTTAAATGGATGTGTTGGTTTGGAGCTGAGTTATGGGCTTTAGGTTATGATCTTGGCTTTTGTACTTAACTTGGCAGTTTGAGTTGGTAAACACTTTATATTAGAGTGACTTACAGATTTTGTTTCCCTTTGGTCTTCTAAATCTTATTCTTATTGGAATTCATCCGTGAGCTCTTTTGAGAGGGATGAGTGTACGGTGATTTGTGTACTTACTGTTGGTAGAGATCCGACTGGACTCAAGTAAGGTTTTGTAACTCAACCCTAGAACGGATTAGGGATTAATTAGCAGCTAGTTACTATTTTTGTAATAGCTAATTAAATCTGTCCTTGATACAGGGAATGGGTTTGGATTTTTATTGCTGATATTGACGGGTGGTTCTGTCTCGATCAATACGGACTTCACTCTTGAAGGCGGGTACCTTTGACTTATCTTTTTGATATTGTCATATTGCTATGCATAGACTGTTATAGATAGCAGTAAGATTATACGCTATCCTTATTTACTATACCTGTCCTGGATACTTGTTAGTTATCCTTGAGTTATTATGTTCTGGATACTTTGTATCCCTGGTTATTTACCTGTTGGATACTTGTTAGTTATCCCTGAGTTATTATACTGTTCTGGATACATTAGTTATCCCTGAGTTATTATGTTGGATACTGTTATTATCCTGAGTATCATGTCTGTCTGGATACTTATTAGTTATCCTGAGTTATTATACTGTCCTGGATACTTGTTAGTTATCCTTGAGTTATCATGTCTGTCTGGATACTTATTAGTTATCCCTGAGTTATTATACCTGTCCTGGATACTTGTTAGTTATCCTTGAGTTATCATGTCTGTCCTGGATACTTATTAGTTATCCCTGAGTTATTATACCTGTCCTGGATACTTGTTAGTTATCCTTGAGTTATCATGTCTGTTCTGGATACTTATTAGTTATCCCTGAGTTATTATACCTGTCCTGGATACTTGTTAGTTATCCTTGAGTTATCATGTCTGTTCTGGATACTTATTAGTTATCCCTGAGTTATTATACCTGTCCTGGATACTTGTTAGTTATCCTTGAGTTATCATGTCTGTTCTGGATACTTATTAGTTATCCCTGAGTTACTATACTTGTCCTGGATACTTGTTAGTTATCCTTGAGTTATCATGTCTGTTCTGGATATTTGTTAGTTATCCCTGAGTTACTATACCTGTCCTGGATACTTGTTAGTTAGCCTTGAGTTATCATATCTGTTCTGGATACTTATTAGTTATCCCTGAGTTACTATACCTGTCCTGGATACTTGTTAGTTATCCTTGAGTTATCATGTCTGACCTGGATACTTGTTAGTTATTCCTGAGTCATTATGTCTATACTGGATACTTGTTAGTTATCTCTTAATTATTATGTCCGTTCTGGATACTTGTTAGTTATCCCTGAGTTATTATGCTGTTAGTTCCATACAGTATCAGGTAGTGTCATATCTAGATGTATGCTTAGAGATCGTGATGTATCTCCTGCCTTTGACCCTGAGGGATCTGTAGTTTTCGGCCAGTATACCTTGTAGGTTAACTGCATTTCCTGTTATAGGATTTCAGACCGAGATCTAGTATACTGAGGACTTGGGGAGGGCGGTATGTGTATCTATCATACACCATCCTTGCATTGTTGCATGCCGGCGATCAGCGACTCCCTTGTGGTTGAGCCTAATCGTTTTCCGGCACATGATAGGCACACACGGCCACTCATGGGTTAGTGGATACCGTAGCGTGTGTGCATTTGCTCTGTATTGCTCCGCTCCACCGCTCATGGGTAGTGGTTTTGGAGCGTGGTAGCAAGCAGGGATCCCTTCTCTTCCCATAGACCAGAGAAGATGAGAGAGATATCTCCCCCATATATATATGGGGCGGAGTGTTCACTCCACCAGCATCCTGTCCACTCGGTCACTCAGGAGCAGTGATAGCAGGGTGCGTACAGTGTCACAGCTCTACCCACTCGGCCGAACAGTATCGCCTGTCTCGGTGACTTGACTGGTGTTAGGGGGTGACCATGACATTGCATCATATGCATACGATGCATTGTGCACTTGATTGTGTTTGCTGCATTTATTTGCTGCACTTGATTGACATGCATATACTGGATACCTGTATACCTTGGGTTATATGTTATACTTGTTCCATAGGGATTTATTTCACCCTCTGCAGGATAGATGGATTCTGGTATGTATCTTTATTCAGTATGTTCAGTATACCCTTTCTTCCTATTGTTCATATGAGGTTGTATCAGCGTAGACTTCTATTGTTATTATAACATACTATGCATATCTACTGGGTATTCGCTGAGTTTATGGACTCACACCGTTGCTATATGTTCTTATTTCAGGTTGAGATACTTGGAGTCGCCAGAAGAGCCCAGCAGCCAGTCCCTACCCTTCGCGTGACATACTTTTGCCTTGTACTTGTAGTACACTTGTTTTATATTTCCGTTAGTGATTTGTATATGTCGTATGAGTGTCATGTGCCCTAAGGAGTATCTGTATTGGTTGTTTCGTCGTAAGTCGGACCGGTCCGCAGTCAGGTATGTTTTACTTAGTTGTCTGGTGTTTTTATGTTGTGTTTGTCTATTTTGGAGGCCTGAGGCCAAATATATACTGCGTGGGTTGTATGATTATTTGTATGTATGTGTAAATTGTCCGCCGGACAGGGGAGGTGCTGTCCGATTTTATATTGGATCAGCGGCTTCTGGGTCTCGGGGCGTGACAGAGTCGGTAAGTGAGCTTCATAGCCGGTTCAAGGAAGTCCTCAATGGACTTCATTCAATTGATGAAAAGGTCGAGAACCGCGACCTTGTGAGGTATGTCTTGAAAGCATTTCCAAGGAATGCTTTGTGGCCATCCATGGTGGATGCCTACAAAGTATCCAAGGATCTATCTATTGTAAAGTTAGATGATTTATTTTGTGAGATGGAATTGCATGAAATGGCTAACAAAGGCCCCAAGGAGAAGGGGATTGCCTTAGTTGCAGGGGACCGAACCAATAAGAAGAAGAAGGAGAAGAAGAAGGAGAAGGAGGTCTCTTCGTCTTCATCCTCTTCTGAATCCGAGCCCGATTCCGAGGAAGATGGCAGCGACTCTTCTTCCTCCGAGGTGGTGAACTTTGTGAGGAGAATGATGCGAAGGAATCGACGTTTCAAAAATAGAGGTAACACTAGTGAATCCAAACTTGATAAGACTAATTTATCTTGCTTTGAGTGTGGTAGAAAAGGGCATTTCAAGAATGAATGTCCAAAGCTTAAGAAGAAGGAGGAGAAATCCAAAAGAAAAGAAGAGAGATCCAAGAAGAAGAAGAAGGCCTTGAAGGCCACTTGGGATGAGTCATCCTCAAGCTCATCCGATGAAGAGGAGGAGGAGAAGAGCACAAGGCAAGTGGCACTCATGGTTCTTGGAGAGGAGAGCAGTGATGAATCTTCAAGCTCCTCAAACGCGGCTTCATCATCTTCGGATGATGAAGAAGTAACTTCTCCCGAGCTTGAAAAGTGTTATAGAGCAATTGCATGTTTAACTGGTATGCTTAAGAAGTCCAAAAATTAGGTTAAAGCATTGCAATTAGAAATTGATCAATTGAAAGCATCTAGGGATGATAACATTGATGATTTACATGTTGAACTGCTAGAGGATGAAATTAAATCATTGAAACTTGAAATTGAAAATTTGAAGTCCTCTATGGTTGAGGAAGTCAATGATTTGCATGATGAATTGCTAGTAGAGGAAAACCAATAATTGAAGAGTGAAGTTGAGAAGTTCAAGAACATTCTCGGGAAATTCTCAACTAGCTCTAAGACTCTAGATATGATCCTAAATGCCCAAAGGGCGGTTTACAATAGGGCCGGTATTGGTTACCGTCCTAAGGAATCGTCATTTGTGTCTCTTGTTGAGACCGGGTGCATGCTGACAAGGATACGAGTTCGTAAAATTCAAAATTTTTACGTGCAGCGGAAGAGTTTGCATAAAATAATTTCCTAAATTATTTTAACTTCGTATCTAGCATGCAACCCTATGGTGTGTTGACATAATCATACAATAAAATTTTGTGGAAAAGTAAACTAATTTACTTTTATACCTCGCGTAACTCGAAGGAAGGGACGAGATCCAACCGTAGCGTCCCTTGGAAGCTTCGCCTCTATTCGCGTCCACGCCGAGTTCTCTTCGGGATGACTTCGCAAAGTCACGAGTTTTGTGCCGACGAGAACTACTAGATTCTCTATGGGCACAACTTAGAAGATCAAGAGAAAAATTAGGAAACTAACCAACGAAGTAACGGAATCAAATTCCGCGAAAGAGAGGAGTCGCTATCCGCTTTTTCTTCTTCTTGTTCGGGTTCTCCTTCTTCTTGAAGCTCACGGCAACACCTTCTAAGGGAGGAGTTGCACCAGCCCTTGATGGTGGAAGGGGCGCCGGCCCTAGAGCTTCCAATGGGCGCCGGCCCTAGGTGGGGAGAAGGGAAGGAGAAGAGGAGAGATTAAGAGAGAGAGGGAGAGCTCTATAATTAGTTGATTAGCTGATTAGGAATAAGGGCTAACCTTTGGTTCCTTTATATAATAGCAACTCCTTTGCTAAGTCTCCCTCATAACAGAATTAACGGAATTAATGGAATTAGTTATAAGAAATTTATCTTATAAATTCTCTTATTAATTATTCCGTTTAAGCCGAGTCTTCTCCCTCTTAACAGAATTAACGGAATTAACGGAATTAGTTATAAGAAATTTATCTTATAAATTCTCTTATTAATTATTCCGTTTAAGCCGAGTCTTCTCCCTCTTAACAGAATTAACGGAATTAGTTATAAGAAATTTATCTCATAAATTCTCTTATTAATTATTCCGTTTAAGCCGAGTCTTATTATAACTAATTTATAATAAAACAAATTCTTCTTCTCTTTAAATTATGGAATAAATTTTATAAGAAATTTATAAACTTTCTTATTATGGAAAAATCAATTCATAATTGATTTTATAAAATTAAAATAAACCAATTCATGGATTATTTTAACTTCTATAAAAAGAATAAATTTCTACTAATTTATTTATATAAATTTCTTTATACAAATTTATTTATCCATAATTTATAAAATAAATCGCACTAGATTTATTTTATTAATTAAACCAATTAAATTGGTTTATTCTCCTTTATTGTGGCTGGCCACCAAGGGGGGTTGGCACCCTCTTTGGCCGGCCAAACCAACCCGAACCGGTCACGAATTAAACTCATTTAATTCGCCCAAAAAGCCTTCAAAAGACTTAGCCATTTTTAGTTTCCATCGCGCCTCTGATTAACTCAGATTCGACTTATTTCTCTTGATCGAAAAATCCAATTTTCAACTCATTTTAAATCCCTCGGATTACTCGTAGTGCGTGTGACTAAATAGGCTTTCGATTTATGTTGGCCGTCTATAATCAACCAATTATAGAACGATCATGAGTGGCACCTAGTAGTACATCATGATCCCCAATTAATCGAAAGATCAACGGTTTGACCTCAGAAGAAATTATTCTGAAACCCTTCAGCAGCTCTAATGAATCGTGCCCCATTCCCTTCACCACCTTATACCCACTTGGTTCAGGACACGGTCAATGGTGTCAGTCCCCACTAGGCTGACTACGTCACACCTAGCCCAAGTAGTGTCTTCCTCGTCCTTTGGATTTCTAATTACTCTCATGTATTTAAGAGACTCGCACTTTTAACATGATATGCTCTGGCCAGAGGCTTTGAGTAACAATCCGACGATAGACCTGGGTATACATCTCCTCGCAAGGAGTGGTGAATCCTTTGTAGGCTGTTCAAACATCTTCGGGCACTTCGGCTTATACCCGATCATCCTGGGTCCACACCTCCTTGGAGATGCTTGCTTAAGATGTCAAAGTATAAGTCTCCATGACCAAGATGACTTGAACACCGCAAGTCAAAGGAACATCGCACTTAAGCCGCAGTAAGAACTTCATTGACATATCTACATGTAGATTCCCATATGAAGTCTTACAGCTAGTCACTCCAATGAACTAGTTCCCTTAACTTGCATCCATGTTTATCTCCGGACATCCCAGTGTCACTAGCCAGTGAGAATCAGCTGAATAGAGAATAACCCATGCTAGTCTCAGCAGAATTGATAATGTCCGTATTTATCAATTCATCGACTAGGGATATTTCCAACACTTCACATTTGCACATTTAGAGATAATCACTAGTTGTGATCCCATCACAAATTCTCTTATGCTGTGAATTGTATGACGGACATTCAGTAGATGAGTTTAAAATCCTATCAAATACACAAACATGTACACTCAAATAGTGAATTATCATTTATTAAAATAAATGTTTACAATCATAAGGCGATTGCCTTAGGACACTTCTCTTACATCACTAACATCTCTCATGTCTAGGACTGATATGAGACAATCTAGGACACCCAAAATCCAAAAGAAAATGGTCAAGGCATGGGTGCCTAAGTCATGTTTAGTTGATGCTTTAGGTCCCAAGGTTTGGGTACCTAAAACTTCTATTTTTCGAATTGTGTAGGTTATGATTGAGGGGGAGTATCTATCAACTTGGTTCGTTGATAGTGGATGCTCCAAACATATGACTGGGGATAGATCATTGTTTACCACACATCATAAGAAAAGTAGAGGTAATGTATCATTTGGTAACCATGGTAGTCTTAAGGTCATAGGAATAGGAGACATTCAAATATCCGAATGTCTTAGAATTTCAAATGTCCTTCTAATCAAAGGGATTAAATTTAATCTCCTAAGTGTGAGTCAATTGTGTGACACGGGTTACACAATTGATTTCCAACCAAGTCAATGTCTAGTTAGACAAAATGACACCTTGGACACGGTACTAGTAGGAGCAAGAGTAGACAATATTTATCAAGTTTCATTTAAAAGTGCTACTAATGTTTCTGCTAAGTGTTTCATGTCAAATGAAGAAGAGTCCATTCTTTGGCACCGGAGGCTAACACATGTTAACATGAAGAACATCCGGAGGTTGGCCAACAAGGGACTAGTCCGTGGCTTACCAAGCATCAAGTATGAGAAAGACAAACTTTGTGATGCATGTCAAATGGGTAAGCAAACAAAATCTGCACATAAAGGTAAAAGTGCTGTAAGTACTTCCAATGCATTAGATTTACTTCATATGGATCTATTTGATTGTAGCACTATCATATCATTGAATGGGAGTAGGTATTGCTTTGTGATTATTGATAATTTCACTAGATATACATGGACTTACTTTTTAAAATATAAGGACCAAACCTTAGATATTTTCATTTCTTTTTGTAGAAGAGTTGAAAATTAAAGATCATCAACCATTAAGACAATTAGAAGTGATCATGGAGGTGAATTTCAAAATCAAGGGTTTTTAGAATTTTGTCAAGATAGAGGTTATAAGCATGAATTCTCTACTCCTAGAACACCACAACAAAATGGTGTTGTAGAGAGGAAGAACCGTGTTCTTCAAGAGGCTGCACGAAGCATGCTCAATGAGTACTCACTCCCGAGTTACTTGTGGGCTGAAGCTGTAAATACAACTTGCTATGTGCAAAACAGAGTCCTCATTCATAGGTTTTTAGGAAAGACTCCCCATGAACTTTGGTTTGGAAACCCACCTACGGTTAAACACCTTAGGGTGTTTGGATGTAAGGTGTTCATTCTAAACACCAAGGACCACCTTGGAAAGTTCATGGCAAAGGCTGATGAAGGGATACTAGTCGGGTATTCCCTCGTTAACAAAGCCTACCGAGTCTACAACAAGAAATCTAGATTAGTTGAAGAGTCTTCTGATGTGGTCTTTGAAGAAATTCCAAAATCAATTGACCAATCCGAAAATGTAGAAGGAGTTCAACTCGAACTTAGGAGACTAAGTCTGGAAGAAACTCCAAGTGTTGTTGATGGTAATGAGTCTGAGGACGATGAACCTAGACAAGCCACTGATCAGCCGGATCCTGAGGCTGTACCTGTGTCTAGTGAACCCGTTCAAGAAGCACCACCAACTCCTAGGCAAACTAGATTAGCCTCTAGTCATCCCCAAGACCAAATTATTGGAGACATCCATCATGGGGTTAGGACTAGATCATTCTTCCGGAATGAGGATAATGAAGTTGCCCTAATTTCCGAAATTGAACCTAGGAAAATTGATGAAGCATTAAATGATCCCGATTGGATCATTGCAATGCAAGATGAACGAGGTTAATTTGAGAGGAGTCAAGTTTGGGACTTAGTCCCTCGACCCAAGAAGACCACCATTATTGGAACCAATTGGGTCTTCAAGAACAAATTGAACCATAAGGGAGAAATCATTAGAAACAAGGCACGCTTGGTGGCCAAAGGCTATAGTCAAGTTGAAGGCCTTGATTATGATGAGATCTATGCTCCCGTGGCACGATTAGAGTCCATCTGATTGATGCTTGCATTTGCAGCACATCGTGGCTTCAAATTATATCAAATGGATGTCAAATCGGCCTTCCTAAATGGTTTGATTAAAGAAGAGGTCTATGTCGAACAACCTCCGGGGTTTGAGAGTACCGAATTCCCAAACCACGTGTTCAAACTCAAAAAGGCACTGTATGGCCTTAAACAAGCACCCCGAGCTTGGTATGAGCGGCTGTCGACGTTTTTAATTGAGAAGGGCTTCGTCAGAGGCCAAATAGTGTTGGGACCGGATGCATGTTAACAAGGATACGGGTTCGTAAAATTTTAAATTTTTACGTGCAGCGGAAGAATTAGCAAAAAATAATTTATTAAATTATTTTAACCTTGTATCTAGCATGCAACCTTATGATGTGTGGACATGATCATAAATTAAAACTATGCGGAAAAGTAAACTAATTTACTTAGTATCTCGCGTAACTTGAAGTAAGGAACGAGATCCAACCGTAGCGTCCCTTGGAAGCTCCGCCTCTATTCGCGTCCACGCCGAGTTCTCTTCGGGATGACTTCGCAAAGTCACGAGTTTTGTGCCGACGAGAACTACTAGATTCTCTAAAGGCACAACTAGAAGATCAAGAGAGAAGAAAGGAAACTAACCACCAAGAATCGAATCTAAATTCCGGGAAGGAAGGAGATGTGATCCGCTTCTTCTTCTTCTTGGTTGGCTTCTCCTTGGTGTTGTTGGCTCACGGCAACCCTAGGGTTGTGTGAGGTGCGTCGGCCCTAGCAATCAAGAAGGGCGCCGGCCCTAGGAGCTCTAGGAGGGTGCCGGCCCTAAGGGGAAGAGAGAGGGAGAGAATAAGAGAGAGAGGGAGAGAACTACTAGATCTCTTGATAACTCAATTGATTGGAATTCAAGGCTTGCCTTTGGTTCCTTTATATAGTAGCCTCTCCCTTGCCGAGTCTCTCTTTTAACGGAATTAACGGAATTAGTTTTCATAGGAAATTTATCTTATAAAGTTTATTATGAATTATTCCGTTATGCCTAACTTTATAATAAAATAAATACTTCTCTCCTTTAATTATGGAATAAATTTTACAAGGAATTTATAAATTTTCTTATTATGGAAAAATCAATTCATAATTGATTTTATAAAATTAAAATAAACCAATTCATGGATTATTTTAATTTCCATAAAAGGAATAAATTTCTATAAATTTCTTTATACAAATTTATTTATCCATAATTTATAAAACAAATCGCGCTAGATTTATTTTATTAATTAAACCAAATAAATTGGTTTCTCCCCATTTATTTGGCCGGCCAAACCAAAAAGGATTGGCACCCTCTTTGGTCGGCCAAACCAAGCTGCTCCCATCGCGAATTAAACTCATTTAATTCGCCCAATAAGCCTTCAAAAGACTTAGCCATTTTAAGCTTCCATTGCGCCTCTGATTAACTCAGATTCGACTTATTTCTCTTGATCGGAAAATTCAATTTTCAACTCGTTTTAAATCCCTCGGATTACTCGTAGTGCGTGTGACTAAATAGGCTTTCGATTTATGTTGGCCGTCTATAATTAACCAATTATAGAGCGATCATGAGTGGCACCTAGTAGTACATCATGATCCCCAATTAATCGAAAGATCAACGGTTGACCTCAGAAGTAATTCTAAAACCCTTCAGCAGCTCTAATGAATCGTGCCCCATTCCTTTCACCATCTTATACCCACTTGGTTCAGGACACGGTCTGTTTGTGTCAGTCCCCACTAGGCTGACTACGTCACACCTAGCCCAAGTAGTGTCTTTCTCGTTCTTTGGATTTCTAATTACTCTCATGTATTTAAGAGACTCACACTCTAATCATGATATGATCTGGCCAGAGGTTTCGAGTAACAATCCGACGATAGGCCTGGGTATACATCTCCTCGCAAGGAGTGGTGAATCCTTTGTAGGCTGTTCAAACATCTTCGGGCACTTCGGCTTATACCCAATCATCCTGGGTCCACACCTCCTTGGAGATGCTTGCTTAAGATGTTAAAGTATAAGTCTCCATGACCAAGATGACTTGAACACCGCAAGTCAAAGGAACATCGTACTTAAGCTGTAGTAAGAACTTCATTGACAAATCTATATGTAGATTACCATATGAAGTTTTACAGCTAGTCACTCCAATGAACTAGTTCCCTTAACTAGCATCCATGTTTATCTCCGGACATCCCAATGTCACCAGCCAGTGAGAATCAGCTGATTGGAGAATAACCCATGCTAGTCTCAACAGAATTGATAGTGTCCGTATTTATCAATTCATCGACTAGGGATATTTTCAATACTTCACAATTGCACATTTAGAGATAATCACTAGTTGTGATCCCATCACAAATTCTCTTATGCTGTGAATTATATTGCGGACATTCAGTAGATGAGTTTAAAATCCCAATCAAATACACAAACATGTATACTCAAATAGTGAATATTCATTTATTAAAATAAATGTTTACAATCATAAGGCGATTGCCTTAGGACACTTCTCTCATATCACTAACAAACTCCCACTTGGCCTAATGCCAATCGCTACGGTATCCAATACCACAGGCTCTAACATGACCCTCAAACTTGTTCTGAGGCAAGGCCTTAGTTAAAGGATCCGCTAAATTCCTTTCAGTGGGAATTTTCTCAATTTGTATATCATTCCTACTTATAATCTCTTTGATCAGATGATAGTGTCGAAGCACGTGTTTGGATCGCTGATGAGACCTTGGTTCCTTCGCTTGTGCAATAGCTCCATTGTTGTTGCAATAAACCTACACTGCTTCATCAATGGTTGGAACCACACCAAGTTCTGAGACAAACTTCTTGATCCAAACAACTTCCTTTGCTGCTTCCGAAGCTGCGATATATTCCGCTTCCGTGGTAGAATCCGCTACGGTGTCTTGTTTGGAACTCTTCCAGCTTATTGCGCCTCTATTCAAAGTAAATACGTATCCAGACTGAGATTTGGAGTCATCCTTATCTGTCTGGAAGCTGGCATCCGTATCCCCACGTATTACCATATCTCCTTCTCCATATATTAGGAACACATCCTTAGTTCTTCTTAAGTACTTAAGGATTGTCTTGACAGCCGCCCAATGATCCATTCCTGGATCTGACTGGTATCTGCTAGTGACGCTCAAAGCATATGATACATCGGGCCTTGTACATAACATAGCATACATGATAGATCCTATCGCGGATGCATAAGGAATCTTATTCATGCAAATCCTCTCATCTTCTGTGCACGGACACATAGACTTTGAAAGGTTGATCCCATGCCTGATGGGAAGGTAACCTTTCTTGGATTCCGACATGCTAAACCTTTTTAGCACTCGGTCTATATATGTAGACTGCGAAAGACCAAGCAACCGTTTTGATCTATCTCTATAGATTCTAATCCCAAGGATATAGGTTGCTTCTCCCAGGTCTTTCATGGAGAAAGTTTTGGACAACCAAATTTTAACTGTTTGTAAGACTGATATATCATTTCCTATAAGTAATATGTCATCGACATATAGTACTAGGAATACGACTGCACTCCCACTAACCTTCTTGTACACACATGGTTCGTCAGGATTTTGTGAGAAATCAAACTCTTTGATTGTCTCATCAAAACGGATGTTCCAGCTCCTAGATGCTTGCTTCAGTCCATATATGGATCGTCGAAGTTTGCATACTTTGGTTTTATCAACCGATGTGAAACCTTCAGGTTGTATCATGTATACATCCTCAAGCAGGTTTCCATTAAGGAAAGTCGTTTTCACATCCATTTGCCATATCTCATAATCATAATGAGCTGCTATGGCTAGGAGCATCCGAATGGATTTAAGCATAGCTACTGGCGAGTAGGTTTCATCATAATCAATTCCTTATTTCTGACGATATCCTTTTGCCACTAATCTATCCTTAAAGGTAAACAACATTACCTTCCATGTCGATTTTCTTCTTGAAAACCCACTTGCACCCTATGGGCTTAATCCCTTCAGGTGGGTTAACCAAGTCCCATACTTGATTTTCATACATGGAATCCATTTCTGACTTCATGGCTTCAAGCCATTTGTCCCTTTCTGAACTTTTCAGAACATCTTCATAACTGATAGGTTCGTCATTGCATATGAGTAACACGTCGTTCGATTCACTTATGAGAAATCCGTATCTCTCTGGAATGTTGCGTGTCCTATCAGACCTACGAAGAGGTGGTGTCGTTTTAGGTTCAACTGATAGCTCATCATTATGAGTTATTGGTTGTGGGTCTAGACTAGGTGTCTCAGTAATGTCTATTGGAGTTTCTTGAACTTCATCAAGTTCAATGCCACTCCCACTGTTTTCTTGTAAAAGAAACTCTTTTTCTAGAAATACAGCATGCCTTGAAATAAACACCTTTTGTTCCAAGGGATGATAGAATTGGTAACCCTTCGTTTCCTTAGGGTATCCAATAAATAGACATTTATTATACTTAGCATCCAATTTGTCTGATACGGTCCGCTTCACATAAGCAGGACAACCCCATATCTTAAGGTGAGTTAAGTGAGGTTTCTTACTATTCCAAGTCTCATATGAAGTAGTAGAGACTACCTTGGTCGGGACTCTGTTTAGCAAGTAAACAGCTGTCTTAAGTGCATAACCCCAAAAGGATTTTGGAAGAGTTGCATGATTCATCATAGACCTAACCATGTCCATCAAGGTTCGGTTATGCCTCTCAGATACACCATTATGCTGTGGTGTATACGGAGGAGTCCATTGGGATAATATCCCATTGTCCCTAAGATAATCTTGAAACTCTTGACTTAAGTATTCACCACCCCGATCGGATCGAAGTATTTTAATACTTTTGCCAAGTTGTTTCTCTACTTCATTTCTGAACTCTTTGAATTTCTCAAAAGCTTCAGATTTGTGTTTCATCAAGAACACATACCCGAATCGTGAGTGATCATCGATAAAGGTAATGAAGTAGCTATAGCCTCCTTGTGCAGGAGTTGACATTGGTCCACATACATCGGTATGTATTAGACCAAGCAATTCTCCCACTGGATTACCTTTTCCCGAAAAGGGTAATTTGGTCATCTTGCCTTTTAAGCACGATTCGCATGTATCAAATGAATCGGGTTCAAATGATTCCAAAATTCCACATCGGTGTAATTTGGTCATGCGTTTCTTACTTACATGGCCAAGACGACAATGCCACGTGTAGGAGTCTATTCGATTATCTATTCGAGCACGTTTGTTGCTAACTTCGATATTGAAAACGTCACTGGATAAATCTAACGTGTAGATGCCATTGCACAAAGTTCCATTCTCATAAAGAACGTCATTTAAAGTTATGTAACAACAATTGTTACTAAAAGTTAAATGATAACCTTTTTCATTCAAACATGAAATAGATACAATGTTCTTTATTAAAGAAGGAACGAAATAACAATTATCCAATTCTAAGATACGTCCAGTTGGGAGCTTTAGCAAATATGTTCCGATGGCAACAGCAGCAATCTTTGCTCCATTTCCAACTCGCAAATTCGCTTCTCCCTTGACGAGTCTTCTTCTATTCCTTAGCCCCGGTATGTCATTACATATATGTGAGCTACACTCAGTATCAAGTACCCAGGTATTTAAGGAAATAGAGTGACATTCAATAACGAAGATACCTGAAGAGGATGGGGCATCGGATGCCTTCTTCTTCAAGGACTCAAGATAAACCTTGCAGTTTCTTCGCCAGTGACCCTCCTTGCCACAATGATGGCAAGTTCCTTTTGGTTTCTTTTCAGTCTTTTTGGCCTTTTTCTTCTTTCCTTTATTCTGTTCTTTGGCCTTCCTCTTAGAACCTTTCTTCGAGGAACCAACTAACAGTACCGCCTTTTGATCCGGCTTTACAGAAGGCTCCACAGTCTTCAGCAGGTTGAGCAACTCAGGAATGGTGGTCTCTAGTTTGTTAATCCGATAGTTCATCACAAATTGTGAATAACTTTTGGGCAATCAACTCAGAATTAAGTCAATACTTAGTTCATGATCCACTGCAAAATCGAGTGTGCTCAGTCGCTCAATGTACCCCAACATCTTTAACACAAACTGCGAGGCAGAAGTGCCTTCCTGCATCTTAGTGGTGAAGAGGAGTCTGGAGACTTCGAACCTTTCGGATCTCGCCTGCTCTTCAAACAACTCATGAAGATGGAAGATGATGGTATTAGCATCCATATGCTCATGCTGCTTTTGCAACTCAGGTACCATAGAGGCTAGCATGATGCAACTCGCAAGTTCAGAATCGGTCACATGTTTCTGATAGGCCACTAGCTGGTCTGGAGTTGCACCTTCTGGAGGACGGTTGGGAAGTTGTTCTTCAAGGAGATAGGCAAGCTTCTCTGCCTTGAGGACTATCCTCAGGTTTCGAAGCCAGTCCATGAAGTTTGGCCCAGTCAGTTTATTGGTGTCCAAAATGGATCGCAAATTTAGAGAAGACATGATCGAGTGATTATCCTAGAAATACAAATTAAGTTTATGTGAGAAGATTGATAAAGAATGCATCAAATACATTAATTAAATCCTATTTATTTTACGAATTGAATAACCCTTATTATCAATTCGGGAGAACGTAGGAACATCTCCAAATAGGTTGATATCCAACCATAGATAAGGACAACCATGGCTGTGGCCATCAAGTTATTCTTAGCTATGAAGGTAGGTAATTATACCGATTACATATCACATATATGTAACTATCACTTTATGCTATCAACTAATTAAATGTTTGCATAAATCATTGGGTTGTTAACTCATTAACAAGTATGTATCAATATACATAGCACCCAACTGCACCTCTCTTTACATCGACCTTGGCTGTGGCACAACAAATCGATGCTCCAAGCTTAAGGCTGACCCATTAATCAAGAAATAGTTTTAATATTGTTGAAGTTCATTCAACCGTTTAGTCAGGCTTGGATGTGTCCAACAACCAAAACTAAGGATTGACCTCTGACTTCAACTATATTATTCATAAACTAATTCCATGGTATGAACATGTTGAGGTTCAAGTCGGGCATGGATGTGTCCATCAACCCTAACGAGAAACAAAACTCCGGTTCTAACCATATTAATGGAAGGTGTTAGCCTTAATATTTTGTAAGGGGTTTTAGGTCTCATTCTTTTCTAAGCACATTCATGACATATAATTATGTCATGACTAACGATTTCCTTAATAAAGTATGTATGTGACTTAATTTATCAAGTCTCATGAATTGAATTAGGAACCGGATTTCCTAATTCTAATTTCATACTTTATTAAAGGAATTGTTTTGGGAAACAATTTCCTAAATTGTCATAATCAATTTCGGAAATAATATGTTTAAGACTTTGATTTCTCTAAATCAAATCTTATTAAATTAAGAGACAATTCCCTTAATTCAACGATATATTATTTTCATGAAAATCTCAATTAAGAAAACTCTATAGGAAAACATTTTCCTAATTAATTTTGGAGACAACAATATGTAAGAGCATCACCTCTTAAATCATATTTCATTCATGGATTTAATTAATTACAACAAATTATTTTCTAAGGGTGGCTCCCCGAGGCTCAGATACCCAAAGAAAAGAAATTTGTTGTAAATTCAATTTGGTCCGTTTCGGAAACGTAACCAAATTAAACATGACAATTTCATTCAAAATTGGGAAATTAAATTACAACAACTAATTTTAATTGGACGGCTCCCCGAGGCTTAATCCAAAATAAAGAATTTTGTTAATAATTTAAAACCAATTAGAATTTAAAATTGCTAATTAATTATCCATAAATTTGTCTAGACTTTCTCAAAAAAAAGTGCCCAAAATTGCGAGATTTCATAATAGGTTTTCAGAATAATTGTAAGTTTCTGGTAAAAAGGAAACTTACATATTTCCAAAATTAGAAAATTTCTAAAATAGAAAAATTTCCAAAATTGGAAAGTTTCCAAAGATGGGAAGTTTTCACAATTATCATAAAATTTCAGAAACTAGGATATTTCAAAAGTTTGCGAAATTTCATGAGGATTTCCAAACTTTGAAATTCCTAAATCTAAAATTTATTATAATTGGAAAGTTTCCATAATTGAAAAAATTTCCAAAATTGAGATTATGACAGTTTTCCGCAAAACAATTATATGATTATGTCGAACACTAACCGACTCTGATACCACTGTTGGGACTGGATGCATGTTGACAAGGATACGGGTTGGTAAAATTTTAAATTTTTACGTGCAGCGGAAGAATTAGCATAAAATAATTTCTTAAATTATTTTAACCTCGTATCTAGCATGCAACCTTATGATGTGTGGACATGATCATAAATTAAAAATTTGCGGAAAAGTAAACTAATTTACTTAGTACCTCGCGTAACTTGAAGTAAGGAACGAGATCCAACCGTAGCGTCCCTTGGAAGCTCCGCCTCTATTCGCGTCCACGCCGAGTTCTCTTCGGGATGACTTCGCAAAGTCACGAGTTTTGTGCCGACGAGAACTACTAGATTCTCTAAAGGCACAACTAGAAGATCAAGAGAGAAGAAAGGAAACTAACCACCAAGAATCGGAATCTAAATTTCGGGAAGGAAGGAGATGTGATCCGCTTCTTCTTCTTCTTGGTTGGCTTCTCCTTGGTGTTGTTGGCTCACGGCAACCCTAGGGTTGTGTGAGGTGCGTCGGCCCTAGCAATCAAGAAGGGTGCCAGCCCTAGGAGCTCTAGGAGGGCGCCATCCCTAAGGGGAAGAGAGAGGGAGAGAATAAGAGAGAGAGGGAGAGAACTACTAGATCTCTTGATAACTCAATTGATTGGAATTCAAGGCTTGCCTTTGGTTCCTTTATATAGTAGCCTCTCCCTTGCCAAGTCTCTCTTTTAACGGAATTAACGGAATTAGTTTTCATAAGAAATTTATCTTATAAAGTTTCTTATGAATTATTCCGTTATGCCTAACTTTATAATAAAATAAATACTTCTCTCCTTTAATTATGGAATAAATTTTACAAGGAATTTATAAATTTTCTTATTATGGAAAAATCAATTCATAATTGATTTTATAAAATTAAAATAAACAATTCATGGATTATTTTAATTTCCATAAAAGGAATAAATTTCTATAAATTTCTTTATACAAATTTATTTATCCATAATTTATAAAACAAATCGCGCTAGATTTATTTTATTAATTAAATCAAATAAATTGGTTTCTCCCCATTTATTTGGCCGGCCAAACCAAAGATGATTGGCACCCTCTTTGGTCGGCCAAACCAAGCCGCTCCCATCGCGAATTAAACTCATTTAATTCGCCCAATAAGCCTTCAAAAGACTTAACCATTTTAAGCTTCCATTGCGCCTCTGATTAACTCAGATTCGACTTATTTTTCTTGATCGGAAAATCTAATTTTCAACTCATTTTAAATCCCTCGGATTACTCGTAGTGCGTGTGACTAAATAGGCTTTCGATTTATGTTGGCCGTCTATAATCAACCAATTATAGAGCGATCATGAGTGACACCTAGTAGTACATCATGATCCCCAATTAATCGAAAGATCAACGGTTGACCTCAGAAGTAATTCTGAAACCCTTCAGCAGCTCTAATGAATCGTGCCCCATTCCTTTCACCATCTTATACCCACTTGGTTCAGGACACGGTCTGTTTGTGTCAGTCCCCACTAGGCTGACTACGTCACACCTAGCCCAAGTAGTGTCTTTCTCGTCCTTTGGATTTCTAATTACTCTCATGTATTTAAGAGACTCACACTCTAATCATGATATGCTCTGGCCAGAGGCTTCGAGTAACAATCCGACGATAGGCCTGGGTATACATCTCCTCGCAAGGAGTGGTGAATCCTTTGTAGGCTGTTCAAACATCTTCGGGCACTTCGGCTTATACCCAATCATCCTGAGTCCACACCTCCTTGGAGATGCTTGCTTAAGATGTTAAAGTATAAGTCTCCATGACCAAGATGACTTGAACACCGCAAGTCAAAGGAACATCGTACTTAAGCTGTAGTAAGAACTTCATTGACAAATCTATATGTAGATTACCATACGAAGTTTTACAGCTAGTCACTCCAATGAACTAGTTCCCTTAACTAGCATCCATGTTTATCTCCGGACATCCCAATGTCACCAGCCAGTGAGAATCAGCTGATTGGAGAATAACCCATGCTAGTCTCAACAGAATTGATAGTGTCCGTATTTATCAATTCATCGACTAGAGATATTTTCAATACTTCACAATTGCACATTTAGAGATAATCACTTGTTGTGATCCCATCACAAATTCTCTTATGCCGTGAATTGTATTGCGGACATTCAGTAGATGAATTTAAGATCCCAATCAAATACACAAACATGTATACTCAAATAGTGAATATTCATTTATTAAAATAAATATTTACAATCATAAGGCGATTGCCTTAGGACACTTCTCTCATATCACTAACAAATAGACCCTACACTATTTTTATGGAGAGATGGTGACAACATTTTTGTAGCCCAAGTATATGTTGATGACATAATTTATGGCTCAAACAATAGGGGCTATTTAAATGAGTTCATTGGACACATGGAGAGTGAGTTTGAAATGAGTCTAGTGGGAGAGTTGACTTTCTTCCTTGGACTTGAAATCATGCAAACTCGCGATGGCATCCATGTGCAGCAATCAATGTATACACATGAAATGCTTCGAAAATTCAATATGAGTGAGTCAAAAGAGGTAACCACTCCCATGGTGACAAACACAAGATTAGACAATGATGAGAGTGGTAAACCCGTTAATTTAACTCAATATCGAAGTATGATAGGTAGTTTGCTATACCTCACAGCTAGTCGACCGGATATCCTATTTGCTGTGGGTATGTGCGCTAGGTATCAAGTTTGTGCCAAGGAATCTCACATAATCACTGTTAAGTGAATTTTGAGATATCTCAAGGGCACAATTGGTGTAGGTCTATGGTACCCCCGTACCGAATCTTTTGATTTAATTGGCTATACGGATTCCGACTACGCTGGATGTAAGTTGGACCGGAAAAGCACAAGTGGGGGTTGCCATTTCTTAGGTTCGTCCTTAGTAAGTTGGTCAAGTCAGAAACAACATTGTGTTGCTCTCTCCACGACCGAGGCAGAATATATCGCCATGGGAGAGAGTGTATCACAATTGTTGTGGATGATACATACTTTAGAGGACTATGGATTGAGTTACAAGGGTGTGCAAGTGTTGTGTGATAACATAAGCACAATTAACCTAACCAAGAATCTAGTCCATCATTCTAGGACCAAACATATTGAAGTAAGACATCACTTCATTAGGGATCATGTAGCTAGGGGAGATATTGTACTCTCTCATGTAGAGTCCAAATCAAACCTAGCCGACATTTTCACTAAACCACTTCCCGAAAATGAATTCAGTTTCCTAAGACGGGAGTTGGGAATGTGTCGTGCTTCATAGGGTTGAGTTGCATTAAAACCCTTCATGATTATTTTGAATTGTTGGGAAACAATTGGGTAACCTTGGGGACATCTCACATAAACTATAAGGTTTACCAAAACGTTTTTGTTTGCTAGACATGGGGTGAGATGTTAGGATCAACTCAATTTCTCAAAATGTTAATGCATCCCTTGAGAAGTTAAGTTGACGAGATAATAATCACGGTGGTGACCAAGTATGGGGAAAACTGATGCATAACATATGTGTATTTGGCTCCATGATCATACATGGGCATTCCAATCAAGGAAACTTGATTGGAACATTGGATTTGATTCAAACTTATTTGAAATTGCTTGAATGATTGTTGATTGAGTTTGACTCCATTTAGATGGATCAAAGTGACTGTTGAACCTATAAGGACCTTTGATTCTTGTTCAGGGATCAATTCTAGTCATGAGATCATGTCCAAGTTCGATAAACGTCACCAGATCTCGTTGGAAAGTTTCAGAAAATTTGAAACTGAATATTTCAGATCGTATCAGGAAGTATCAGGAACCCTGATCGGTCACCGGACCGATCAGGCATAGGGCTGATCGGTCCCCGGACCGATCTAGCTTCATCCTGTGACGATCGGTCCACAGACCGATCGGAGGGGCATCAGTGACTCTTCAAACTTTTTGACCAAGTGTTCTGAGCTAGCCTGGATCGGTCCCCGGACCGATCTGGCACCCTATGTGGATCGGTCCACAGACCGATCAGGGGGCTCCCAGACTTTTCTTCGGACCCTACTGTCCATGCCCTGATCGATCAGACGACCGATCAGGAGCGCGCCTGATCGGTCACTAGACCGATCAGGACCGGGTAAGTCCGATCCGGCTATAGCCTGATCGGTCTGGGCGCTATCCGATCGAACGGTGATCCGTTCAAGTGCATTAAAATCTGGTTGGTGGACCGATCCACCAACCGATTAACTCCTCCCAAAACCCTTCACTTCCGAACCCTAGCGCCGAAAACCCTTCTTGCGCTACCCTCTACGAGCGAGAGTGTTCCGGCGTCTCCTTCTTTCTCGTGAGAGTGAGATCTTGCGAAGGCTTTCTACGGGCGGTTTCTTGCTCCCGACAAGTTCTCTTCTGCTCGGAGTCTGCGTCTCTGTCTGGCGAGCGTCTCCTACGCAAGCTTGTTTCTTTTTCCACCTTCGAAACCTCACCAATGGCACTTAAGTAAGTTTTGATCTCAGTTTTTTTTCAAAATAGCTCATAAAATTGCGTTTGTGAAGCTAACCATGTTTTGGTTCTTGTTCTTGCTGTTGTACCGTGACCCTATTGCACTTGCCGTGAACCTTCCTTCCATACATCATCATATGAACAAATCTATCATTCATCTCATTTTCTATCTCTTGATTGGGTGTCATCTTATATGATCAATTATTGATTTGTTGTGATTCAACTTATGTTCTTTGATTTAAACTATGTGTGATCACTTCCCTGATTAAATCATGATCGTATGATTAATTCAACTCTCTAGGAAGTCTACCAAGAACAAAGAAGCTGTAGAGGGCAGCTCGAAGGGAAATCCCCCTCTTCTTCTACGCCCTCCAAGAGGCCACAGCCCTCTTCGAGCTCTAGATTTCCAAACGCCACATGTGAGCAGTCTTTCCAATCAAGGACTTTCAAAATGCTACCCTGCCGATCAATAGATGTCCCTTTCCTAACTGAGTATTGTCCGTCAATCATGGGAATCATTGCTTTTTACAATCTTGGTTTCCTCCTCTCCTTAGAGCGAACCATTAACTATGACCTTGTCTCGGAGTTTTACAATAATCTTCAACAGGGATCACAAGGTGGCTTCGATTTCACTACTCGAGTCGCCAAAAGAACTCTTGATTTTTCCTACGACGTACTTGCCGAGTTTCTGGGTGGTCGATGTTCACCAAACATGTATTCAATCTATCCCGAGCTTCTTGATCCCCTACTCGCACCATTTGCAGATGTTACACCTGATTCTATCCATCGGTATTTCTTTGGTGAACCCTGCCCAGACGGTCTTGATGAGCTGGGCCCTGACTTTCCTACCTTTGATGCTCTACGTCTCTCGCCCACTAGCTACATATTATTCAAAATCATCACGAATTGTATCCTCCCAATCACTTCCAAACCTTTAGCTGAGATCCGACCCTATCACTGTCTGATGCTCTACCGCATGCACAGCCGTTTGGATTTCGATATCATGGAGAGCATTTTCCAATCCATCTTATCTTATCGAGAGCCTAGCCGCCGCACGGTCTACATGCCTTTTGGTCACGTCATCACCGACTGGCTCATGTCAGTTGGTATTGATGTCACCAAGGGCCGGACGATGCCTATGGTCCGACAGGATTGCAGACTTGGCCGGCGAGCATTCGCCAAGTCCGACATCATTGTTCGGGGGCCCGATCGGATGTTGGTTTGGAAAGATGGTAGGGTTCTTGGTGAGTTACCAAGGGGAGGTCCACAGGTTCAGGTGCCAGCCGCTGCTGATGATGATGATGACTATGATGAGCCGGATCCAGATCTGCGCTGGTAGATCTCAGAGCTGGATCAGACGCTACAGGAGTTTGTTCAGCTGAGGGAGACAGATCGCAAGGAGTTTCGGTCAGGTTTTTGCTCCCTTGATTGCCGACTGACCATGATCGAGACTGAGGTCTCAGGGACCTGTGCCCTCCAGCAGACATGGTATGATGAGTGGCGCAGCCACACATTTCCAGGAGGTGCCCCTTCATCGAGTACTGCACCAGGGTCCTTTGCTCTTACTGATGTCGCGATGGACGATCTCGTGCACACTGAGGATCCCCCCGCTGATGTTTGAGTTTGGGTGTTTTTCTGCTTTATCTCATGACTTATGTATTTGACCGTGTTTGGTCTGTTTGACTGTTGGGCTATGTATGCCTCTCGACTTGCTTAGTGTGGTCTTGTGCCACATATCTCTGGATTTAGATGCATGTGTATTGCATCTTGCGTTTTATCTGGATATTTTATGATTTGCCATGATTATGCTTCTTGTTGATGCTATGCTATATTATCTGCATTATTGATTTATAGCTATGTTCATGCTTATGCAACCATACTCATATGATACATATGTTTGTTATGTCATGCCTATATCTTTTTGCCATATGTGATCATATGCTTATCAATACTCAATCAAATCTTGTTATTTTGGGATACCCCTAGGGTTGAGGGGGAGTATGGTTGAACTTAACAACCCGTCTAGACCCTTTTCGTGTTAGACAAAGGGGGAGAGTATGGTTGGTTAAGTTTAGGATGATCATGTTGTAGGGGGAGGATCTGGATTCCCCTATGATTCTAAATTTGGAAAACTTGATTAAGAATCCCTAAACTTAAAATCGGGTTGTCAAACAACAAAAAGGAGGAGATTGTTGATGCAGTCTGACCCTGATTGTTATTTTGGTGTTGACACCGATTTTAGTTTAGGTGGATGATGTTTGACTATGATTAAGTCTTGATCGGGGATCAGGCATGGTATGGAAAATCCTAACCTGGAGGGTTAGGTGTGAAAAATCCTAGCTTGGAGGGCTAGGTGTTGGAAAAGTCCTAATTCGGAAGGGTTGGGTGAAAAGTCCTAGTTTGGAGGGCTAGGTGAAAAGTCCTAACTTGGAGGGTTAGGTCCAAATTCCCATCATGGAGAATTAGGTGAAAAAGTCCTGGCTTGGAGGGTCAGGTGCCTAGCTTGGAGGGCTAGGTTGGATGATGTTCTAACTCGGAAGGGTTGGGTGAAAAGTCCTAGCTTGGAGGGCTAGGTGAAAAGTCCTAACATGGAGGGTTAGGTGCAAATTCCCAACTTGGAGAGTTAGATGGAAAAATCCTTAGCTTGGAGGGCTAAGGTGGATGGATTCCTAGCTTGGAGAGCTAGGGTTGAGTCCCTGGATCGGTCTGGTGACCGATCAGGGACATTGGCACGCTGCTCTTCGTGGATCAGTCTGGTGACCGATCCAGCGATATCTGATCGGACTGGTGACCGATCAGGGAGCGCACAGTGAGGTTGGGAACCTACTGTGTGGCTCCTGATCGGACCAGTGACCGATCAGGGAGCAGGCTGCTTCCTTGCTGCCTTGCTCCTAATCGGTATGGTGACAGCTGGTGACCGATCAGGGAGCGGACAGTGAGTGAGTTCCCTTGCAGATCAGACCCTGGATCGGTCCGGTGACCGATCAGGGAGTTAGGATCTGATTAAAAAATCACTGTTCATCTGTCCTGATCGGTCTGGTGACCGATCAGGCTTCACTCTGATCAGTCTGGTGACCGATCAGGCTTCACTCTGATCGGTCAGGTGACCGATCAGACGTGTATAGCCGCGAGAGCTGGGAATCCCAGTGAAGCTGTGGATCGGTCTGGTGACCGACCCACAAGCCCTGGATCGGTCTGGTGACCGATCACTTTAATTCAAATTGCACTGTCAGACGCGGTCAGAGCGTCTGATCGTATCCGATTCACTGCTGTTTGCTTCTGATATTTGATTTACTGTGTGATTTGCTGCTCTAACAGTCTGATTAAGCTGAAGGTGACAGGAGAGGATTCAAACACTCAAGGAGAGGTCAATGGAGGCTTTCCTTGGAGCAGGTTTGTCCGATTCTCCATTTCCGGATGCAACGGCCGAGCTGCAGACTGGAGCCGAGACTGGGGCTTGGCTGAGGGGATCTCAGGAGGACCAGAGAGGGCTCAGTGGTAGCTAGCGTTGGCAGTGAGGTAGCTGGAGGCTATGGAGGATGTTGTCACCTGGTTCTGTGTGGAAGATCAAAAGGGCGGAAGTTGGCTTCGTGGAAGCAGAGTTCGTGAACTTGTGTTATTGCCACGCCTGGTGTTCTCCACAACTTGCTTGCTGTGTTCTTGAAGCTTTCATCACTTTGAGCAAGCGATCTAGAAGCAATCATTCATTACTTGAGCGCTTGAAGGAGAGAACAAGGAGCTTGGAGTCCGACAGTGGGAAGACACGAAGAAGGGTTCTTGCGTGAGATCGCCACTGGGTGGAGCTCAGGGAAGCTTGCTGTGTTCTTGTCCTTGCTAAGTGTTTGAGTAAGAACCTTCTTGTTGTTTCTTTGTGCTTAAACTTTATCTGTGATTGAAACGCTGTGGAGAGGTTTCTCCACCGAGAAGGATGTTGCGTTATATCCGGTGAAAACGGGGGTTGATCTGCCGACGATCAAGGGATCCCCACCTTAAGGGCACACCAAGGAGTAGGGGCAAGTTATCCCCGAACCTTGTAAACCCTCTTGTTAGCGATCTTGACAGTTGTCTCTGTTTGCTCTCAGTTCTGTTTTTGTTTTCTGCACTACGTCAATTTCCTTTGTTTCTTCCGCTGTGCTACTGATAAGTTAAGTGCAGGAAATTTGCTAAGTGCAAGAAAAAGTGATTGACTATATTCACCCCCCTCTAGCCATCTCGTCTCCAATAAGTGGTATCAGAGCTTGGGGCTCTGTACACGGCTTAACATCCGAGAGTTTTCAATAAGATGGCTTTGAGAGAAGGATTCTCCACCACCCGACCTCCATTCTTTGATGACGCCGACTTTCAATATTGGAGATTAAAGATGGAATACTATTTGAAGATAGATATCCACACTTGGTTCGCGGTGAAGGAGGGATTCATCCCTCCTAAGGATGACGAAGGCAAAGAGCTTGAGTCGTGGAGGTGGACTGCTGAACAAACTCGGAAGAGTGAAGCCGATGTGAAGGCGGTTGTCATTCTACAATGTGGCATGAACAAAGACCAACACATCAAGGTTGGTCCTTTCACAAGTGCAAAGGACTTGTGGAACAAACTCATTGAGCACCACGAAGGCACCCGAGACTCTAGAATTGCAAAGAGGGACTTGTTCCTCAATAAACTTCAAAATCTCTCCATGAAGGAGAATGAGTCGGTAAGTGAGCTTCATAGCCGGTTCAAGGAAGTCCTCAATGGACTTCATTCAATTGTTGAAAAGGTCGAGAACTGTGACCTTGTGAGGTATGTCTTGAAAGCATTTCCAAGGAATGCTTTGTGGTCATCCATGGTGGATGCCTACAAAGTATCCAAGGATCTATCTATTGTAAAGTTAGATGATTTATTTTGTGAGATGGAATTGCATGAAATGGCTAACAAAGGCCCCAAGGAGAAGGGGATTGCCTTAGTTGCAGGGGACCGAACCAATAAGAAGAAGAAGGAGAAGAAGAAGGAGAAGGAGGTCTCTTCGTCTTCATCCTCTTCTGAATCCGAGCCCGATTCCGAGGAAGATGGCAGTGGCTCTTCTTCCTCCGAGGTGGCGAACTTTGTGAGGAGAATGATGCGAAGGAATCGACGTTTCAAAAATAGAGGTAACACTAGTGAATCCAAACTTGATAAGTCTAATGTATCTTGCTTTGAGTGTGGTAGAAAAGGGCATTTCAAAAATGAATGTCCAAAGCTTAAGAAGAAGGAGGAGAAATCCAAAAGAAAAGAAGAGAGATCTAAGAAGAAGAAGAAGACCTTGAAGGCCACTTGGGATGAGTCATCCTCAAGCTCATCCGATGAAGAGGAGGAGGAGAAGAGCACAAGGCAAGTGGCACTCATGGCTCTTGGAGAGGAGAGCAGTGATGAATCTTCAAGCTCCTCAAACGCAGCTTCATCATCATCGGATGATGAAGAGGTAACTTCTCCCGAGCTTGAAAAGTGTTATAGAGCAATTGCATGTTTAACTGGTATGCTTAAGAAGTCCAAAAATTAGGTTAAAGCATTGCAATTAGAAATTGATCAATTGAAAGCATCTAGGGATGATAACATTGATGATTTACATGTTGAACTGCTAGAGGATGAAATTAAATCATTGAAACTTGAAATTGAAAATTTGAAGTCCTCTATGGTTGAGGAAGTCAATAATTTGCATGATGAATTGCTAGTAGAGGAAAACCAATAATTGAAGAGTGAAGTTGAGAAGCTCAAGAATATTCTCGGGAAATTCTCAACTAGCTCTAAGACTCTAGATATGATCCTAAATGCCCAAAGGGCGGTTTACAATAGGGCCGGTATTGGTTACCGTCCTAAGGAACCGTCATTTGTGTCTCTCATGTCTAGGACTGATATGAGACAATCTAGGACACCCAAAATCCAAAAGAAAATGGTCAAGGCATGGGTGCCTAAGTCATGTTTAGTTGATGCTTTAGGTCCCAAGGTTTGGGTACCTAAAACTTCTATTTTTCGAATTGTGTAGGTTATGATTGAGGGGGAGCATCTATCAACTTGGTTCGTTGATAGTGGATACTCCAAACACATAACCGGGGATAGATCATTGTTTACCACACATCAAAAGAAAAGTAGAGGTAATGTATCATTTGGTAACAATGGTAGTCTTAAGGTCATAGGAATAGGAGACATTCAAATATCCGAATGTCTTAGAATTTCAAATGTCCTTCTAATCAAAGGGATGAAATTTAATCTCCTAAGTGTGAGTCAATTGTGTGACACGGGTTACACAATTGATTTCCAACCAAGTCAATGTCTAGTTAGACAAAATGACACCTTGGACACGGTACTAGTAGGAGCAAGAGTAGACAATATTTATCAAGTTTCATTTAAAAGTGCTACTAATGTTTCTGCTAAGTGTTTCATGTCAAAAGAAGAAGAGTCCATTCTTTGGCACCGGAGGCTAGCACATGTTAACATGAAGAACTTCCGGAAGTTGGCCAACAAGGGACTAGTCTGTGGCTTACCAAGCATCAAGTATGAGAAAGACAAACTTTGTGATGCATGTCAAATGGGTAAGCAAACAAAATCTGCACATAAAGGTAAAAGCGCTGTAAGTACTTCCAATGCATTAGATTTACTTCATATGGATCTATTTGATTGTAGCACTATCATATCATTGAATGGGAGTAGGTATTGCTTTGTGATTATTGATGATTTCACTAGATATACATGGACTTACTTTTTAAAATATAAGGACCAAACCTTAGATATTTTCATTTCTTTTTGTAGAAGAGTTGAAAATGAAAGATCATCAACCATTAAGACAATTAGAAGTGATCATGGAGGTGAATTTCAAAATCAAGGGGTTTTAGAATTTTGTCAAGATAGAGGTTATAAGCATGAGTTCTCTACTCCTAGAACACCACAACAAAATGGTATTGTAGAGAGGAAGAACCGTGTTCTTCAAGAGGTTGCACGAAGCATGCTCAATGAGTACTCACTCCCGAGTTACTTGTGGGCTGAAGCTATAAATACAGCTTGCTATGTGCAAAACAGAGTCCTCATTCATAGGTTTTTAGGAAAGACTCCCCATGAACTTTGGTTTGGAAACCCACCTACGGTTAAACACCTTAGGGTGTTTGGATGTAAGGTGTTCATTCTAAACACCAAGGACCACCTTGGAAAGTTCATGGCAAAGGCTGATGAAGGGATACTAGTCGGGTATTCCCTCGTTAACAAAGCCTACCGAGTCTACAACAAGAAATCTAGATTAGTTGAAGAGTCTTCTAATGTGGTCTTTGAAGAAATTCCAAAATCAATTGACCAATCCGAAAATGTAGAAGGAGTTCAACTCGAACTTAGGAGACTAAGTCTGGAAGAAACTCCAAGTGTTGTTGATGGTAATGTGTCTGAGGACGGTGAACCTAGACAACCCACTGATCAGCCGGATCCTGAGGCTGAACCTGTGTCTGGTGACCGATCCAGCGATGTCTGATCGGACTGGTGACCGATCAGGGAGCGCACAGTGAGGTTGGGAACCTATGTTAGTGATATGAGAGGAGTGTCCTAAGGCAATCGCCTTATGATTGTAAACATTTATTTTAATAAATGAATATTCACTATTTGAGTATACATGTTCGTGTATTTGATTGTGATCTTAAACTCAATTACTGAATGTCCGCAATATAATTCACAGCATGAGAGAATTTGTGATGAATTCACAACTAGTGATTATCTCTACATGTGCAATTGTGAAGTATTGAAATTGTCCCTAGTCGATGAATTGATAAATACGGACATTATCAATTCTGTTGAGACTAGCTTGGGTTATTCTCTAATCAGCTGATTCTCACTGGCTGGTGACATTGGGATGTCCGGAGATAAACATGGATGCTAGTTAAGGGAACTAGTTCATTGGAGTGACTAGCTGTAAAACTTCATATGGTAATCTATATATAGATATGTCAATGAAGTTCTTACTGCAGCTTAAGTGCGATGTTCCTTTGACTTGCGGTGTTCAAGTCATCTTGGTCATGGAGACTTATACTTTGACATCTTAAGCAAGCATCTCCAAGGAGGTGTGGACCCAGGATGATCGGGTATAAGCCGAAGTGCCCGAAGATGTTTGAACAGCCTACAAAGGATTCACCACTCCTTGCGAGGAGATGTATACCCAGGCCTNTGGACGGCTCCCCGAGGCTCAATCCAAATCAAACATGACAATTTCAATTAAAATTGGGAAATTAAATTACAACATCTAACTTTAAATTGGACGGCTCCCCGAGGCTCAATCCAAAATAAAGAATTTTGATGTCAATTAAAAACCAATTCAAATTTAATTGTCAATTAACTGTCCATGAATTTGTCTAGACTTTCTTAAAAGAAAGTGCCCAAAATTGCGAGATTTCGAAAATAGGTTTTCAGAATAATTGTAAGTTTCTGGTACAAAGAAAACTTACATATTTCCAAAGTTGGAAAATTTCTAAAATAGAAAAATTTCCAAAATTGGAAAGTTTCCAAAGATGGGAAATTTTCACAATTATTATAAAAATTTAGAAACTAGAAAAATTCAAACGTTTGCGAAATTTCATGACGATTTCCAAACTTTGAAATTCCTAATTCTAAAATTTATTATAATTTGAAAGTTTCCATAATTGGAAAATTTTTCCGAAATTGAGATCATGACAAAGTTTTCAACAAAACAATTATATGATTAAGTCGAACACTAACCGGCTCTGATACCACTGTTGGGTCCGGGTGCATGTCGACAAGGATACGAGTTCGTAAAATTCAAAATTTTTACGTGCAGCGGAAGAGTTTGCATAAAATAATTTCCTAAATTATTTTAACTTCGTATCTAGCATGCAATCTTATGGTGTGTTGACATAATCATAAAATAAAACTTTGCGGAAAAGTAAACTAATTTACTAAGTACCTCTCGTAACTCGAAGTAAGGGACGAGATCCAACCGTAGCGTCCCTTGGAAGCTCCGCCTCTATTCGCGTCCACGCCGAGTTCTCTTCGGGATGACTTCACAAAGTCATGAGTTTTGTGCCGACGAGAACTACTAGATTCTCGGAAGGCACAACTAGAAGAACAAGAGAATAAATTGGAAACTAACCAACGAAGTAACGGAATCGAATTCCGGGAAGAGAGGAGTCGCTATCCGCTTCTTCTTCTTCTTGTTCGGGTTCTTCTTCTTCTTGAAGCTCACGGCAACACCTTCTAAGGGAGGAGTTTAGCCGGCCCTAGATGGAGGATGTTGCTTCAAGGGGCGCCGGCCCTAGAAACTCCAAGATGGGCGCCGGCCCTAGGTGGGGAGAAGGAAGGAGAAGAATAAAAGAGAGAGAGAGAGAGGGAACTCTTAATCAACTATTGATTAATTGATTGATGTGTATAAAGGGCTAGCCTTTGGGTCCTTTATATAGTAGCAACTCCTTTGCTAAGTCTCCCTCTAAACGGAATTAGTTATAAGAAATTTATCTTATAAATTTTCTTATTAATTATTCCGTTTAAACCGAGTCTTTATTATAAACTAATTTATAATAAAACTTAGTTCTTCTTCTCTTTAAATTATGGAATAAATTTTATAAGAAATTTATAAACTTTCTTAATATGGATAAATCAATTCATAATTGATTTTATAAAATTAAAATAAACCAATTCATGGATTATTTTAATCTTCCATAAAAGAATAAATTTCTATAAATTTTATTTATATAAATTTCTTTATACAAATTTATTTATCCATAATTTATAAAATAAATCGCGCTAGATTTATTTTATTAATTAAACCAATTAAATTGGTTTTTCTCCTCTTATTTGGCCGGCCACCAAAGAGGGGGCCGGCCAAAACCAACCCAATAAACCGCGAATTAAACTCATTTAATTCGCCCAAAAAGCCTTCAAAAGACTTAGCCATTTTTAGCTTCCATTGCGCCTCTGACTAACTCAGATTCGACTTGTTTCTCTTGATCGGAAAATCTAATTTTCAAATCGTTTTAAATCCCTTGGATTACTCGTATTGCGTGTGACTAAATAGGCTTTCGATTTATGTTGGCCGTCTATAATTAACCCATTAATTATAGAACGATCATGAGTGGCACCTAGTAGTACATCATGATCCCCAATTAATCGAAAGATCAACGGTTTGACCTCAGAAGAAATTATTCTGAAACCCTTCAGCAGCTCTAATGAATCGTGCCTCATTCCCTTCACCACCTTATACCCACTTGGTTCAGGACACGGTCTATGGTGTCAGTCCCCACTAGGCTGACTACGTCACACCTAGCCCAAGTAGTGTCTTCCTCGTCCTTTGGATTTCTAATTACTCTCATGTATTTAAGAGACTCGCACTCTTGACATGATATGCTCTGGCCAGAGGCTTTGAGTAACAATCCGACGATAGGCCTGGGTATACATCTCCTCGCAAGGAGTGGTGAATCCTTTGTAGGCTGTTCAAACATCTTCGGGCACTTCGGCTTATACCCAACCATCCCGGGTCCACACCTCCTTGGAGATGCTTGCTTAAGATGTTAAAGTATAAGTCTCCATGACCAAGATGACTTGAACACCGCAAGTCAAAGGAACATCGCACTTAAGCCGCAGTAAGAACTTCATTGACATATCTACATGTAGATTCCCATATGAAGTCTTATAGCTAGTCACTCCAATGAACTAGTTCCCTTAACTAGCATCCATGTTTATCTCCGGACATCCCAATGTCACCAGCCAGTGAGAATCAGCTGATTAGAGAATAACCCATGCTAGTCTCAACAGAATTGATAGTGTCCGTTTGTATCAATTCATCGACTAGGGATAATTTCAATACTTCACAATTGCACATTAGAGATAATCACTAGTTGTGATCCCATCACAAATTCTCTTATGCTGTGAGTTGTATTGCGGACATTCAGTAGATGAGTTTAAGATCCTAATCAAATACACAAAACATGTATACTCAAATAGTGAATTATCATTTATTAAAATAAATGTTTACATCATAAGGCGATTGCCTTAGGACACTTCTCTCATATCACTAACAGAGCCGAGACTGGGGCTTGGCTGAGGGGATCTCAGGAAGACCAGAGAGGGCTCAGTGGTAGCTGGCGTTGGCAGTGAGGTAGCTGGAGGCTACGGAGGATGTTGTCACCTGGTTCTGTGTGGAAGATCAAAAGGGTGGAAGTTGGCTTCGTGGAAGCAGAGTTCGTGAACTTGTGTTATTGCCGCGCCTGGTGTTCTCCACAACTTGCTTGCTGTGTTCTTGAAGCTTTCATCACTTTGAGCAAGCGATCTAGAAGCAATCATTCATTACTTGAGCGCTTGAAGGAGAGAACAAGGAGCTTGGAGTCCGACAGTGGGAAGACACGAAGAAGGGTTCTTGCGTGAGATCGCCACTGGGTGGAGCTCAGGGAAGCTTGCTGTGTTTTTTTCCTTGCTAAGTGTTTGAGTAAGATCCTTCTTGTTGTTTCTTTGTGCTTAAACTTTATTTGTGATTGAAACGCTGTGGAGAGGTTTCTCCACCGAGAAGGAGATTGCGTTATATCCGGTGAAAACCGGGGCTTGATCTGCCGACAATGATCGGATGCACTAAGAAGTAAGGTCGAAGCTGTTGAGCGGCCAAGAGAAAAACATAAGTCAACTTCTCGAGCGTTGTATAATGACACTCAGCGCCCTTCAGTAAGTGTACAAAAAGTACACCGGTTGTTATTCAACCTCTCTTTACCTCACCAACACCATACTAACGGCTGCAACCGAGGTGGCCAATTAGACGTATAGAAGCTCCCCCAGCTCCGGTCAGGCCAACACAGGTAACTTCGACAGGTAGGTCTTTAACTCTTCAAACGCCTTATCACAGTCTACGTCCCACTGGAACTTAGTGGCTCGACGCAACGTTTTGAAGAAAGGTAACCCCCGCTTGGCGGATCTGGCAATAAATCGAGACAATGTCGTGATCCTTCCAGTGAGTCTCTGTGCTTCCCTCAAGCTTTACGATGGGGGCATGTTGAGTATCGCCTTGACTTTGCTCGGATTGGCCTCGATGCCCCATTCGGTAACAACGTAGCCGAGGAATTTCCCACTACATGCTCCAAAAAGGCATTTGGCAGGGTTGAACTTCAGCCCATATCTGTACAAGGTGCGGTAGGTTTCCTCCACATCCTGCAACAAATCCTCTGGTTGGGCGATTTTGATCAGGATGTCGTTCACGTAAACCTCAATGTTTCACCCCATTTGTGCTTGGAAGACCTTGTTCATCATGTGTTGGTAAGTAGCGCCTGCATTTTTAAGCCCGAAGGGCATGACCGTATAGTAATACGTGCCATCCGCGGTGATAAAACTAACTTTTTCCTGATCGACAACTATCAGTGGTACTTGATGATAGCCTTGGTACACACCTAATATGGAGATGAGCTCGTTGCCGGCCATCGAGTCAACCATCTGATCGATCCTCGACAAGGGGTAACAGTCCTTTGGTCACACTCTATTGAGATCGCGGAAATCAATGCAGACACGCCACTTGTTATCGGGCTTGACCATAAGGACCACATTAGCTAGCCAGACAGGGAATTACACATCCCTGATATGCCCAGCCTCCAGAAGCTTCTCTATCTCCGCTCAAATGACTTTGTTCTGCGCCGCGCTAAAATCCCTCTTACGATATTTAACGGGTCAGGCATTTGGATAAACGTGCAAGTGATGCTCAACAACTTCTGATTGGACCCCATGAAGATCTTTTACCGACCAGGCGAACACATCTTGGTTTCGTTCCAGGCAATCTACCAGCGGTAGCCTTAACTCATCGGGCATGCCTGCTGCTATCTTGACTTTGGTTTTAGCTTGGTCGACAACAGCTGGGCCTCCTCCCTGCCCTCGTGTAATTCTGCCCAAGGGGAGGCCTGCACCATATTGCAGCTGGGTGGGGTTCTCCTTGCCTTCTGACTTTCCGACCGTATGTTGTCTACATAGCATTAACACGTCATTCTCTGATCCCCTTTAACCTCCCCGACCTTATCGTCGACCGGGAACTTTATCTTGAGGTAAAAAGTGGAGACTACTGCCCGATACGCGTTGAGTGCGGGTCGTCCTAGGATGGCGTTGTAGGCGGAAGGGGCATCCACTATTAGGAAGGAGGACCACTTGGTTCTTTTTAGGGGTTCTTTGCCGAGGGACACGACCAACCGTATCTGTCCAATCAGCTGCACCTAGTTCCCAGTGAACTCGAACATCGACGTAGCTACTAACTCCAACTGCGAGGGCTCAATCTGCAATTGGTCGAAGGATCCTTTGTATAGTATGTTCACCGAGCTGCCCGTGTCCACGATGGTGCAGTGGCTCTGATAGTTAGCAATCATGACGTTGATGACCAAGGCATCATCATGGGGGACCTCCAACCCTTGCAGATCCTGAGGCCCGAAATTAATCTGGGGGCCTTGCGCCTGGGCAGCACTCGTTCCCACCTGGTGAATTTCCAAATGGCGTGCCTGAGCTTTTCGGGTTCGGTTAGAATCTCCTTCGGTTGACCACCTAAGATTATGTGGACCCCTCCTCGGACGATGTTCTGTTGATTAGCTCGGTCTTCATCTACATCTTTAGGCTCGGCGTGCCCGTCTAGGGGAAATAAGCGCAGTGCGGTAGACATACCCTGCACTGGCTCTTCCGTTGCCGAGATAGCGCCGGATCCTCCCCGACCCTGGCTGCCTCTCGGGGAGACCTGACGCTTTCGACCCCTAGAGGTCGGGCCCCGACCCCTCCTGGTTTGTCGGCAGTCCTTGATGCTATGGGTGTTACTTTGGTGGAAAGCACGATAGGGCTTCCACTAGGCTGGCAAGCATCCTTGCGCTACTTGCTGTACGTGCCTTCGCTCCATCCCTACCCGGTCAATCGACCCTCTGGGACTACGAATGGACCCGCCTGGCAAGCGACTATTCTGTGGAGGGCTAGGTGCTAGGGCGACACCTGTTTCCTTTATTCAAGTAGCTTGGGCTTCCTTTAGGTTGATGTATTTGATAGCTATTCCCAAGAGACTGTCAAAGTCCTTTAGGGACTTCCTGATCAGCGAATAGAAGAAATCTCCTTCCTGTAACCCCTGGGAGAAAGCACTGATGAGGAACTCCGGGGTTGCTGTCGGTACATCCATGGCCACACTGTTGAACCTTTTGATGTAGACTTGGAGCAATTCCTTCAGACCTTATTTTAGCGCAAACAGGTTGAGGCTGGTCTTATGATACCTCTGTTCGCTCGCGAAATGTTGCATAAACAGCCTCTTGAGCTTCGGGATACTTGACACAGACCCGCTTGGGAGCCGATCAAACCAACGCTGAGCCGACCCAGATAAGGTTGGATAAGGTTGTTAGGAACGCCCGACATTTGATTCCCTCGGGGTATTGGTGCAGCAAGGCGGTGCGGGAATCAGAGATGCTGGCTCCCGAATACTCCAGAATGGTGAAGAATCAGAGATGCTTAGGGACCGGATCCTCGAGAACTTGTAGGGAAAATGGGCTGCTTGTTGGGAGGGTCGGTGCGGGGTCGGCAGGGCCCTTCCCTTTTCAAGACGTTGCTGGTGCGTCTAACAGCATGCGGGCATCACCGCGGGGCCTGAGTGAGCTTCATCTCTTCTAGTTTGGAAGAAAGCAGGGAGAAAGGGGATCGAGATGCCTTTGGGCCTGACGACATTTCCCAACCTACCGAATTGCCCACGACTGAGGGCTCAGGGGACTGAGCCGTGGGGCTGCCAGCAGGTAAGGGCAGCTAGGGGCCTTCTGAGCTCGAGCAACCATTAACAACTCATACTCTTCCGGAGTGATGGTAACCGCCACTTTGTTAGGCTCTTCCATCTTCTGCTCCCAATCAGGCGATATGCCCTCCTTTTAGCGCCAAATATGATCCTATCAGAGAGCGAGGTGGAATCATAACTTGATGACGACCACAGCTTTGACGACGGGGATGGACGGTGATCCCAAGCAGCGACGCTAAAAAACCTTCTGGCGGAGGGGAGTCTATCCTGCGAAAAAGATTACCGTTAGCAACCCACCGGGAGAGTTCTTGGCAAGGCTCTCCGATGGTCAAATTAGAATCCGATGGGGAAGAGGGAGTTATTCAAAGGACTACTGTAGCTATTCAATCTAAAACATACCTGTATGTAAGGGAAGGAAGGTCTTATATAGCCGGGGAACCGACAACTTCTGTCCCTCTTCTGCTCCCTTTTTGTCCTATGGGGGGACAGGATCAGGGACGGTTGTCAGCTCTCCAACAGGTGCCGCATTATCGGACATATGCAGGGGCACCGTGGTACAGGTTATCAAAGCTTATCAGGAACCGTACTGTGTCTGCGAGATCTCCACGATTCGGACACGAGTGGTGTCAGGTCTGAGTCGGCATCCGCCGACTCAATTACTACCCTTACTGGCAGGGTGTCAGAGGGTAGGTACTGTAGCGAACAATGACAACTTCCAAGCCGTAGCACACTTAATGAGTATGCTGATCGACCAACGAAGGAACGCCCAGCTGTAATGTGAAAGGTACGCTAAGCCACAGCATACTCGAGTACTGGACGATCGACTGCCCCAGGGAACCCCGAGCCGTAAGGCAGGAGGTACGCCGATCGACATTTGTCGAGCTTCACACTCAGTGTCCCCTAAGGGGTTGGGGTTCAGGACTCTAGCTGGACAGTTATTCGAATGAGACATTTGATCCAGGAGGAATTTGAAGTCGGTGGTGTGGTTGCCCCTACGAACGTCCCTACGGTCGACCGGGCTGCTAACACTCACCCCAGCGTCATGTGTCACCACTCTGGGCTATCATGCCTCCTCCATGGAGACCCTCTTTTAGAGGTGACCCATCAAAGCGCCACGCTGGCCGACCAGCTCACACGCAAGCTAGGGCGGGACCAGAAAACATGACAAAGTCTATATGTTCATTCTTTCACGCGTTAACCATAACATCCGAACTAATAATTTTCATGATTTATCTGCTCCGCGTTAACCCCGAGACTGATTGATAGGGGTGTTCAATGAGTGAATCGTCTTTTTCCACCTCTATTTCCCTCTAGTCCAAATCACGTGATCATGACATTTAAAATAATAATGATATGCATAATTATTTTAAAATACCTAAAGGTTTAATATTTTTAAAATATCTCTACTTAACATTAAAATTAATATTAGAAATTAAATTCGCCTTATTAATAATAATAATGATAAATTCGTTAGTTTGAAGCTTCGGATTAAATTAGCCAGACCCTAAACAGCCAATAAACTACTTAATTAATTCGATTTTTTTTATGTTTACTATTTTTTTTTCACAAATCAATTGATTGCAATCACTTTTAAAAATCCTGGACTATCTGTCAATTATTAATAATTTAAATTTTCTTATATTGACTAGTATTATTATTTTTATGATCCGGGCGGATGGTTTTTCTAGAAGGGTCAGGGGCCTGGTCGGGTTCAATCTAACGTGGTCCGAATCCGGGGAAGTCAAGCTGATTCATACTTGGGCTAACGGGCCCGGCCTGGAGATTGACCAGGAGCACGAAAGCCAAAGCAGATACGACCCCGACTCGGGGTCGGACACCCGAGGTCGGTCACTCGGGGTCGGACACCCGAAGTTGGTCACTCGAAGTTGGACGCCCGGGGTCGGTCACTCGGGGTCGGACGCCCGAGGTCAGTCACTCAGGGTCAGACCCCCGAGGTCTTACCCCACGTCTGTAGACTTCTAACCCAGATTTATCCAACCGAATCGAGCTATGAGTTAAGTCGTGCTGACCAAGCAACTGTCAGACTTCCTCTGTAAGTAATGGCGCAATAAGCCTCAGACGTAATCATCACCTGACAAAGTCGCCAACATTAATGGGGTTCAGAGGAGATAACCTAGACAGACTGCCAGATGTCTGTGGCAGTCTCACAGAGCAACTAAGGCTGCCATTGGCTCAGTCTGACAGCTGACTCATCCTTAAATGAGATAGGACATCTCTGATATGGCAGAAGGCTCTCCTCCCCCTATATAAACCCCCTTTGGGCTCCAAAGAAGGAATGGCTGCCATTTTGCAACCACACCACCACTTTGTGAGCCCTGTTTTAGTCTGAGCCGAGTGATTTGAGCCTGATCCCCATCAAGCCCGGGTCCGACCCCCCGAGTTACAGCAGACCGGGTCGTCTTGGTTAGACCGAGTCATCCGAGTGAGAACCAGTCTCCGCTTGTCGACAGGATCAAATTTGGCGCCGTCTGTGGGAAATGGTGCGGTACCCGAGGTAGAGGCCCCGGACCGAGGTACTGCTGAGGAAGGAGCCAAAGCTCCTGAGCAAGGTGTAGTCGAAGTCGGGCCCCAAACACCAGATCGAGGTGGAGCCTGAACGACAGCCAGTACCCGAGTGTTTGACGGGGTTCGGTTGGAGTGAGAAGCCAGTGCGGAGGTCGGAGACATGCTCGGGGAAATGATTAGCCGGCGACATTTCCGTACCAAATCCTCGGAGGCCGGCTGCTCCATCTCCTCCTCTTCCGTTAGCCCTACTGGCCCCGCGTCCACGACTTGAGGAGTCACGTCTGAACCCCCAGCCGGAAGGTTTTCCTCCGAATCGTCGCCCTTGACCCCAGGTCGCTCTGGAGCTGGGGCGGTACTCAATGGAGGTACCGCCCGATCAGCCGCCAGCTTGGCAGCCAGAGCCTCCATGGCTTCCTCCTCCCGAGCCATTACATCACCTACCCGAGCTTTGTACATGGTTTCAACTACAATAGGGAGAGAAATTTAGTTAGCATTAACTAGCCGGCCAGCCAAATAGAAACTCACCTAGAGTGCCGGGCAACTCCGCCGGGATTTGACTCAGCCGAAAGAGGTACAGCGTGCCCTCGATCAGCAATTGGCCCGCGTGGTAGCAAACTCCCCCGAGCTTGGAGAAGGCGAACTGATAGCCTGGATCTGAGCGAAGATTCTTATGCATGAGAGGTTGTTCAGGAAGATCCTCTACCCACTCAGTGGGCCAGTTCGGAGTTGGGGTTGACCTAATGTAAATGAAATGGGACTTCCAGCCTTTGTTGAAGGATGGGACCTTCTCCAAGAAGGCCGACTTAACCCGAGCTTGGAAGTAGAAGTTCCCGGGCTCTTGCTTCTTAAGATAATAGAAGTAATTAAATGTTTGGGGCATCAAAGGGACTTCGTGAGCAGTGAAAATGATCACTGTGCCACACAGGATTCTAATCGAGTTAGGGGCCAATTATGACAAAGCCACCTGGAAATACCGGCAGACCTCACGGAAGAATGAATGAAGGGGAAAACATAAGCCGACCAGCAGTTGGTCAGAGAAGACAGTGAAGTAGTTTAGGGGCGGTCCGTGAGGCCGACCCTGGCGATCGAGAAGAGGCAGCAGATGATTTTCAGGTATCTGGTAGTCTATGCGCAAGGTCTCTAACTGACCTAAGGTTAGTGACGAGCGAGTGGTTACATACTGATAAGTACCGTTTTGTTGACTATTTTAATTGCTAAAATCCATGTTTGACCTATGTTTTCATTGCTTAATTGTGACATTGCCCTAGGTTTTAGGATTTCCTATTATTTTGGACTTAATTGCAAATTTACACATTTTTGGATTATTTGGCCACTAATTTTCTGATATATTTTTGTAGGCATGAAAGGACCTTGGACCTAGAGCATATTGGGTCAAACTTGAGTCGGAAGTGAACCGGATCGAATTATCAAGCTTAATATTAATCTGGGCCGTCCGATTCAAAAGCGGCTAGATCTGAGCCATCCGGGACCATCTGAAGCAATCCGAGCTAGGGTTAGGGTTGATCAAGTACTCTGATCAAGATCTGAAGGTTTCATCCCAATCAGAGCTCATTCAACCGTTGGATCAAGCTCGGAGGGCTCTAGATCGTCCATTCACAGATTGAGTTGATCTGGACCATCCGTTGCACATCTGGAGGATCCGAGCTACCACGAGGCAACTCCTGACCCCTGATCAACATCCTCAAAGTTTGGCTCAAATCAGAGCAAGATCAGCCGTTGGATTTCCTCAAATCAATCTGGGCTGTCCGTGCTTAAGTATTTAATCAAAAATCCTGCGCAGCTTGTTCTTCGTCGCGTCCTCACCGCAGCTGTTTGCGTTTTGGTTTCTTCCTTGTTTCTTCTTCGTTTCTTCAGCAACTTCTTCGTTTTGAAGGCGTGACCACCTCGATTCGAGCTCATCCTTGAGTGACAGCAAGGATTTGGATTGGGGCTTAGTTAATTTCGGTTATTAGAAGTAGATTTCATTTCTGTCGTTAGTTTCTGAATTTCTGAGGAATTGTCGGTAGTATTTCGTTTCTGAATAGTTTTTGCTTCAATTAGAGTTCTAATTCAGTGTTTCTATTAGCTAGATTGTTTGTGTAACGAACAAGTGTAATTGGATCAGTTTATTTCGCTTCAATTCGTTTCTGAAATTAGTTCCCTGTTGCGTGCCATTCCGATTGCTTGCGTATCATCCCAGCGTGCCAGATTTAATCTCTGCAGGTTATAGCTGTAGTTTCTCAGTTTTGTGCTAAGTGAACATCAGTTTCCTTCGTGTTGGTCTGAACTTAGATTAGAGATTCAAATTTAGCTTGCATTTATTTGTTTCAGCTTGCGTTTACTTGCACTCCTACTGCACCCTTGCATTTAAGTTGTCTTTACTTGTTTGATTTCTGAATTGGTCAGTTCTGTTGCTGTAATTTTCAGTTATCCCCTTTACAGCTAGCCTCTAGCATTTGATACCACTTGTTTTGTTGGGGAGTTAAGCACTTGAATTGTTCCGCATTTCGGCACACTAGATTTGTATCCTTGTTATGCATTTCAGCTTCCATCTCTGCTTAAGGTCGTGCTGAATTAATCTGAATTTGGATGCTAAATATCTTCTTTCGAATCTGAGTTTCAAATTCCTAATAGCTTGCCTTTCTAAGCTACATTACTTAGTTCTTTGTCTGGATTGCTAGTTCATTGTTTTGCAAGTTTTAATCCTCTTGGCACAGCTGATTTCACCTCTCGCAAGTTGTATCAAAAGTGTCTCAATTTCACTTTGTATCAAGATCAGTCAGTAGGTGGGGGATTCAAGTGGGATGCATTTTTAGTGTGTTGTAGAGTTCGAAATTAGCTTGTTTTGGGGCTAGCTCATTACTGAATTCAATTTCCCTTTTAGCATTACTATCAAGCCTTAATCCTGCAATTTGATCCAAGTTCCGGCATTAATTCCAAACTGAAAATTTCAGACTTGTTTAGAATCGGTTATTTAGCATTGGATTGCAATTAAAATTAGAATTGTTTTCTAGGTTCGGATGGTTCCTTTGGTTGAGCTAATAACTTGCTATCACTTGTTAAGTTCCATTGTTAATTTTCCTTCGTTTTCATTTCATTTTCAATTTCGACAACAACCCAAAACCCAATTACTTATTTGAAACCCAAAAACACAAACGACACATAAACCGAGCTCGAATCAAACAAACTCTCAACTAGTCCCTAGGAAAAATACGACCTGTGGCCCCTTTACTACGTTTTCATATTTTGATTGCAAAAAGGGTTTCCATCATTCATTCACATCTAAATTTGTGGCCCACATTCGTGACACATAGTTTGGGCCCGTCAAATTTTTGGCGCCATTGCCGGGGAGTCACTAGTTGATTTGTTTGATTTTTGCTTAAGCATTTATTTCATATCATTCTTGATTTATTTTTGTGCTTATTGTTATATCTTTTGATTTGATTCTATTTGTCTTATCTCTTTATCCATTTTTACTGCGATTTATTTTGTTTTATGACCAGGTCTTCAGGTGGTGATTTAGAAGAATTTGACCCTGAGATTGAAAGGACTTTCAGAGCTAGGAGGAGCCAGGGCATTCTGTCTGAGATTATAGACACCCCTCCTATTCAGACGATTTTTACTCACTCAGGCAGTGACATGGCAGACTGACTGACCCAAAATGACTGTCACGAAAGTGGGTCTCAAATTTAGAAATTTATAAAGTGCTGGAAACCCTTTTTACAAACAAAATCTGAAAATGTAATACAGGGGCCACAGGTCGTATTTTTCTCGGGAATAGTTGTCGTGCTTGATTCAAACTTGTAGTTATGTGTCGTTTTTGGGGTTTCAATTAAGTAATTGGATTTTAGTTTTGGGATACAATCGAAATTGAAATTGCAATTGAAAATGAAAATGAAATGAAAATGAAAGATAATTAACAATGGAACTAACAAGAAATTTGCATTTAAGAACTCGACCTAATGTAAACCTAATCACCCAAGGTACTTAACCAATTCGGAAAACAAAGCTCAATTCGAATGCAAACAACACTAATCTGAAATATAGAGGCAGATATGGCAAATTTCGGAAATGACAAAGCTAAGACAAATCAATGCAAAAGGACTTAGAAATTTCACAAGCAACAAATATCTATCAAGCATGCAATGTTTTTTTTTGGAAGCCAATCACTACCCAGAATTTTTTCAGAATTAGGTGGATTCAAACTTATTGATTAGAACGCAGTCACATGCCACAAAACAAGCTAACTTTGGATGCAAATGAATTCAAGGAAGTTGGCACGCTAGGGAGAACTTTTGTGCCAAAAACTAGCTCTAAATCAAGGAATAAGTGGATTTTCGGCTCAAGTGTTCACACTAAGTGATTCAATTGGAAAACAATGGTGTTAAGAAAGAACTAAACAAGACTAAAGTGGGAAATTGGAAACTGAGATCAAAACCAAAGAAACAAGGTAAATTCAGAAATGAAAAGGGCTGAAATTTTAGATGCAAATTGAAAGGGAAAACTATTGATTTTTCTGTTTTTGCAAATGCTTAGAGGCTGAGCTAGCTAACATAGGCTGAGTTCATGTGACTGATCTAGGAGCAAAGAAGTTTCAGCTAGCAATTACTTAACAAACTAATGAAAGGGAATGAAAACAGGAAACACCAAGTCGAAAATAGATTAAACAGAAAATAGATTTGATTTCCTTTTTTTTTTCAGACTTTAAATGGCAAGCAATTCGAAACTAAATCCTATGTTAATTATGCAAGCTATCTATCTAATGCTAGAGATGATATTAACTACTAAGAAACTCAGAAACAACTCGAAAACAGGAAATCTGAAGCAAATTCCGAAACTGAATGGTTTTTCTTCAGAAATCAATTGGCACGCAGCAAATCAATTGGCACGCAGCAAATTAACTAAGAACTAAACTGAAATTCAATCTATTAATTCACTAAACAAGTGTCTCGATTACTCTACTTGCCGAATTGAAACTAACTTACAGCTAAGAGCTTAAAATTCGAAAAACTCAGTAACTACAACAGATTTTCAGAACAGAACAGAACAGTGCGAGAATCAAAAGTTTACAGCTAAACTGAAATCAAACTAAGAAATTATACTCCTCGATCCCTTCCAAAGCTCGGATACTCTTTGGTTGTCAAGCAAAGGAGAGCCTCGGACCCGCAAGCTCAGCAAATCATGGGGAAAAACTCATCAGCGATTGAAACAGCTCAAACTGCCCATTTCTGAATTTTCTAAACGATTTCTTCCTTGCAGCTGTGTCTGCGTGCGTGGATGGGTGGATGATGGTCCAAGCTACTCAGGGAACCCCTCTGGATAGCTCGGATGGAAGGTGTTGAAGCACAGCTGATCCGACGGTACCAAACTGACAGAGCTGTAGAAACCTCTCACAAACTCTGTTCTTGGGCAATTTCGATCCGGAAACAAATCTGATGAACTCCCCAATGATCTAGCACACGAACTCAGTAAGGAAACGAGTGGTCGCGCCAACCGATTGAAGAAAACTCTAAGCGAGATGAAGAACGCGATGAAGAAGGTGACTGCGGCGAAGAACTCTGAAGACGCGACAAAGCTTGCTGCGCAGGAAAATTTCCTTAAATAATAACCAGTGGACGGCTCAGATTTGTTTGCTTCAATCCAACGGCTGATTTTCATCTGATTTGAGCCAAACTTTGATGATGGTGATCTGAGGTCAGGATCTAGCTCGTGGTAGCTCGGATCTCCCAGATATGCAACGGACGGTCCAGATCAACTCTATCTGTGATTGGACGCTCTAGAGCCCTCCAAGCTTGATCCAACGGTTGATTGAGCTCTGATTGTGGTGAAACCTTCAGATCTTGATCAGGGTGCTTGATCAACCCTAGCCCTAGCTCGGATGGCTTCAGATCATCCCGGATGGCTCAGATCTAGCCGCTTTCGAATCGAACGGCCCAGATTTAATCGTGATCTTGATAATCTGATCCGGGTCACTTCCGACTCGAGTTTGACCCAATATGCTCTAGGTCCAGGAACCTTTCATGCCTACAAAAATAAATCAAGAATTTAGTGGCCAATTAACTCAAATATGTGTAATTTTGCATTTAAGTCCAAAATATGAATAAGTTCTAAAACCTAGGGCAATTTCACAATTTTAGCAATAAAAACCTAGATCAAACATGGATTTAAGCACTCAAATGATCAATGAGATGGAATCTATCAACTCCCCCACACTTAGTCTTGAGCGTCTCGCGAAAACAGTAAATTTGTATCCCCTAGATTTTCTTAAGCATAATTAGAAACAAATGAAAAGCAATTACCTAAGGTTGCCAATTCTCATAAATCTAAGCTCTATGGATTACTATCTTGTCCTTAAATCAACAACTTGGCCTTTTCATCTATCATGAGTCATTGAGATGAATTTGAATCTCTAGCCTTTCCAGGAAAATAGTGGTGGCTCTCTCCTTAAATTCTAAGTTGCTAATGGAAGTGGAGCTCACTCAAACACACATGCTTCTTGCACTACCATAAGCTTGCTTATTATCTACTCTCTACCATTTATCATGATAGGATCAACATCTACAAAAACAATTGAAAGACATAGAAAATGATAAGAAATAGAGTAAAAGCTAAGAAAATGGAAAATTTGATAAAGTGGAAGACTTGAGTGCTTGGGGATATTTTTGATACTCTTTGCTCTCCATGCAGTCCCCTAATGATCTCCAATAGTGTTGTGAAGTAAACTCTTGCCTTGCACTTCCAAAATTCAATAAAAATCCCTCACTAGTCCCTTTGTGCCAATTGCCTACCTTGCGTGCCAAATTCCTTTCTTCATTCTCTTTTTTTTTTTTTTGTTCTCATTCGGTTCAGTCATGCTGTGCCCAATTCTACATCAGAATCAATTCTAACCCCTACTAATGCCGTGAGCTTCCAAGGAATACCACTTGCTCAATTTTTTTCTTCTTATCTTTAGCTGCATTTTTTCTGTTTCATGGTTCGATTTCCACTCCATGCAGCTGATTTCAGAACTTGCCATTCTTCTATTGCTCCTCAACAGTTAGCAACCAAAGTTTGTATCAGCAACACTTAATTTGGACAGATTTTTCCAGCATTGTTTTCAGATCTGTCCAGTTCACAACAATTCTCTGTTTTGGCACTGATTTCTGCATTTGATCTGATTTTTCCAGCTGTGTTCAGCTTCTGATTTGTCATGAATAGATCATCCACACAGCAGCATTTTCTCTTTTCTGATCAGCATTGGATGAAATCAATGCTGAGTTCATTAATTCATACCCGAGGAACCCAAGTTCAGCCCTTGCAATGCAGTCCAAAATTTTTTTTTTTAGTTTCAGCTTTTTGATCAGCCTTTGTGCAGAAATTTCGATTTTGTACAGCTGAGATTCAGCTTCTAACATGTTGTTTCTGATTTGATTAGCTTCCATAACCCCTGATCCAAACTTTGCTGACCAAATCAAGCTTCACAAAATTTTTTCTGGCACAGATTTTACTTTCCTAGACTTTGGCCCAGATTTTCTACCTTGTGTGCCATTTTTTTCCTTGCAGATTTTTTTTCTTTCAGCTGTTTATCAGTCCTCACTCAGCTTCCATTCGATCAAGTTTAATGTTCCAAGATTCCCCAAAAACTCAGCTATCAAATGCTCTTCCTCCTTTTAATGGTTTCGGCAATTTAATGAAACTAATCTGCTGCCCCTTTTCTGAACTTCTGATTTCTGGTCAACAATTCAGCAGCTCCAAGTTGAGTTGTTCAGCATGCAACCCCTTCCCACAGCAGGGTGAACTTTAGCACAGCAGTTTCATCATTTCAACAGCTCAAAGTAGAAATATCTCAGCTTCAATTCAGCTTCTTCTCAAATTCCATTAGCCTCCAAATTCCATTTTTGTGCAGCTTTGTTCAGCCTCTGATCAGCTTCTGATTAGCCTCCAAATTCCAGCTCTCGGCACAGCAGTATCAGGCCCTCCCTTGCTTCAATTCAGAATTTCTTCAGCCTCTTTTCAGTCTTCCAGAATTTCTGCAATTGTCCCGCTGCAATTCAGCTCAGATTTTAGCTTTTTAACAGCTTCTATGCAGCTGCAATTCTCTGCAATTCAGATTGGCAGTTTCAGCATTTTCCAGAATTTGGTCAGCTCACAAACTTCTGATCTGGGACTGCTTCAAATCAGATTAAACAGCCTTCAATTCAGACTTAAACACAGCAAGTTAACTTCTAGAAATTGGAATTCGGCCATGGCACAGATTGTCTTCAAATGTGATACACTGATTTTTTTTTTTCTTTTTAGCATGGCACAGATTTTCGAATTTTTTCCATTGATTGCCACTTGAATCTTCAAAGTGTAGTAAAGAATCTAAATCTCCATTTGCTTCCACCTCTCTTGCTCATTCTTGGCACCAAACATCACTCAAACTCATCTTTGGCACATGAAAATTTTTTTCGAGTTGAAATGCATCATTGATGAAAATTGCTTCCAAATCACCAATCACTTTGATGAAAATTGCTTCCAAATCACCAATCACTCCCCCACACTTAATTGTTTGTCCGTCTCGGGCAAAATAGCATCAAGAAAACATCCCAAGCAAACAAATCCATTGAAAAAAAATTAGGGTTAAGATTAGCAATAAGGAAAGGTAAATAGAATAGAATAGGCAAATTGATGTGGAAAGGTGAATAAAATGATTAGTCCCTATAGATGTGATCCAATCATTGAAATATGATTTTGAAAGAACCTAAGCAAGTTCTAGAATACAATAACATATGTGTATCACAAAATAAGGCTAATCTCACTAGGTAAAAATCATTCATCTCAATTCTTCAATCAAGAATCTAAAGCATAATCGTACTCAAGCATCCAAGATTTCATCCATGAACTAAATTCTAAGTCTTGACAACCAAATTTAATTTATTTTCAAAAGACTCTAACATGACATGAAGCAAATCTAGAGGGATGCATTTATTTCTACTCATGTAAGGAAAAATGCTAAAAGCATAAGAAATGATATTTACAATGATTCTATTTATTCATGTCATGTATCTTAAGCATTTATTTCCTAGAACCATGAAAATGTACTAAGTGAGAAGACATGGTATTTACACTGAAGAATTTATTTGAAACTTAAAAGTATTTACTTGAGAACATTTCTTGCTCACGCAAGCTTGAAGTTATTCTTGCAAAAAGAAAGGAAATGGTATATACAAAGAAAAAAATGAATGCAAGATTTAGTGAACTCCCCTTTCAAGTTGGGTAGATAGCGTCCTCAATGTACACATCCTCCACCTCTAGCTCCTTTAGTTCTTCAAGATACCTCTTGAGCCGGTGGCCATTAACTTTCCACACCAATCCATTAGCTTCGTCCCTAATTTCAAAAACTCCATAGGGAAAAATATTAGTTATAATGAATGGACCTTCCCACCTTGATCTCAACTTACCTCTTATCAATTTCAATCTTGACTTGTATAATAGCACTTTGTCACCAATTTGAAATTCCTTGTCCACAATGTGCTTGTCATGAAATTTCTTAGTCTTCTCCTTGTAGATCCTTGAATTCTCAAATGCTTCCAACCGGATTTCTTCAAGCTCTTGAAGTTGCAACTTCCTTTCTTCTCCCACCTTAGTAGCATCAAAATTGCAAGCTTTAACTGCCCAGTACGCCTTATGCTCAATCTCTACAGGTAAGTGGCATGATTTCCCATACACAAGTCTATAAGGTGACATTCCAATGGGTGTCTTGTAAGCGGTGCGATATGCCCATAAAGCATCTTCAAGCCTTTTACTCCAATCCTTCCTATGAGGTCCCACGGTTTTTTCCAATATGGATTTGACTTCTCTATTCGACACCTCGGCTTGTCCATTTGTTTGGGGGTGATAAGCAGTAGAAACTTTATGTAATACCCCGTACTTATTAAGAAGAGCCTTCATGTGCTTATTGCAAAAGTGGGATCCTTGGTCACTTATGATAGCTCTTGGAATACCAAACCTGCAAAAAATATTTGACCTGACAAAACTAACAACCACAGATGAATCATCAGTCCTGGTGGGAATGGCCTTCACCCATTTGGAAACATAATCAACAGCTAAAAGAATGTACAAGAATCCAAAAGAAGCAGGAAATGGTCCCATAAAATCTATACCCCACACATCAAATATCTCACAAAATAAAATAGCTTGTTGAGGCATTTCATTTCTAGCACTTATGTTTCCTGTTCTTTGACATCTATCACAACATGTACAAAATCTATATGAATCTCTAAACAGGGTGGGCCAGTACAATCCACATTCTAAAATTTTTCTAGCAGTCCTTTGTGGTCCAAAATGCCCACCACATGCTGAAGAATGGCAAAAAGTGAGTACAGAATGAAACTCATGATTTGGTACACATCTCCTAATGATTTGATCACTACAAAATTTCCACAAGTAAGGATCATCCCACACATAATATTTTGCATCACTTTTGAATTTATCCTTTTGAGCTTTCGAAAAGTGTGTGGGAAAAACATGAGCTACAAGAAAATTCACTAAGTCTGCATACCAGGGTGACTCACCATGCATCTGTAAAAGCTGCTCATCTCTGAAATCATCATCTATGGCCGTGGGATCTCCATCTCCCTCCAATCTGCTCAAATGGTCAGCTACTAAATTCTCCTTGCCACTCCTGTCCCGTATCTCCAAGTCAAACTCCTGTAGTAGTAGCATCCATCTAATAAGCCTTGGCTTCGCATCTGGTTTCTTCAGGAGGTACTTCAGTGCTGCATGATCAGAAAACACAACAACATGAGAACACAATAAATATGATCTGAATCTATCTAAGGCAAAAACAATGGAAAGAAGCTCCTTTTCAGTCGTGGTGTAGTTGGCTTGGGCGGCATCTAGGGTTTTGGAGGCATAAGAAATGACATGTGGTGCTCCATCTACCCTCTGTGCTAATACAGCTCCCACTGCAAAATTAGAAGCGTCACACATTAATTCAAAAGGTAAAGACCAATCAGGTGATGTAATAATAGGAGCTGAGGTAAGAGCCTCCCTGAGCCTATGAAAAGCTTCCTTGCATTTTTCATCAAAATGGAACTCAACATCTTTCTGCAGAAGTCGTGTCAAGGGCCGAGCAATCAAGCTAAAGTCTCTAATAAATCTGCGGTAAAATCCTGCATGTCCAAGAAAAGCTCGAATATCCCGTACGCATACGGGGTAAGATAAAGAAGAAATAACACTGATTTTAGCAGGATCTACCTCAATACCTTTCTGAGAGACTATATGTCCAAGTACTATCCCATGCTCTACCATAAAGTGGCATTTTTCAAAATTCAAAACAAGGTTAGTCTTAATGCAACGATGTAAAACCCTAGACAAGTTATTCAAACATGAATCAAAAGACGTGCCATAAACTGAAAAATCATCCATAAATACCTCCATGCAGTCCTCTAGCAACTCACCGAATATACTCACCATACATCTCTGAAAAGTACCGGGTGCGTTGCAGAGTCCGAAGGGCATACGTCTATAGGCAAATGTACCAAAGGGGCAAGTGAAGGTGGTCTTCTCCTGGTCCTCTGGATCTATGCAAATCTGAAAATAGCCTGAAAATCCGTCCAAGAAACAGTAGTGTGACTTCCCTGCCAGTCTCTCAAGCATCTGATCAATGAATGGTAGAGGGAAGTGATCTTTCCTTGTGACCTTGTTGAGTTTCCTGTAATCAATGCAGACTCTCCAGGAATTCTTGACTCTGGTGGGTACTAACTCATTACTTTCATCTGCCACCACGGTCACTCCAGATTTCTTAGGCACCACATGAATAGGGCTAACCCACTGACTGTCAGAAATAGAGTAAATGATACCTGCCTGTAGAAGTCTAGTCACCTCTTTCTTTACTACATCCAAAATAAGTGGGTTGAGCCTCCTTTGTGGTTGCCTCACAGGTTTGACATTTTCTTCTAAAAAGATCCTGTGCATGCAGATAGCTGGGCTGATACCTGGTATATCTGATAGTGTCCACCCAATTGCCTTTTTGTAGTGCCTCAGGACTTGCAATAATTTCTCTTCTTGTTCAGACTCCAAATGCTGTGCAATAATAACAGGAAAAGTCTGCTCCTCTCCTAGGTATGCATACTTTAAGTGACCTGGTAATGGCTTCAATTCACTCTGGTCCTCTTCAGTAGAAATAAGTGGTCCCTCGGGCTTAGTGCAATCCCCTACACTCTGAATATCAGTAAAAATAGGTGATCCTTGGGGCTCTGTGCAATCCCCTACACCTAGAAAAATGTCACCAGCTGGAAGTGTGTCTGAAATATCTTCTGAAAAATCCTCAGTATCAGCAGTCAGTACTCTCTCAGCCTCCTCTGAATCAACAGCCCCTCCAGAAAAATCATCTAGAAATCCCTCAGTCTCCAACTCAGTCTGCGCCAGCTCCTCTAGAATGTCCATGCTCATGATAGAGTGGTCCTCTCTTGGGTGCTTCATGGTATCAAAAAGGCTGAACTGTACCACCGTATCTCCTATCTCCATAGAAAGTGTCCCGGCATATACATCAATCTTCGTTCTGGCCGTCTTCAGAAAAGGCCTGCCTAAAATAAGTGGAGAACGGTGTGCCAAGTAATCTCCCTCCATGTCTAAAATATAGAAATCAGCAGGAAATATCAGCTCCTTTACCTTCACCAAGACATCTTCAATCATACCTGCTGGGTGGGTCTGACTCCTATCTGCTAGCTGTATCACCACCCCAGTGGGCTGTAAAGGGCCTATGCCAAGCATCTGAAAAACTGACTTGGGCATCACATTTATTGAAGCTCCTAGATCTAACATGGCGTCGTGGAAAATGGTGCTCCCTATCTCACAAGAAACAGTGAATACCCCTGGATCTTCACACTTCTGAGGAATAGTGTGGATAAGTGCTGAGATGTTCTTCCCAAAGCTGACCAATTCATTTTCCTTGAGTCTCTTTTTATGAATACAAAGATCCTTCAAAAACTTAGCATATTTGGGAATCTGCTTGATCATGGTCAACAAAGGTACATTGATCTCTACCTTGCTAAATAGCTCCACTAACTCATTGAATTCCTTGGTTTTCTTTTCCTCTACTTGCTTCTTGGCATGTGTTCTCTGCTGTGGAAAGGGTAAGGGTACCCTAAAATCATCAACTTTGGCCGGAAATGGAGCTGCTGAATTCTGCTGTGCTGTCCCCTGCGTAGCAGCTGCTGTCCCATGTGTCTCGGCACTGTTTTCTTCTCTGATTTCCACCAAATTTGGAGGGTTGCTTGAGGATTGAGTTGGGAACGGGCTAGGGTTGGAATCAGCCGAATTTGAACTCATTTCAGTGTGGTTTTGGGCCGGAATTTGAGCTGCTGTTCGGCTGCCTGAAAATTCTGCTCTTGGACTCTTCGGTGATGTTGTAACCTTCCCACTTCTCAAAGTTATAGCACTCACATTCCCTTTGGGATTAGGAACGGTTTGGGAAGGGAGTTGGCTTGATCCTTGAGCTTGATTTTGGTTAATTCCACTAGCCAATTGCCCTAATTGCCTCTCAACGTTTTGATTGTATTGTTGTTGATGTTGTTGTTGTTGAAGAACTTATTGTATTTGTTGTTGTTGAGCTTGTTGTTGCTGCATCATCTGTTGAAACATGTCCTCAACCCTCAGTTGGGACGCATTTCCTCCACTTGAGCTTCCACAACCTCCTTGGTTAGAATAGTTCCTTGCTTGACCTTGAAAAGATGAGTTAGTTGGCTGAAATTGTAGAGCTTGCTGATTCTGTTGAAAACCATGCTGTTGGGGATGATTAAAGAACTAATTAGAGGGTTGATATGCTGGGAAATTTTGCTGTGAGGTGTACCCTTGAAAACTCTGATTTGGAGCTTGAAAATTAGGTGGCGAGGGCTGAAAATTCTGCCCTTGAAACCCTTGATTGTAGGGCTGTGAAAACTGATTCATGGGCTGTGATGGTTGAAAATTCGATTGGTTTTGAGCTGGAAAAGCTGGGAATGAGTGAAAGCCCTGCTGCCCTTGGTAAGGTTGCTGAAATTGAGGTTCAAATGGTTGAAATTGTTGCTGAAAATGTTGAGAAGTAGGCTGAAATGAAGGCTGAAAACTTGAGTTTGATGGCTGAAATTGTTGCTGCGTGTTCTGAATTGGTTGGGTCTGCTGTAAGTTTGGTTGGGGCTGCTGTGATGACTGAGTTTGAGGCTCTTGTTGGCAGAACGCATTCTCATACCTCAGGTTAGGATGATTCCTCCAACCGGGGTTATAGGTAGAGGAATATGGATTGTTTCTTGCTGGAAATTGTCCTCTCACTAATGCAGCTACCGTCTCGTCCTGTTGGAGATTGGGGCATGAGTCTGAAGTGTGCTCTTGACTAGAACAAATGCCACACACACTTGTAATTTGAGTAGAGGGTGGAGGTACTGAAGGAGTAGAACTAAGTCTGTCCACTTTCAAATCTATTTTCTTCAAAGCTGAGGTGAGCTCCATCAATGCATTCTGAACCTCCTTGTTATCAGTGGGAACTGCCTGAACTTCACCCACTCCTCTGGTGCTCAAGGCTCTGCCTCCAAATTGTTGGGAATTCTCAGCCATATTAGAAATTAACTCCCTAGCTTGCTGTGGTGTTTTGTTGACCAAGGCCCCTCCAGATGCAGCATCTATAAGGACTCTATCAGTCTGCAGCAGTCCTTCATAAAAATATTGAATCAATAATTGCTCACTGATTTGATGCTGGGGGCAACTTGAACACAACTTGTTAAATCTTTCCCAATAATCATACAGTGTCTCGCCCACCACTTGCTGAATCCCACAGATACTCTTTCTGATTATAGCTGTGCGGGAAGCTGGGAAATACTTTTCCAAAAATGCCTTCTTCATGGCGATCCAACTAGACACATGTCCTGTAGGCAGATAATAGAACCAGTCTTTGGCTGCTCCTGTCAATGTGAAGGGGAAAGCTCTCAGCTTGATGTCTTCTTCAGAAATGCCCTGAGGCTTCATAGTAGAGCACACCACATGGAATTCATGCAAGTGTCTGTTTGGATCCTCCCCAGATAAACCCTGAAATTTTGGCAACAAATTAATAAGCCCAGATCTTAACTCAAAACTTTCTCCCAGCTCTGGATATGCTATGCTGGAGTACTGAAATGCAGCATCTGGTGCTGCGAGCTCCTTCATGGTTCTCTGGTGGTCTGCCATATCAATGCCTGAGTGAGTGCTGATAGTCTGAAGTGGAGGGATATCTGCAGTCTCAGAAAGAATAGCCTGGCTCCTCCTGACTCTGAAAGTCCTCTCAATCTCAGGATCGAAATCTTCCAATTCAGCACCTAGAGACCTGGTCATAAAAAACAAAACAAATCGCAGTAAAAGTGGATAGAAAGATAAAACAAGTAAAATCAAATCAAAAGATATGACAATAAGCACAGAAACAAATCAAGAATGATATGAAATAAGTGCACAAGAAAAAATCAAACAAGTCAACTAACAGTTCCCCGGCAACGGCGCCAAAAATTTGACTGACCCAAAATGACTGTCACGAAAGTGGGTCTCAAATTTAGAAATTTATAAAGTGCTGGAAACCCTTTTTACAAACAAAATCTGAAAATGTAATACAGGGGCCACAGGTCGTATTTTTCTCGGGAATAGTTGTCGTGCTTGATTCAAACTTGTAGTTATGTGTCGTTTTTGGGGTTTCAATTAAGTAATTGGATTTTAGTTTTGGGATACAATCGAAATTGAAATTGCAATTGAAAATGAAAATGAAATGAAAATGAAAGATAATTAACAATGGAACTAACAAGAAATTTGCATTTAAGAACTCGACCTAATGTAAACCTAATCACCCAAGGTACTTAACCAATTCGGAAAACAAAGCTCAATTCGAATGCAAACAACACTAATCTGAAATATAGAGGCAGATATGGCAAATTTCGGAAATGACAAAGCTAAGACAAATCAATGCAAAAGGAATTAGAAATTTCACAAGCAACAAATATCTATCAAGCATGCAATGTTTTTTTTTGGAAGCCAATCACTGCCCAGAATTTTTTCAGAATTAGGTGGATTCAAACTTATTGATTCGAACGCAGTCACATGCCACAAAACAAGCTAACTTTGGATGCAAATGAATTCAAGGAAGTTGGCACGCTAGGGAGAACTTTTGTGCCAAAAACTAGCTCTAAATCAAGGAATAAGTGGATTTTCGGCTCAAGTGTTCACACTAAGTGATTCAATTGGAAAACAATGGTGTTAAGAAAGAACTAAACAAGACTAAAGTGGGAAATTGGAAACTGAGATCAAAACCAAAGAAACAAGGTAAATTCAGAAATGAAAAGGGCTGAAATTTTAGATGCAAATTGAAAGGGAAAACTATTGATTTTTCTGTTTTTGCAAATGCTTAGAGGCTGAGCTAGCTAACATAGGCTGAGTTCATGTGACTGATCTAGGAGCAAAGAAGTTTCAGCTAGCAATTACTTAACAAACTAATGAAAGGGAATGAAAACAGGAAACACCAAGTCGAAAATAGATTAAACAGAAAACAGATTTGATTTCCTTTTTTTTTTCAGACTTTAAATGGCAAGCAATTCGAAACTAAATCCTATGTTAATTATGCAAGCTATCTATCTAATGCTAGAGATGATATTAACTACTAAGAAACTCAGAAACAACTCGAAAACAGGAAATCTGAAGCAAATTCCGAAACTGAATGGTTTTTCTTCAGAAATCAATTGGCACGCAGCAAATCAATTGGCACGCAGCAAATTAACTAAGAACTAAACTGAAATTCAATCTATTAATTCACTAAACAAGTGTCTCGATTACTCTACTTGCCGAATTGAAACTAACTTACAGCTAAGAGCTTAAAATTCGAAAAACTCAGTAACTACAACAGATTTTCAGAACAGAACAGAACAGTGCGAGAATCAAAAGTTTACAGCTAAACTGAAATCAAACTAAGAAATTATACTCCTCGATCCCTTCCAAAGCTCGGATACTCTTTGGTTGTCAAGCAAAGGAGAGCCTCGGACCCGCAAGCTCAGCAAATCATGGGGAAAAACTCATCAGCGATTGAAAACAGCTCAAACTGCCCATTTCTGAATTTTCTAAACGATTTCTTCCTTGCAGCTGTGTCTGCGTGCGTGGATGGGTGGATGATGGTCCAAGCTACTCAGGGAACCCCTCTGGATAGCTCGGATGGAAGGTGTTGAAGCACAGCTGATCCGACGGTACCAAACTGACAGAGCTGTAGAAACCTCTCACAAACTCTGTTCTTGGGCAATTTTGATCCGGAAACAAATCTGATGAACTCCCCAATGATCTAGCACACGAACTCAGTAAGGAAACGAGTGGTCGCGCCAACCGATTGAAGAAAACTCTAAGCGAGATGAAGAACGCGATGAAGAAGGTGACTGCGGCGAAGAACTCTGAAGACGCGACAAAGCTTGCTGCGCAGGAAAATTTCCTTAAATAATAACCAGTGGACGGCTCAGATTTGTTTGCTTCAATCCAACGGCTGATTTTCATCTGATTTGAGCCAAACTTTGATGATGGTGATCTGAGGTCAGGATCTAGCTCGTGGTAGCTCGGATCTCCCAGATATGCAACGGACGGTCCAGATCAACTCTATCTGTGATTGGACGCTCTAGAGCCCTCCAAGCTTGATCCAACGGTTGATTGAGCTCTGATTGTGGTGAAACCTTTAGATCTTGATCAGGGTGCTTGATCAACCCTAGCCCTAGCTCGGATGGCTTCAGATCATCCCGGATGGCTCAGATCTAGCCGCTTTCGAATCGAACGGCCCAGATTTAATCGTGATCTTGATAATCTGATCCGGGTCACTTCCGACTCGAGTTTGACCCAATATGCTCTAGGTCCAGGAACCTTTCATGCCTACAAAAATAAATCAAGAATTTAGTGGCCAATTAACTCAAATATGTGTAATTTTGCATTTAAGTCCAAAATATGAATAAGTTCTAAAACCTAGGGCAATTTCACAATTTTAGCAATAAAAACCTAGATCAAACATGGATTTAAGCACTCAAATGATCAATGAGATGGAATCTATCACAGACCACCAAAGAACCATGAAGGAGCTTGCAGTCCCTGATGCTGCATTTCAGTACTCCAGCATAGCTTATCTAGAGCTGGGGGGGTCTTTTGAGCTCAGATTTGGACTCATCAATTTATTGCCCAAATTTCAGGGATTGACTGGAGAGGATCCCAACAGACATCTGCACGAATTCCATGTGGTATGCTCCACTATGAAGCCTCAGGGCATTTCTGAAGAAGACATTAAGCTGAGAGCTTTCCCCTTCACATTGACAGGAGCAGCAAAAGACTGGTTCTATTATCTGCCTACAGGACATGTGTCTAGTTGGATCGCCATGAAGAAGGCATTTTTGGAGAAGTATTTCCAGCCTCCCGTACAGCTATAATCAGAAAAAGCATCTGTGGGATTCAACAAGTGGTGGGCGAAACACTATATGATTATATGATTATTGGGAAAGATTTAACAAGTTGTGTTCAAGTTGCCCCCAGCATCAAATCAGCGAGCAATTATTGATTCAATATTTTTATGAGGGACTACTGCAGATGGACAGAGTTATGATAGATGCTGCAGCTGGAGGGGCTCTAGTGAACAAGACGCCAATGCAAGCTAGGGAGCTTATTTCAAATATGACAGAAAATTCTCAGCAATTTGGAAGTAGAGCCTTGACCACCAGAGGAGTGGGTGAAGTTCAGGTAGTTCCTACTGATAAGATGCTTGAGAGATTGGCAGAGATCACATCACTTATTAAGGAGTTGAAGGTTAATAATGTAAATCAAGGCTCAACTCCTTCAGTACCTCCACAGTCAAGTCAAATGATAAGTGTATGTGGCATTTGCTCTAGTCAAGAGCACACTTCAGACTCATGCCCTACCCTCCAACAGGACGAGACAGTAGCAGCATTAGTAAGAGGACAATTTCAAGCAAGAAACAATCCTTATTCCTCTACTTATAACCCCGGTTGGAGGAATCATCCTAACTTGAGGTATGGAAATTCTTTCTACCAACAAAACCCTCAACCGCAGCCCTCACAGCAACCCCAACAAATTTTCCAGCAAGTTCAGCAACAACAACCACAATCACAGCACCAAAATCAAAGTTTTCAGCCCCTAAATCAGCACTTCCAACAACCATTTCAGCAGCCATTTCAAGGGTTTCAACAAGGCTTTCAAGGGAATATGAATTATCCACAACCATACCAACCTCTACAGCAGCAAGTTCAACAATCACAGCAAAATTTCCAGCCTTGGAACTCAAGTTTTCAACCCCAAAACCAAGAATTTCAGCCCAATCAATTTCAATCTCCACAACAACCATTTCAAATGCAAAATCAAAATTTTCAAGGCTGTACTTCTCAGCAAATTCAACCCACATTCCAACCTACTTATCAGCCAAGTCAACAGCAATTTCAGACCTCCAATCAGCCCCAACAGCCCCAATTCCAACAATTACAACAAGATGATATCATTGGAGCTATACAAAACCTCGGAAGGCAAATGGGACAATTGGCTAAAGATGTGAATCATCTTAAGGCTCAAGGATCAAGCCAACTACCTTCCCAAGCTGTTCCCAACCCAAAGGGAAATGTTAGCGCAATTTATTTGAGTAGTGGGAAGGTTGCATCAACTCAAAATGACCCAAGAGCTGAATTTTCAGAAAATAGGGCAGCATATTCATTTCCAGCACAAATCAGTGCCGAAACCACTCCAAATTCAGTGGATACCACCCTAGCCCGTGCCCGACTCCCTCCTCAAGCAATTCCCCAATTTTGGTGGAAAACGGAGAAGAAATCAGCGGCGAGACAGATTTTACAGCAGCTCCAAAAAACAAGGCAGCAACTCAAAAATCAGCCCCACCCATTTCGGTTCATGAGGAGGAAGTTTCTATTCCTTTGCCTTTTCCAAATGGGAGAACTCCAACTAGAAGACAAGGGGAGGAGGAGAAAGCAAAAGAGTACAATGAGCTGGTAAAACTTTTTAGTAAAGTTGAAATTAATGTACCCTTGCTGACAATGATTAAACAGGTTCCTAAGTATGCAAAATTTTTGAAAGATCTTTGTGTTCACAAGAATAGACTTAAGGAAAATGAATTGGTCAGCATTGGGAAGAATGTCTCATCACTTATCCATGCCATTCCCCAGAAATGTGAAGACCCCGGCATGTTTACTGTATCTTGTGAGATAGGAAGCACCAGGCTACATGATGCCATGCTTGACTTAGGAGCTTCTATTAATGTCATGCCCAGGACGGTCTTCCAGATGCTTGGCATTGGTCCTCTACAGCCCACGGGAGTTGTGATTCAGCTTGCAGACAGAAGCCAGACCCGCCCGGCAGGAGTTATTGAGGATGTTTTGGTTAAAGTGAAAGAGTTGATTTTTCCTGCGGACTTCTACATTCTAGACATGGAAGGAGAATATCTTGCACGTAGATCCCCACTTATCCTTGGAAGTGTAGGACCGGTGCCGTCGATAGAGGGGGGGGGTGAATATCGATCGCAAAAAACCTTCGTGAAACTATCGTAATACTATAGTTCGTTCTAAACTCAAAGCGTTAGTGCAGCGGAAGATAAATAAAGAATAAAACAAAAGCAATAGACAATGACACGCGGGATTTATTTACTTGGTTCCCGACCCCCCTGGGTCAGTACGTCCAAGGCCTATGTACTCGGCGTGAGTCCACTATTGGTCTCCTTTCCGGAATTTCCGGAGGCGGAGAAAACCCGTCTTACAGTTGATTTACAAACAGAAAGATAGATAAAATGAATTGCAGAATGTAAATCAAACCAAAACTATTTGTGTCGAAGCGTTTAGCCGATCTGGACCTCCGAAGTGTCGCGCACCTCCTCCTGGAGCCTCCCGGTCGTATAGCCTCGTCTTTAGCGCGTTGTCGTTGGTCAGAATGATTAGAACGATACTTAGCAGTTGTATCTGAAGCAGAAGGGTCGAAGCCCCTTATATAGGCCTCCTGGGGCGCCCTGGACGCTGGGGGTGCCCCGGAAGACTCGGTCAACCCTTATCCTTGCGCCTACCTCGCCGCGGGTGATAAGATCATTGACCAGGGCGCCCTGGACGCTGGGGGCGCCCTCCTGAGTGCTTATCCTGTGCTTCGGACTCGCAGCAGCGAAGACTGTGTTGACCAGGGCACCCTAGTGCATGAGGGCGCCCTGGTGCATGAGGGCGCCCTGGTGCATGAGGGCGCCCTGCATTAACACTGCAAGGCTGCTTGCTTTGTCTCCGGTTCTTCTTACCTGCAAGATACACAAACACAAAGCATATATGCATATAATATTAAGCTTAAGGACTTGGTTCGGACTTCGGATTTGCACAAAACCCTAGGTCGAACCGGCACGAGTTCCTATCCCCGAGAACTCGCCCTTCACCTGCTCCTTTCAGGAGACGATTGCCACCCAGTCCTTCGGGTGGACTTTTACTTAGCTTTCGATACTCCGGATCTCGAGACGCCCAAACCCTGACCTGTCTCTACTCCTGTCCTTAGTCATCGCTCAGCTAAGTTGCTTAGTCCCTCGGACCAAGTCTTCATTTCCTAGCAGTCCTTCGCCAGGTGCCTAGCAGCCCTTCGCTAGGTCTTTGTTACCAAGCGGTCCTTCGCCTGGTGCCTAGCAATCCTTCGCTAGGTCTTATATGCCTAGCAGCCCTTCGCTAGGTGCCTAGCAGCCCTTCGCTAGGTGCCTAGCAGCCCTTCGCTAGGTGCCTAGCAGCCCTTCGCTAGGTCTTCTATACCTAGTAGTCCTTCACTAGGTGCCTAGCAGCCCTTCGCTAGGTCTTAGGGTTACGATACCTAGCAGCCCTTCGCTAGGTGCCTAGCAGCCCTTCGCTAGGTCTTGAGGTTTCGATACCTAGCAACCCTTCGCTAGGTGCCCAGCAGCCCTTCGCTGGGACTTAGGGTTTCGATGCCTAGTTTAACTAGGACTTTTCTTCAGCTTTGGTTACTTCACTTTTGCTCCTCTTTGTCTATTCATTGTATCACTGACTTAAGTATATTGTCAAACATTAAAACACCTAAAGAGGAATATCATTGATGCAACTTGCACCAACAATCTCCCCCTTTTTGATGTTTGACAATAACTTAAGTTAGATTGGTTTAAGGGGCTAACTCACTATCCTTATGATCAAAATGAAAAAAATATAGGTTTTGAAACTACATTTTTGATCTTCAGTTAATTTTTCTAACTTAAGCACACATCTCTCCCCCTTTGTCATACATCAAAAAATAAAATACTTGCACCAACATTAAAAACCTTTGGTTCTTTTTGAAAATACTTAGTGCAAAATTTTTGAAAGCATTGTATTTTGAATAATATATTGCAAAAATTATGTAATTTTTGAAAAATAAGTACCTTTGAAAATATATTGAATTTTAGAATAATTAAGTACTTTTGGAAAAATGCATAACTTTTGAAAGAATGTTATTTTGGAAAATATAAATGTTATGCCTATTTTGCAAGTACTAACTGTGTTTCGAAAATAAGTGTTTTATGAAACATAATATTTTTCAAGGTCAAGTAAATATTAATAGAATTTTGAAAAAAAATGATAGTACTTTTTGAAAGAATATTTGGCTTTGAAAGACATAAGTACTTTTGAAAACATAATATTTGACTTCACTTGGTTAATTTTCCAGTCTGACACTATCCTGGGAACCCTTGTTGACTACAAGGACATTTTCCTAAGTGTCCTGGAAGTTTTCCAACCCAAGTAAATATTATAAAAAATTTCATAAGTCACAGAATAATAGGATGTAAGTGATAATACTTGATTTGGTTTATCTTTCAGTCTGACACAATCATAGGAAACCTTGTTGACTACAAGGACATTTTCCTAAGTGTCCTGGAAGATTTTCCAAACTCAAGATATTATTTCAAATTGAAAAAAAAACCAGATGAATTTTTGAAAATAATAGTAATTTTTGAAAATTGATACTATTTTGAAAGAATACTTATGTTTTCAACAGGATTTGAAAATACCGTTCATGAAAACATTTGAAATATTCAATAATTCTTTTAATTTGATCTCCCCCTAAACTTGACCTAGTCCTGGGAAGCTTGTTGATCACAAGTACTCTTCCTCTAAGTCTTAAGGGTTGATTCAAATTAAAGAAATTATCTAATAATTTCAAAACAATTAATTAAACAAAATTGTTTTTGATTTATACTCCCCCTAAAGTTGACACATCATAGGAGTCTTTGTAGACTATGAAGTGGACCTTCCTCTGTGTCTTTTAGGGTTTATCAAAATCAAACAAGAAACAGATAAATTTTTGAACATCTAACTTTTACAACATATACCCTTTTTGAAAACACAAGTAATAATGATTTAAAGCACAGTTTTCGAAAAGTATTTTTCAAATGATAGTAATGTTTAAGATGCAGTTTTCGAAAACCATTTTTAAAAAAATGAAAAGTACTCCCCCTGTACTCGATACCGTTTGACTCTATCTAAGTGCCTTAAGGAACTTTAGTGTTGTCCTAAGAGGCTTGCATCTAATTGAGTGAGTCAAACAAATTTTTGAAAATATATATATTTTTTAAAAAATGTATAATATGTATAATCAATCAGACAAGCATGAATTTCATAAAAACATTATTATGTTGAAGCACTATTTTGAAAATATATTTTTATGAAAATATTCTAACAATTTTGAAAAACAATTTTGAAAAATATTTTTCAATTCATTAGTCCTTAACATCTCACCCATTTTAGATGTATCAATACAACAAGCATGGTTGCCTTATAGGTGTATTGTGAGATGCTTGAATTATTTTTTCTTAATTTATTATTAACTCTAAGATTTAATTGAAGCTTGTGTTAGATTTGAGTTTGACAAGAAGTAACTTGAATTTCAAAAATTGGTTTCCAGGTCTTGGCGAGGCACTAGGCCTTCTTTGGCCGTAGCCTTATTGGATCATCAACCCTTTCCTTGACAAAGCCTTTTAATGAAATTTCATTTTCAAGATTACTTTTTGAAAAATTCTGGTCTAACTAGTTTGAGTTTTGGATCGGTAGCTTCGGCTAGTTTCACCAGTCTAAAGAGACCAAGTATACTTGACCTTATTAGAATTGGCTTCCCTAACGTACTATCATCTCACCGCCACCCAATACTAGGTTGATCAAGTTTCAATTATTCTTTTTTCCTATAGCTGTTCTAATATATGCATAAAATTTAAATATGAATGACATGTCATATATTTATAAAGAATAGCAGATGCATGTCATGGCAGTTGTGCATGAGTCAAACAAGTCAAATAATTTTATTTAAGTTTCTAAAATGTATCAAATTCTCGATTTAATACATGTCGAGTGAACCCGCGAATATGTCAACCCACTTTGACATATTTAGTGTTATTAATTTTAATTGTTACAGTTTGCGTAAAATTTTATTTTTGTTTGAGTTTAAGTTATTTAAGATTTGAAGTTGAGTTAATTGAAGTTTGAATTAATTTGAAAATTAATTAATTTAGATTGAATTGATTTGAATCAATTAAAGTTGAATTTATTTGAAGTAGATTGAGTTGATTAACTTTATTTGAATTAAATTGATTTAATTGACTAAATTAAAATTTAATTTAATTTAAATTTAATTTAATTTGAATTTAATTTAATTTTATTTGAATTTAATTTAAATTTAATTTGAATTTAATATAATTTAATTTGAATTTAATTTAATTTTAGTTAGGATTTAATTTGAATTTAATTTGGATTTAATTAGGAAATTTGAATTAATTTGGATTTAATTAGGATTTAATTTGAATTAATTTGAATTTAATTAGGATTTAATTTGAATTAATTTGAATTTAATTAGGATTTAATTTGAATTAATTAGGATTTAATTTGAATTAATTTAAATTTAATTAGGATTTAATTGAGATTTAATTAGGATTTAACTAGAATTTAATTCGAATTTAATTATGATTAAATTAATTTTTAATTTGAATTTAATTAGGATTAAATTAAAATTTAATTAAGATTTAATTTGAATTTAATTAATATTTAATTTGAATTTAGTTAAGATTTAATTTGAATTTAATTAAGATTTAATTTGAATTTAATTAATATTTAATTAAGATTATAATGATTAATTAATAATTGTGGGTTTAAATTCATCATTTTCATTATTTCAAAAATTTCTTCTTCATTTTTATCTTTCATTTCAAGTTTTTCTAATAACTTTGATTTATTTGAATTTTTGTAATTTTTATTAACTATGACCTTTATCTTAGATAGTTCTATATCCTCCTCAAGACTAGGTCTTTCAATATCCTTATAGTAGGTGGAGTAATTTGGGCCACTAATTAAGGTTTTGTAATAATCTTCAATATTATCTATAATTAAATTATTATCTAGGAGAAAATTATCCTTAGATATATTTCAACATTAATTTCTAGATTATCTTTAAGATTTTCAGAATTAATTTCTGAATTATCCTTAAGATATTCAAATTTGAATTCAGATTTATCCTTAGGAGTTTCAAATTTGAATTCGGAATTATCCTTAGGATTAATTTTGTCTGAATTAAAATTATTAGAACTAATTTTATCAGAATTAATTTTATTAGATAAATTATCAGAATTATCAGAATTAATTTTATCAGATAAATTATCAGAATTATCAGAATTAATTTTATCGGATAAATTATCGGAATTAATTTTATCAATTTCTGAATTGATATTCTAAATTAAATAATTAATTTTTAATATTTTGGTCATATTCACGTTTTGTAACTTAACATGCAAAAAGTTAATTTTATTATGCAGTAAATCTACTTTGTCAGGAAAATAAACTACTTTATCACATGGCAGTGCAAGAACTTGTAAAAATTTTGGAATATAAATCTTGTGTACCTTTGCCGGACACTTGTTTTTGTAATGTCCGTATTTCTCGCACTTGAAGCATTGCATGTGATCCTTGTTTTTCCGGACTCCTGGAGCTGGTATCTCCTTTGCCGCCGGTGACGAACGATTCTTACGAGTAGGGCACTGATTTTTGTAGTGCCCTCTCTCCCTGCACGTGAAACAAATAATATGCAACTTAAAATTTGACATAAAAAAAAATTGAATTATACCTGGGCTCCCCCTCAACTCCTAGCGTCTTTGCTCCGTCGGCGGTTAGTCCGGTGAAGAGCGGCTCGGCTCTGATACCAATTGTAGGACCGGTGCCGTCGATAGAGGAGGGGGGGTGAATATCGATCGCAAAAAACCTTCGTGAAACTATCGTAGTACTATAGTTCGTTCTAAACTCAAAGCGTTAGTGCAGCGGAAGATAAATAAAGAATAAAACAAAAGCAATACACAATGACACGCGGGATTTATTTACTTGGTTCCCGACCCCCCTGGGTCAGTACGTCCAAGGCCTATGTACTCGGCGTGAGTCCACTATTGGTCTCCTTTCCGGAATTTTCGGAGGCGGAGAAAACCCGTCTTACAGTTGATTTACAAACAGAAAGATAGATAAAATGAATTGCAGAATGTAAATCAAACCAAAACTATTTGTGTCGAAGCGTTTAGCCGATCTGGACCTCCGAAGTGCCGCGCACCTCCTCCTGCAGCCTCCCAGTCGTATAGCCTCATCTTTAGCGCATTGTCGTTGGTCAGAATGATTAGAACGGTACTTAGCAGTTGTATCTGAAGCAGAAGGGTCGAAGCCCCTTATATAGGCCTCCTGGGGGCGCCCTGGACGCTGGGGGCGCCCCGGAAGACTCGGTCAACCCTTATCCTTGCGCCTACCTCGCCGCGGGTGATAAGATCATTGACCAGGGCGCCCTGGACGCTGGGGGCGCCCTCCTGAGTGCTTATCCTGTGCTTCGGACTCGCAGCAGCGAAGACTGTGTTGACCAGGGCACCCTAGTGCATGACTGTGTTGACCAGGGCGCCCTGGTATATGAGGGCGCCCTGGTGCATGAGGGTGCCCTGCATTAACACTGCAAGGCTGCTTGCTTTGTCTCCGGTTCTTCTTATCTGCAAGATACACAAACACAAAGCATATATGCATATAATATTAAGCTTAAGGACTTGGTTCGGACTTCGGATTTGCACAAAACCCTAGGTCGAACCGGCACGAGTTCCTATCCCCGAGAACTCACCCTTCACCTACTCCTTTCAGGAGACGATTGCCACCCAGTCCTTCTGGTGGACTTTTACTTAGCTTTCGATACTCCAGATCTCGAGACGCCCAAACCCTGACCTGTCTCTACTCCTGTCCTTAGTCATCGCTCAGCTAAGTTGCTTAGTCCCTCGGACCAAGTCTTCATTTCCTAGCAGTCCTTCGCCAGGTGCCTAGCAGCCCTTCGCTAGGTCTTTGTTACCAAGAGGTCCTTCGCCTGGTACCTAGCAATCCTTCGCTAGGTCTTATATGCCTAGCAGCCCTTCGCTAGGTGCCTAGCAGCCCTTCGCTAGGTCTTCTATACCTAGTAGTCCTTCACTAGGTGCCTAGCAGCCCTTCGCTAGGTCTTAGGGTTACGATACCTAGCAGCCCTTCGCTAGGTCTTGAGGTTTCGATAGGTGCCCAGCAGCCCTTCGCTGGGACTTAGGGTTTCGATGCCTAGTTTAACTAGGACTTTTCTTCAGCTTTGGTTACTTCACTTTTGCTCCCCTTTGTCTATTCATTGTATCACTGACTTAAGTATATTGTCAAACATTAAAACACCTAAAGAGGAATATCATTGATGCAACTTGCACCAACAGGAAGGCCTTTTCTGAAGACTGCTAAGACTAAAATTGATGTATATGCGGGCACCCTTTCGATGGAGGTGGGAGACACAGTAGTCCAGTTTAGCATTTTCGACGCTATGAAGGACCCTAGGGGAGATCACTCTATTCTGAGCATAGACACCGCAGATGAGACTGTTGAGGCACAGATCATTGATGACGATGGTACATTTGACATAGTGGGAGCAGAGTTGATTTCAGAGGAGACTTTACCTGATTTTTCTTATTTTGTATTTTGTGATGATATTATTCTTGATAGCCCTAATTTTTTTAATAAGGTTGTTGCAGATATTGCTAAGGAGGCATGCACAGGAGATTATTCTACAGGTGTAGGGGATTGCACAGAGCCCCAGGGACCACCACCATTTCCAGAAAGTGTAGGGACTTGCATAATGGGAGCAAGTACCCAAGGATCACCTATTCCAGTTGAATGTCCATCAGAATTTGAACCTGAGATGGAGGTATTTCTTATAGACCCGACAGACATTTTTCAGCATGATCAGGTAAGTATTTCCTCTTTTCCTTTAGAAAATCTCAGACCTAGAATTGATTTTATTGGTTGTGACACATTGCTTGATACATGCTTGATGGAAAATAATTGTGATATTTCTATTGAAGTGCCAAAAATTGATTTCTTTGTTTGTGAAGAGTTCCTGGATGAAAATTTTGTAGGAAATAATTGCGAAAAATTTATTGAGGCACCAAGAATTGATTTTATTGGATGTGATGCATTTTTGGGTACATTTTGTACAAAGACGGATATTGTTTCATTTCTTTCTTACTTTGCAGGGTCTAGAAGACTATTGGAGTGGATGCTTCATCTGAATAGACTTAAACCTCCTGGAAGGTGTTCCAAAAAGAATAAAGAGGGAGTAGATTTTACTTTAATTCGAAAAACTCCACTTCTTAAATGGGTCTTGTATCTAAATAACCTTCGGCCACCTGAACAGATTGCTGTACAGTCCAAGTGTGGGGGAGCGATGCACCGTGAAGTTGAACAAATAAAAGAAGCTCTTTCGTACATACAGATTCCTCCACTACCACGGTGGAGGCTATTTCTTGACAGACTCCGACTGCCAGAAAAATAAGGGAGTTTGATTTTTCTTGCCTTTTCTTTTATTGAATGTTTTCACTTTTACAATGAGTTTTTGCTAATAAATACGTGAGTAGAGTAACAAGAATAAAAGGTCATTGTAAATACCATGTCTTTTGTTTTAACACTTTTTCTTGCATGAGTAGAAATAAATGTATCCCTCTAGGTTATCTCCATAGCATTTTAGAGACTTTTGAAAATAAATTAAATTTGGTTGTCAAAACTTAGGGTTTGAGTTCATGGATGAATTCTTGGATGCTTGAGTACTACTTTGCTTTAGATTCTTAATTGAGGACTTGAGATGAATTATTTTTGCCTAGTGAGAATTAGCCTTATATTTGTGACACACATATGTTATTGTACTCTAGAACTTGCTTAGGTTCTTTCAAAATCATATTTCAATGATTGGATCACATCTATAGAGACTAATCACCTTGTTTACCTTTCTATATCAATTTTGGCAAAAATCATGTTTATCCTATTTGTCTTTACTTATTTCTTACTCTTACCCTCACTTTTCTTTGGACTTGTTGTTTGCAATGTTTCTTAATGCTGTTTTGCCCGAGACGGACAAGATTTAAGTGTGGGGGAGTGATTAGTGATTTGGAAGCAATTTTTATCAAGGATGCACTTCATTTCAAAAAAAAAAAAAATCATGTGCCAATTGAGTGAGTTTGGTGTCAAGAATGCATAAGAAGAAGTGGATAAGGATGGAACCAATTGGAGTATTTAGATTTCTCATCATTCTTTGAAGATCCAAGTGACACTTGATAAAAAAAATGGCACGCAAGAGAAAAACCAAGTGCCAAATTGAGTTTATTGGGAGGTGAAGTTTTTCTTTCATATTGAATCCGGCTGCAACATGTGCAGATTAATTGCAAAGGAATTTTGAAACCTGCTGATCCAAGGCAGAAATGGTGGATGCTTTGATGTTTTAGATCAGAATAGAGCTATCACCAAAAATTCAGAAGCTCACGGCAGAGTAAAAACAAGAGCAAACAGCAGAGTAAAAATCAGTGAATTGCTTGGACTAAAAGCAGTTTATACACAAGGATTGTACCAACTTGGAGCTGAGAGTTGGTCTCAAGGCTGTAAAACACAGAAGGAAGTACCAAAAATGTATTAAAAGGTGTTGAGTACAGCCATTGCTGATCAAAATAGTCAGAAGCTTAAGAAGAACAACTTGGAAAAAAAACAAGCAGAAAAATCAGAAAAGAACTCCATTTGCAAGGAAGCTGAATTGGTAGCTGATAGAGCTGTTCGGCCACCCTGTTAGAAGATGATTGTAGCTGTCCTTTGCTGTAGAAATCAGAATTCGGAAGGGCTGCACAAAAACTGAAAACAAAGAAAAACAAATCAGTACAAGCAGTTTGTGCATGTTTGTATCAAGATGAGCTGAATTGTGATTGTTCAAGGCTGTGAATCAAAGAATGAAGCATCAGAATATGTCAACAAGTGATGAGTACATCCTTAGCTGATCAAAATTGGAAGGAATGTGGCTCTAAGACTGATAAATCAAAACAGAAAAAAAAACAGAAAAAAGAAGGAAGCATGCAGGAAATGGAATCCGAAATGGTTTGGATTGGAATTCTCCACTTCTAAGGGATGTAACTGCCTTGAAAACTCAGAGAATTGCAAGGATGAAGAATCAGAGATGCCATGAATTTGAACTGGAGCTGGAATCTGAAGAAGAAAGAAAAAAAAGAAAGAAGAAGAAGTGAAAGTAGTGTGCCAACTTGGAAAGACATGTATCAAGAGTGAGTTATAAGGGTTGTTGAGTGAAAATTTTATGTTGAGTATCTATTTAACTTGATATGATATGCTCTTTGATACAAATCTGATCTGAAAAGAAAAAAAAATATCAGAAAAGAGGGAAGGAGGCAAGAATTGGCACGCAAATGAAAAATTGGCACAATGACACCAACAAGTTATTCTTCATCCCAATCAAAGGAATTACTCAAGATTTACTCCACCACGCTTTTGATATCACTAGAGGAATGTAAAGATGGGGCAAAGCACATTGGAAATATTTTTGAGCATTCAAGTCTCCCACTTCATCCATTTTTCCATTTTCTTGGTTTTTACTCAATTTCTTACCATTTTCCATGTTTTCACTTGTTTTTGTAGATGTGAATCCTAATCATGATTAATGGTGGAGAGTAGATAATAAGCAAGCCTATGGTAGTGCAAGAATCATATGTGTTTGAGTGAGCTCCATTTTCATCATCAACTTAGAACTTAAGGAGAGAGCCACCAAAATTTTCCTTGAAAGGCTAGTGAGTTAAATTCATCTCAATGATTCATGATGGATGAAAAGGCTAAGTTGTTGATTTAAGGACAAGATACTACTCCATAGAGCTTAGATTTATAAGAATTGACGACCCTAGGTAGTTTCTTTTCAATTGCTTCTAATTATGCTTAAGAAAATCTAGGGGATACATATTTAGTTGTTTCGCGAGATGCTCAAGGTTAAGTGTGGGGGAGTTGATAAGTACCGTTTTGTTGACTATTTTAATTGCTAAAATCCATGTTTGATCTATGTTTTCATTGCTTAATTATGAAATTGCCCTAGGTTTTAGGATTTCCTCTTATTTTGGACTTAATTACAAATTTACACATTTTTGGATTATTTGTCCACTAATTTTCTGATATATTTTTGTAGGCATGAAAGGACCTTGGACCTAGAGCATATTGGGTCAAACTTGAGTTGGAAGTGAACCGGATCGAATTATCAAGCTTACGATTAATCTGGGCCGTCCGATTCAAAAGCGGCTAGATCTGAGCCATCCGGGACCATCTGAAGCAATCCGAGCTAGGGTTAGGGTTGATCAAGTACTCTGATCAAGATCTGAAGGTTTCATCCCAATCAGAGCTCATTCAACCGTTGGATCAAGCTCGGAGGGCTCTAGATCGTCCATTCATAGATTAAGTTGATCTGGACCATCCGTTGCACATCTGGAGGATCCGAGCTACCACGAGGCAGATCCTGACCCCTGATCAACATCCTCAAAGTTTGGCTCAAATCAGAGCAAGATCAGCCGTTGGATTTCCTCAAATCAATCTGGGCCGTCCGTGCTTAAGTATTTAATCAAAAATCCTGCGCAGCTTGTTCTTCGTCGCGTCCTCGCCGCAGCTGTTTGCGTTTTGGTTTCTTCCTTGTTTCTTCTTCGTTTCTTCAGCAACTTCTTCGTTTTGAAGGCGTGACCACCTCGATTCGAGCTCATCCTTGAGTGACAGCAAGAATTTGGATTGGGGCTTAGTTAATTTCGGTTATTAGAAGTAGATTTCATTTCTGTCGTTAGTTTTTGAATTTCTGAGGAATTGTCGGTAGTATTTCGTTTCTGAATAGTTTTTGCTTCAATTAGAGTTCTAATTCAGTGTTTCTATTAGCTAGATTGTTTGTGTAACGAACAAGTGTAATTGAATCAGTTTATTTCGCTTCAATTCGTTTCTGAAATTAGTTCCCTGTTGCGTGCCATTCCGATTTCTTGCGTATCATCCCAGCGTGCCAGATTTAATCTCTGCAGGTTATAGCTGTAGTTTCTCAGTTTTGTGCTAAGTGAACATCAATTTCCTTCATGTTGGTCTGAACTTAGATTAGAGATTCAAATTTAGCTTGCATTTATTTGTTTCAGCTTGCGTTTACTTGCACTCCTACTGCACCCTTGCATTTAAGTTGTCTTTACTTGTTTGATTTCTGAATTGGTCAGTTCTGTTGCTGTAATTTTCAGTTATCCCCTTTACAGCTAGCCTCTAGCATTTGATACCACTTGTTTTGTTGGGGAGTTAAGCGCTTGAATTGTTCCGCATTTCGGCACACTAGATTTGTATCCTTGTTATGCATTTCAGCTTCCATCTCTGCTTAAGGTCATGCTGAATTAATCTGAATTTGGATGCTAAATATCTTCTTTCGAATCTGAGTTTCAAATTCCTAATAGCTTGCCTTTCTAAGCTACATTACTTAGTTCTTTGTCTGGATTGCTAGTTCATTGTTTTGCAAGTTTTAATCCTCTTGGCACAGCTGATTTCACCTCTCGCAAGTTGTATCAAAAGTGTCTCAATTTCACTTTGTATCAAGATCAGTCAGCAGGTGGGGGATTCAAGTGGGATGCATTTTTAGTGTGTTGTAGAGTTCGAAATTAGCTTGTTTCGGGGCTAGCTCATTACTGAATTCAATTTCCCTTTTAGCATTACTATCAAGCCTTAATCCTGCAATTTGATCCAAGTTCCGGCATTAATTCCAAACTGAAAATTTCAGACTTGTTTAGAATCGGTTATTTAGCATTGGATTGCAATTCAAATTAGAATTGTTTTCTAGGTTCGGATAGGTTCCTTTGGTTGAGCTAATAACTTGCAATCACTTGTTAAGTTCCATTGTTAATTTTCCTTCATTTTCATTTCATTTTCAATTTCGACAACAACCCAAAACCCAATTACTTATTTGAAACCCAAAAACACAAACGACACATAAACCGAGCTCGAATCAAACAAACTCTCAACTAGTCCCTAGGAAAAATACGACCTGTGGCCCCTTTACTACGTTTTCATATTTTGATTGCAAAAAGGGTTTCCAGCATTCATTCACATCTAAATTTGAGGCCCACATTCGCGACACATAGTTTGGGCCCGTCACATACCACGACTCGGACGGAACGGAGGGCTCGGTCATTAAGGTAAGGTCGGAAAACGCAAAACAAAGATTCAGCAAAGAAAAGGAGTACCTAAGGACGAGGTTCACCGGAAACACTGATCGCCGGAGAAAAGGAGGTCGGGTGGCGGAGATCGGACAAGAACAGGAAGGAACGCAAAGGTCGAGGTAAAACAGAGGTGAAATGAAAGGTAAAGCTATTTATACTGCTGTCCAGGCAATCGGGACCGTCGAATGACGGAGGAGAAAATGGCAGGTCAAAGCCTGGCCATTCGATCCTTGTCGTTCCCCATGACTTGAAGCTTCGTTGATACGCTGCACGAGCCATGCCGATGACGCCTCGGTGCCAGAGGCTTCCAGTCGGGAAGTGACACGTGGTCTCACATTAATGAAGATTTGATGGGAGATCCAGCATTTAAGGAAGAAGATTAGAAGTGTGATGTGACGTAGGGAAAGGTAAAATGGAGCTAGGTCGACCGGACTGGGAGCCTAGTCAGTCGAACTAAGCGCCTCCTTCGACTAGACTTGAAGGGGAGGCTTGTGATCCGGGCAGATGGTTTTTCTAGAAGGGTTGGGGGCCCGGTCGGGTTCGATCTAACGCGGTCCGAATCCAGGGAAGTCAAGCCGATTCATACTTGGGCTCACGGGACCAGCCTGGAGATTGACCAGGAGCACGAAAGCCGAAGCAGATACGGCCCCGACTCGGGGTCGGACACCCGAGGTCGGTCACTCGGGGTCGGACACCCGAAGTCGGTCACTCGGAGTCGGACGCCCGGGGTCGGTCACACGGGGTCGAACGCCCGGGGTCGGTCACACGGGGTCGGACGCCCGGGGTCGGTCAGTCGGGGTCGGATGCCCGAGGTCAGTCACTCGGGGTCAGACCCACGAGGTCTTACCCCACGTCTGTAAACTTCTAACCCAGATTTATCCAACCGAATCGAGCTATGAGTTAAGGCGTGCTGACCGAGCAGCTGTCAGACCTCCTCTGCAAGTAATGACGCAATAAGCCTCTGACGTAATCATCACTTGACAAAGCCGCCAACATTAATGGGGTTCAGAGGGGACAACCTAGACAGACTGTCAAATGTCTGTTGCAGTCTCACAGAGCAACTAAGGCTGCCATTGGCTCAGTCTAACAGCTGACTCATCCTTAAATGAGATAGGACATCTCTGACATGGCAGAAGGCTCTCCTCCCCCTATATAAATCCCCTTTTGGGCTCCAAAGAAGGAATGACTGTCATTTTGCAACCGCACTACCACTTTGTGAGCCCTGTTTTGGTTCGAGCCGAGTGATTTGAGCCTGATCCCCATCAAGCCCGGGTCTGACCTCCCGAGTTACAGCAGACCGAGTCGTCTTGGTTAGACCGAGTCATTCGAGTGAGAATCAGTCTCTGCTTTTCGACATGATCATTTTATTTTCCAAAAAATAAAAATAAATTACACATCTAGTCCTTAAATCTAGTAAATTAATAACACCAGACCTAAATGTTTATTAATTTATGTTTATCAGAAAAATTATAAAATATCGTCGAGAATTTTAAAATGAATACAATATTATTAGTAGTTTTAAATTTTTGCTTGTATATAATTGAGGCGCTTCCCATGTAGGGAGGCGTTCATACACGGCGTAATGGATGCCGTACAAGATAGCATATATATAGCCGTACAAGATTATATATATATATATATATATATATATATATATATATATATATATATATATATATATATATAAAGAAATATATTAATGCGGCGCTTGGTAAGCGGGTTTAGAAAGCGAAAATGACAATGAAATCTATTTCATTCCCATTTATGATACTTGATATACGAAAATCGGAATCAAAATATAAATATGATATCTCTGATTTTATAATCTGACCCCACTAGATTATCATTAAATTTATAAGTCTCTCAGTCAAAATTCATTATAATTCTATTATAAAATGTATACCAAACGCCCCTAAGAGTTTAAAAATATTTTGATCCTAATTAAAAAAAATTCCAGAGCTAAAATGAAAATGTCCATTTCGATTTATTGAAGTTTTTTAATTATCAAAGTGACGTACGTATGTAAATGGATGATTGAAGGGAATGGATTTTATGAAAGATGGCGATTGTGGGAGACACGGCCATGTGCTGATGTGCCCCCCTCAGGATCAGGCCCTAGAAAATATTTTATTTTATAAGATGTCTTATGTAAATATAATAAATACAATGATTATTTATAAGAATATTATTAAAAGATGTAATAATAATAATTACGTATTAAAAATGACTAGGTCATATATTAAATTATTTATTGATAATTATCAGTTTATTTCAAATAATTTAAGTAGTAATTATATATTAATCTTAATAGTTCTTAATTTAATATATTCTTATTTTAAATTTTAATAACTTATTTTAATGTTTTTAAATATATATATATATAATTCTCATGAAAGATTATAAACTTGTGGTATTAAATAAGTCATATTATCCAACATGACCCATTGAAAAAAAGGAATCATATATTGTGGAGTTCAATCTAGCCCACATGTCAAGCTAGATAGTTGGAGCTCGATTAATGAGTTGAATTGAATAGATGAGAAAGTGGTGGGAGACAAATTTAATAACAAAAATAAATAAATATTCTTTATTTTAAATATAATATTTAGTTTAGTATTTTAACTACTCTATTTAAAATTATCAAATTGATCCTCTAAAATTTTAGAATTTTATTTATAAATATCTCTAAACTATGTATCTCTTGCCACATCCTCGAATTTCCTGATCTCTAAAATTTTGATCCTGATTTCTCTTTCAATGATTTCAATCTCTTACCACATCCTTTTGTTCTTACCGAAGTAGGATCAATAATACCAAGTCCCTCATCCATAGATTTCCTCCTTTCACTTTTATCAAGTCATGATCTATTAATGTTCATCTCCTGAATTTTCTTATAGATACAATCAAATTGTTCATCCACGAAAGTTGTCCCCTCATTAGTTAAAGAGGCATCATCAATTAATACTGAAGCTTTATAGGATAACTTTGAGTGCCTCGACATCAACAACCTTTCTGGATCTGAATCCTCCCTCAAATTTGGCTCTCCCAAATCATATATTGCTCCAACTTTTTGCATCTCGTGTCCATCGTTTCAATATATATGTATCAGGCAAATGAAACATTTGGTTTATGTGAAAAAAAGTTAACATATGCCTACATGGAATGCCCTCAAACTCAAATTTTGTGCAGCTACATGAAATATAATCCCTTTGTTTATTATGTGTGAGTACCCTTAGTTTGGAGGAAGAAAAATTTTGAAATTTCATCACATTATAAACTACTGAGTCAACTCCTGTAAATGCCTGTTGCACATAATAACTATGACTCTTAGTCATTTCACTTTGAAACTCCATCCATTTCTTTTTAGTGTACAATTGAATCATTTGGGTTTCCATTGGCCATGTAGTCATAGTCTTGGGTTGCTCATTCATATCAATATGATCTGCAACTAATTCATTATGTCTTTGATGTCTCAGTGCTCTATTAAAACGGGTGATAAAATCCATCAATGAATTCTTATTTGAGACATATCTCTTGAAAAAGGCATGTGAACCTTCAGATCTTTGACTACTTGACATTCCAGCACAAAATATAGAACTAAAATAGACTGACACCTATCTGTGTCGCAATTCATACATCAAGGACAACCAATCATTATTCTCCAAATTAGCACACTTGATAGCCTCTTCCCATGACTTCTCAAAATCATTAGGTGTGGTAGAATTTACAATGACATTCTTTATACTTTGATAGTGATTTCGAAAAGTCAAAGGGGGTGATTTTTCTGGAAATTTATTCAGTATGTGCCACAAACAATATCTATGCACTGTGTGAGGAAAAACTTGTGCAATGACTTTTGTTATAGTAGGATCCTGATCAGTGATGATAACGTTTGGTGGACCTGTAGGCATGGCTTCTATAAACTTGTTAAGTAACCAAACAAAAGAATCAATTTTCTCGTTACTTAGAAACCCACAACCAAAAAGAATTGTCTGATAATGATGATTAACTCCTACAAATGGTGCGAAGATCAAACCATATTTGTTAGTGTTATATGTCGTATCAAATACAACTATATCATCAAATACACTGTATGCTCTCCTTGATATATGATCAGCCCAAAACCACCTAGTAAATCTGTTATCTGAATCAGTCTCATAATCAAAGAAAAAAGATGAATTCTTCTTTTGCTCAGATATAAAAAACTCAATCAATGTTTCAGCATCAATACCCTTTTGTTCTTCTCTTAGATTTCTTTCTAAATTTCTAATATCTTTTTCTGTGCAGCCAACCCCCTCAGGCCCCCATGCTCTATCTCCAATAAGCGTATTTGTTGACAAGTAGGTACATTTGCCTCTGAAAATTGTTTTGTCAATGTTTTCTTTGCTGTTGAAATATTATAATGCGAGCGTAGTAAATGCACCTTTGATGGAGTCGAAAGCGGATGATTATGAGTTTCTATGAAGTTATTGACAACCCAATTAGGTCTAATCTGTTTCTTGACAAATGCAATATTGGACTTACAACCCGTTCTAACTGCACCACGTGCTCTTTCCCTTATAACTTGATCAGTTTTTCCATGCCCTTCTTTAAAGCATATAAATTGTTTCCAAGTCACTTCATTTGTTATCTTATTTTCTTGCTCGTATGGATCCTTGAACTAAATCCAGCTTCTCGTGCATATTGATTATAGAATGAATATACCTCATCTAGTGATGTAAATTCCATTCCAATTTTTGGTTTTCGATGATCTGCAACTTGAGGAATATAGTCCTGATCATCAACTCTTTGCCCGTCCATTTCTAGACGCCCTAAATAGAAATTGCAGATACAACATAGTTCCAACAAAATAGAAAATCAAGAATCAAGACTAATAGGAAAGAATAACAAAATATCAAGAGATCAAGAATTCTTAATAAATAATTTATTAACAAAAAAAACAAGATTACCTAAAATGAAGCATAAAACGAAACATAGCGCATATAACAAAAAACAAGCTATCAGGATTTTACATAAAACAAATACAGATTATTCATAACGAAAGAAGCTATATCAGGATTGCTTAATTACAAATTTTAGATAAAGCATGCTAACAAGTGTATCTGGATTGCTAAAACAAATACAGAGTCTCAAGCATTTAGGATAAACTACATGGATGTTATTCCTCAATTGAACTCGATGAATGTCTCCAACACTTAATAAGAATTTTAACTTCAACAACTCAACTCCTAGCAGTCAGGGATTACACTAATACACCCTAGTTTCTGTCTTAACATAGAAACTTACGAAGCCCTATGAATCAAAAACACAGAAACTTACGATTTTTGCAGCTTCGTTGCGGCAAGGGAGTAAGGGCGCCACGGGGAAGCTGAAGCAGCGTCTTTTGCACTGAAAACCTTAGCTTCGGCTGAGAGTTAGGGCTTCGCCTGAGAAGGAAGATGAGAAGGAACTTTGTGGCACGGGGAGGAGGCAGCGAGGGCGGCACGGGTAGGAGGAGGCAGGGAGGGAGGGAGTTAGGGCTTCATGGCACGGGGAGGAGGCAGCGAGGGCGGCACGGGCAGGAGGAGGTAGGGAGGGAGTTAGGGCTTCGGCTGAGAGTTAGAGCTTCATCTGAGACCGAAGATGAGAAGGAACTTCGCCTGAGAGTTAGGGCTTCCGGCTTCGGTCGTTCAGCGCCAAGACGGCGAGGGAGGTGTTGGATCGAGAGAACCGATAGAGGGGGGTGGGTGAATATCGGTATTCGTTTTTCGGAAAATTAAGAGCAAGTACGCAGCGGAAATAAAAAGAACAATAACACAGAGACGCAGTCGTTTTTACTTGGTTCGGAGCCTGGGTCGACTCCTACTCCAAGGCCCACGGTCGTTGACCGTTTACTTTGGGCAATTCTATATTAGGCGCAAAATAGTTTACAAAAGATTACAGAATTAAGTACAGTAAACTTTTAAATAGCTCTTTTACCAACGTCCGGGGTAGATCGACTTTTTCGGAGCAGCGGGACGTTGTCGGCTCGAGTTGGAAGGATTCCGAGCTGAAGCGCGAGTGTAGAAGAGCGTAGAAGAGTTGATTCGGAAGTTGTGTTCTGAAGCTTGGGCGTTGGGTGCTATTTATAGCACCTCGGGGCGCCCTGGACGTCGAGGGCGCCCTCCCACGTGTCACGTGATCCGAGATTCTCTCGGTCACCCTTTATCCCTCGTAAATAGGGATGAGGTTTGACCCTGGGGGCGCCCTGGACGCTGGGGGCGCCCTGCTTGACTCCTTCCGCGCGGGCTTCTCGGCTGGATAAGGGTGATCGGCTTCGCTGGCATAGGCGCGGGGCGCCTTGGCTGCTGAGGGCGCCCCGACCAGTAGTCAGCCGAACTCCTTTTTGTTTCACTTGTTTCTTGTTCACCTTGGGGGCGCCCTGGACACTCAGGATGCCCTACTCAGCTGCTGCCTCACTCCTTTGAGGCTCTCTGAGCTGCAGACACACGTTCCTTTGGTCCTGCATCCAGGGTTAGTCCGAAAACAATATAAAGCATTAATTTGTTAGTTTATACAGCCTTAGCTGTCTTGGTTCTGACTTTGGGCCTCCCAAATGGAGCCCTAGGTCGAACCGACGCCTACTGTTCCCTCGACGGGGAACGCGTCCTCACCTACTCCTCTCGGGAGAGTTTTCCTGATGCCAACCGTTCCTCTGGTTGGACTTTTGCCTGACGGTCCTTTGCTAAGTCTTGGATGTCGAGCTGTCCTTCGCCCGGTGCCTAACATTCCTTCGCTAGGGTTTCTTTCCTGGCATTCCTTCGCCAGTGCCTAGCATTCCTTTGCTAGGGCTTCTGTCCTGGCATTCCTTCGTCAGTGCCTAGCATTCCTTCGCTAGGGCTTTTGTCCTGTACACTAGAGTAGCATGTTAGGTAACAACTAAGACTTAACTTTTGAACCCTGTTGCCATTATCAAAACACAGGTTTGACTTTGGTGCTTTCTACACCAACAATCTCCCCCTTTTTGATTTATGGCAACCCTAGTTCAAAAAGTTAAGTTTAAGCAATGTATTAACTTTCGTTCCCTCCCCCTGGAAGGAATCTCCCCCTAGATTTTTCAAAAATACGTGGGGTTCTAAGCTTTACTTAGAATGATTTTCCATTTCGAAAACTTAAGTTTTTTTCGATACTTGGAAATCTTTTGATAACTTAAGTTTTGAACATTCATAGAAAACTTTGAAAGCATGAGTACTTAACAAATTTGAAGTCTTAAGTTTAAAGTACTCATAAGTTTTTGAAAACTAATTAGTAGGATTTGAAAAACTTAAGCACTTAGAAACAATTTTAAGTACATAGTAAATTTTGAAGTAATTTAAGTATTTAGTAAATTAAGTTTTAAAGTACTTATAGAAGTTTTAAAAACATAACACGTTTTGAACAACTTAAGTTTTAAACACTTATTAAAAACTTGGTACTTAATAATCTTAAGTATTTCTAGAAAGGTTTTAAAAAAGCTTTGACAAGTAGCTAAGTTTTTAAAAAACATTGCTTTGAAAAGTAGCTAACTTTTTGAAAAAACATTTTGAGAATTTGAAAAATTTGAAAAAAAAAACATTGCTTTGAAAAGTAGCTAACTTTTTGAAAAAACATTTTGAGAGTTTGAAAATTTTTAATTTTTGAATTCTCTCTTTTCCTATCTCTCCCCCTTTGCCATATATCAAAGGAATGTGTGTCTGCAGCTCTGATACCAATTGTAGGACCGGTGCCGTCGATAGAGGGGGGGGGGTGAATATCGATTGTGAAAATCTTTCGCAGAACCTCGTAGAAAACTCGGATCGTTCTAGACTTAAGATATTAGCAGCGGAAAACAAACAGAACGAAATAAAGCAAGACAGTGACACAGCGGATTTTTACTTGGTTCCCGACCCCCCAGGGTCAGTACATCCAAGGCCTATGCACGGGAACGCCTGCCCACTATTGGTCTCCTTTCTGGATTTTTCGGAGGCGGAGAAACCCGTCTTACAGTGTAAGATTACAATCAAAAAGATATTGAAAGTTAAAGTACGGAACAAGTAAAAGCAAACCGAACACGAATATGAAACTCGGCCAATCTGGACCTCCGAAGTGCCGCGCACTTCCTCCTGGAGCCTCCCGGTCGTAGAGCCTCGTCTTTAGCACGTTGTCGTCGGTCAGAATGATCAGAACAGTACGTGTCAGTCATGTCTGAAGCAGAGGGGTCGACACCCCTTTTATAGCACTCCTAGGGGCGCCCTGGACGTCGGGGGCGCCCCGGAAGACTCGGTCAAACTTTATCCCTACGGCTACCTCGCCGCAGGTGATAAGATCATTGACCAGGGCGCCCCGAACCTCCCGAGTGCCCTCATGATGGCTTATCTGTGTTTTGGGTTCGAAACTGCAAATAAAGCTTTGAACCAGGGCGCCCCGGACGCTCAGGGCGGCCCGCTTGACACCTGTTCTGCCTGCTTCATCATAACTACATTTTTACCTTTGGCTCAGGGCGCTGGCTGTTGAGGGCGCCCTGGATGATGGGGGCGCCCTCCTTGATGGGGGCGCCCTGCATAAAGACTACACAGCTAGTTTTTCTGCTTGCTTTGTCTCCGGTTCTTGTTACCTGCAAGATACACAAACACAAAGCATATATGCATAGAATATTAAGCTTAAGGACTTGGTTCGGACTTCGGATTTGCACGAAACCCTATGTCGAACTGGCACGAGTTCCTATCCCCGAGAACTCGCCCTTCACCTACTCCTTTCAGGAGACGGTTTCCACCCAGCCCTTCGGGTGGACTTTTACTTAGCTTCCGATACTTCCGGATCTCGAGACGCCCAAACCCTGACCCGTCTCTACTCCTGTCCTTAGTCATCGCTCAGCTAAGTTGCTTAGTCCCTCGGACCAAGACTTCATTCCCCAGCAACCCTTCGCCAGGTGCCTAACAGTCCTTCGCCAGGTCTTCTTTCCCTAGCAGTCCTTCACCAGGTGCCTAGCAGCCCTTCGCTAGGTCTTTAGGTTATAATACCTAGCAGCCTTTCGCTAGGTGCCTAGCAGCCCTTCGCTAGGTCTTAGGGTTACGATACCTAGCAGCCCTTCGCTAGGTCTTAGGGTTACGATACCTAGCAGCCCTTCGCTAGGTCTTAGGGTTACAATGCCTAGATTAACTAGGACTTTTCTTCAGCTTTGGTTACTTCTCTCTTACTCCCCTTTGTCTGTTCAATAGATCACTGACTTAAGTGTATTGCCAAACATTAAAACACTTAAAGAGGAACATCATTGATGCAACTTGCACCAACAATCTCCCCCATTTTGATATTTGACAATAACTTAAGTTAAATTGGTTTAAGGGGCTAACCTACCATCCTTGGGAAAATGATATATAAGTTTTGAAACCATATTTTTTATTTTTGGGAGTAAATTTTTCTAACTTTAGTACTTAGCCTGGAGGTCTAGAGTTCGAATCCTGGGAAAGGCAAAAATCCACTGGCCAGGGGTGGGAAGTACTTGTGAGTAACGACCGCCCAAGAGGTCGCCAAAGGGGCCGCCAAATGAGATTTGGCCGCCCAAGGGGCCGAGGGCCGCCAAGTGGGCCGCCAGTTGGGCCGCCCAAGGGGCTAAGGGGTCGGGTCGTTACACTTTGTCAAGGAAAGGGTTGATGATCCAATAAGGCTACGGCCAAAGAAGGCCTAGTGCCTCGCTAAGACCTGGAAGCTAATTTTTGAAATTCAAATTCAAGTTACTAATTTTTGAAATTGAAATTCAAATTCAGTTGTTGGGACCCCAGAGAGTTCAGCACGAGGCTGAGTGAGTACGGACTGTCAGACGGAGATTTATTGCAGTTCAGGATCGCCAGAAGAGCTATGCTGACCGGAGGCGCAGACCCATAGAGTTTGCTGCGGGTGATCATGTTTTCCTTCGAGTTTCACCCAAGGAAGGGGTGAAACACTTTTGTCCCAGAGGTAAGCTAGCTCCACGGTATATTGGACCGTGCCAGATTCTGAAAAGGATTGGAGCTATAGCTTATCGCCAAAGAACCAATGAACCACCACATGGACTGGTTTGGAGGTCCACTCGTAACCACTCCCACTTGACAACCAACGGTCTACCCCTCGGAGACCGTCCTCTATAACATACATTAGTTATGGTCAAATTCCGCCGGTGTAAGCTGCTAACACACATTCCACCGTATTCCAGCGAGTCCTACGTCTCGACGTGCTATCGAGAATATCTAACGCATACGACCTGTCTATGAGTCATAAAACCTCATAGATTAGAATAGTGTAAGACGAGTCAACTAACCATCTTCTCATAACCCAATATTTCTCAGGTTCTCCACTCCAGGTTCAGAAACCTCTGAGTTCCAATTCCATAACATAGATGCACGCTATGTCTCACGAGTATCTCTTCATAATCACGAAGTGATTCTTCGTTCCTTGACAGTAGTTTCCTCAACATTTTCCACCCAAAGACGATCTAACCTCTTAAGTGATTCGCCTCAGCGCAAATCATAAGTACGTAGATACGTCCTTGGTTCACCAACCCAAGTACAAATGATAACCCGTAGGTGTCAAGCAACTAGCTCCACACCATTTCCGAATCGGTACAAGTCACATCTGACTGTACTTTTTGGTTATCTAACCCAGCATAAATAATCTGAGGTAAAAAAAAATCCCACGGAAATAGGATATCTCTATCCTCTATCAACCGAGATAATAAACAACAAATATCCTCTTTGCTGTATCACAGCAGACCATGTCCTCCAGACATGTCATCTAGGATATCTATCAATAACTGAAGCTCCATGAGCTAAACTGAGTTGATCTCATAGCTGATTAAGTCAACTAAGACATACAACCAACAATAGGTTGTCGTCTGTTCGACCCAATTCCCCAACTCATCAGTCGGCACTATCGGAGAATCCACATTCTCCGCTATACAATTAAAACCACCATATCTAACACTGCATTATACAATAGATACAAAAGAGGTAAACGAAACATATCATATACCTCATGTCACCTGGAGGAGTCCCGTCGTCGCCATGTCCCAATCGCGTCAATCGAGAAAACGACTCCGACACAAAATCCGAAAAACACCCACAAGACCACAAGGTATCTCGAGAACCTGGCTCTGATACCAAATAAATTGTCACGCCCCGAGACCCCAGGAGCCGCTGATCCAATAGAAAATCGGACAGCATCTCCCTTGTCCGGCGGACAATTCACACATACACATACCACATAAAACACAACCACACAGTTAAAATGGCCCTCAGGCCTCAAATCAAGACAGAACTAAAATAAAACCGAGTAAACCATACCTGACTACGGACCGGTCTGACTTACGACGAAACACAAGACATAAAGATCTCACAAAAGTACAACTATACTGCCGTATAGTATGACCAAATCCCACACAAAAGCAACAGCGGAAGAAAACAATAGAAAATACTACCAACAGACTAGACAATAAATCTCGAAGACATCTCGACAAGTACGCGAACTGGGACAGGCTGTCGGGCACGCTCCAGTCAATCATCCTGAAAAAAAAACAAGGAGCTGCGGGATGAGTTATAGAACTCAGCGAATATCTCTTCATATATATACAAGATATTCTAGAATAGCAACAGGGTAATAGACTACCGAAATAAACATGTATGGGCAGTAATAAGAACAACTGCATAAGAACAATAAGAACTACTATACCACTGTCGCAGAGTCGCCAAGACCAGACATAAAAGTCTCCTGTAAGTGCATGTCAATCATAATGCAGCATCAAGTAAACACAAGCACAAGTAAGGGCAAAATAAACGAATACACAAAGTGCAATGACATGGTCACCCCTGCCGTTGGTCAGACATCGTCACCTATGTACGGGAGGAAGCTGAGCGGAGGCCACCCTCCGACGTAGGGCTATGACTGCCGTCCATACTCTGCCATCACTACTCTTGAGCGATCGAGTAGACGGAATGCTGCCGGTGTAACACCCCTACTCCATGGCCTATCCCAGCGAGGTAATCCATCAGCCTAAGGTCATCTGTGGAGGACATCTCTGTCTGAGTGTTACCCCTACCCCGTGTATATAAATGGGGGAGAGATCTCGCCCTCTCATCTCCTGGTATATGGTCTACTCAAGGAGGGACATCTGCCTGCTACCACGCTCCGATTCACTACCCCATGAGTGCATGAGCGGAGCAGCACAGAGCACTCTACCCATACTCCGTCAACCACTAACCCGTGAGTGGCCATATGGGTAGGTCAGTATGACTGTCGACCTAGCTCACCCAAAAGGGGCTCCTGCTCGACAGTGATGCACAGTGCAGTATGATGCATAACAACGGTCAAATAGCATCCACTATCTAGTCCACCTATATCAACATGATATGCAAGGATCGTAGAACATGCACCATATCCTAAATCCTACAGGTATAGGTATTACATATCAGTTGTGGCACAACCAGCATCGACACAACAAATATAATAGTCATGCCACAATTCTATTACTCTATTGCTACACAAGCATATCAAATATATATATATCTGTGACAATTCTAAAAGAAGAGTCAGAGATACCCGCCTCCGATGTAGAAGCTCGTAAGCGAAGAGAAATCCCCATCCAATAATTCGTAACCGATCACTAAGTCAATGTCCTATATCATGACATAAGTTTAGCTATTTATAATAGTAATAATAGCTAAACTAATGCTAAACAATATTAGGATCTAACCCTACTTATCATGTGCAGTTAATCCACTTTAATTAAGAACAAATCCTAATTAATTTACCAAGATGAACATCATATTCTATTCTAATCAAATAACCCCTCCTCCTTTGGAAACTCACGGCATGTTTGGAGAATTCTCTATCACTCTCAATCGAAAGCCAAACAATCACCCCCTCCTACAAATCAGATTCAATACAGATCAAAGGCAAACCAGTAATCCAACACTAAAAACCTAATCAGCTTCTTCAAAGCTCACAGCAGCCAGATCCTGAACCAATTCAAAGGGGAAAACAAAACCAAGCAGCTAGATCATGAACTGATTCAAAGGGAAAAACAAAACCAAGCAGCTAGATCATGAACTGATTCAAAGGGGAAAACAAAACCAACGATTCCAACTCAAGATCAGCAATCCAATACTTGATCCACACATATCCACGAGCAGAGATTCAAATCCCAATTTTCGAATCAAATGAAACAATTCCCAGACAAGACCCTAAAGCAATCCACACACGAAACACTAGTTCAAACTTAGAAATCAACTCCCAGCCGTAAACTACACACCAACAGAATCAAGAACCCAAACCGATCATCTTATTCAAAATCCGAAATTGACCACCAATCAAAGCTAGGGTTTACCTCAGATTATGCACCAGAACCCCTCTGCTCAAGTATCAGAAATCGGTCGATCAGCCGTGCCCTAGGTCCCAAAAATCGACCTCAGAAATCGTTGACCCGAGCCCTCGATCGCGTGGAGTTGCCGTCCGGTGATGAACTGAGGGCGAGGAGGGAGAATCGCCAGAGACCGCTGCTGCCGCCGTTCCCTCGCGTGCGCTCGGCGAAGAAGAAGGAGAGTCGGAAGCAAAAAGGGAAGAGATAATTCACGAAAAGGAAATCCAGCCCTTTTTGTAAAGGCATCGGGCCTTTTAATGGATTCGGCCGAAAATTTTGGGAAGAAAGAGGAAATTAAGAGATTTAGCCATTTTGCAAATAGGCCCCTTCTTCCAAATTTCTCCCAAAAACCCTCAATTCCAATAGTTTGACCTTTCTGCATTTTTTTTTCCGTATTTTAACACAAAGCCTTTTAATGAAATTTCATTTTCAAAATTACTTTCTGAAAAATTTTGGTCTAACTAGTTTGAGTCTTGGATCGGTAGCTTCGGCTAGTTCCGCCAAGATGGCTTCCATAACATACTATCATCTCACCTCCACCCAATACTAGGTTGATCATGTTTCAATTAATTCTTTTCCTATAGCCGTTCTAATATATGCATAAAATTTAAGTATGAATGACATGTCATATATAAAAAAAATTGCAAATGCATGACATGACAATTATGCACGAGTCAAACAATTCAAGTCATTTTATTTAAGTTTCTAAGAATGTATCAAATTCCCGATTTGATACATGTCGAGTGGACCCGCGAATATGTCAACCGACTTTGACATATTTAATGTGATTAATTTTAATTGTTATAGTTTGGGTAAAATTTTATTTTAGTTTGAGTTTAAGTCATTTAAGATTTTAGCTGAGTTCAGGTTGATTAAGAATTGATTAAAGTTGACTTAATTAATTAATCAATTGAGAATTAATGAATTTTATTTTCAATTAATTTGGATTGAATTAAATTTGACTTGATTTAAATTGAATTAATTTCGAATTTAATTAATAATTAATTCGTTTTTAATTGAGAATTAATTCGAATTTAATTAATATTTAATTAAGTTTTAATTTGAAATTAATTAATATTTAATTAAGATTTATATTAATTTAATTAATATTTAATTAATATTATATTCGAATAATTAAGAATTAATTCTAATTTAATTAAGAATTAATTCGATTTTAATTATAATTTATTTTGAAATTATTTTAATTGAGATTTAATTTGAATTTAATTAAGATTTATTTTGAAATTAAGTAATATTTATTTTGAAATTATTTTAATTAAGATATAATTTGAATTTAATTAAGATTTAATTTGAAATTATTTTAATTAAGATATAAATTGAATTTAATTAATATTTAATTTAAAATTATTTTAATTAAGATTTAATTTGAATTTAATTAAGATTTAATTAAGATTTAATTAAGATTTAATTTGAAATTATTTTATTTAAGATTTAATTTGAATTTAATTAATATTTAATGTGAAATTATTTTAATTAAGATTTAATTTGAATTTAATTAAGATTATATTTAAAATTATTTTAATTAAGATTTAATTTGAATTTAATTAAATTATTTTAATTTATTTAATTTAATTATTTTAATTAAGATTTAATTGAATTTAATTAAGATTGAATATGAATTTTATTAACATTTAATTTGAAATTATTTTAATTAAGATTTTATTTGAATTTAATTAATATTTAATTTGAAATTATTTTAATTAAGATTTAATTTCAATTTAATTAAGATTTAATTTGAAATTATTTTAATTAAGATTTAATTTGAATTTAATTAATATTTAATTTGAAATTATTTTAATTAAGATTTAATTTGAAATTATTTAATTAAGATTTAATTTGAAATTATTTTAATTAAGATTTAATTTGAAATTATTTTAATTCAGATTTAATTTGAAATTATTTTAATTAAGATTTAATTTGAATTTAATTAAGATTTAATATGAAATTATTTTAATTAAGATTTAATTTGAAATTATTTTAATTAAGATTTAATATGAAATTTTAATTAAGATTTAATTTAAATTTAATTAATATTAATTTGAAATTATTTTAATTAGATTTAATTTGAATTTAATTAAGATTTAATTTAAAATTATTTTAATTAAGTTTATTTTGAAATTATTTTAATTAAGATTTAATTTGAATTTAATTAATAGTTAATTTGAGTTTATTATGATTAATTTAATTAAGGTTATAATGATTAATTAATAGTTGTGGGTTTAAATTCATCATATTCATTATTTCGAAATTTCTTCTTCATTTTTATCTTTCTTTTGAGTTTTTCTAATAATTTTGATTTATTTAATTTTTGTAATTTTTATTGATTATGACCTTTATCTTAGAAAATTCTATCTCCTCTCAAGATTAGGTCTTTCAATATCCTTACAGTAGGTGGAGTAATTTGGGCCACTAATTAAGGTTTTGTAATAATCTTCAATATTATCTATAATTAATTTATTATCTAGGAGAATTTTATCTTCAAAATTATCCTCAGATATATTTTCATATTTTCAACATTAATCTCTAGGTTATCTTTAAGATTTTCAGAATGAATTTCTGAATTAATCTTTTAAGGATTAATTTCGGATTTATCCTTAAGATATTCAAATTTGAATTCGGATTTATCCTTAGGATTTTCAAATTTGAATTCCGAATTATCCTTAGGATTAATTTTGTCTGAATTAAAGTTATCAGAACTAATTTTATCAGAAAAAGTATCAGAATTGACTTTATCAGAAAAATTATCAGAGTTAATTTTTTCAGATAAATTATCAAATTTATTTTTTCAGATAAATTATCAGAATTAATTTTGTCAGATAAATTATCAGAATTAATTTTGTCAGAAAAATTATAAGAGTTAATTTTTTCAGAATTAAAGTTATCATCATTAATTTTATCAGAAAAATTAACAGAATTAATTTTATCAATTTCTGAATTGATATTCTGAATTAAACAATTAATTTTTGATATTTTGGTCATATTCACGTTTTGTAATTTAACATGCAAAGAGTTAATTTTACTAAGTAGTAAATCTACCTTATCAGAAAAATTAACTATTTTATCACATGACAGTGCAGGAACATGTAAAATTTTTGGAACATAAATTTTTCGTACCTTTGCCGGACATTTATTTTTGTAGTGTCCGAATTTTTCGCACTTGAAGCATCTGATATGACTTTTATCTTTCCGGAGTCCTGGCGCTGGTGCCCCCTTGCCGCCGGTGATGAACGATTTTTATGAGTAGGACACTGATTTTTATAGTGCCCTCTCTCCCTGCATGTGAAACAAATAATATGCAATTTAAAATTAGACATTAAAAAAATGTACTTGATTCACCCCTGGGCTCCCCCTCAACTCCTGGCGTCGTTGCCCTATCGGCGGTTAGTCCGGTGAAGAGCGGCTCGGCTCTGATACCACTTGTTGGATCGAGAGAACCGATAGAGGGGGGGTGAATATCGGTATTCGTTTTTCGGAAAATTAAGATCAAGTACGTAGCGGAAATAAAAAGAACAATAACACAGAGACGTAGTCGTTTTTACTTGGTTCGGAGCCTGGGTCGACTCCTACTCCAAGGCCCACGGTCTTTGACCGTTTACTTTGGACAATTCTATATTAGGCGCAAAATAATTTACAAAAGATTACAGAATTAAGTACAGTAAACTTTTAAATAGCTCTTTTACCGACGTCCGGGGTAGATCGACTTTTTCGGAGCAGCGGGACGTTGCCGGCTCGAGTTGGAAGGATTCCGAGGCGAAGCGCGAGTGCAGAAGAGCGTAGAAGAGTTTATTCAGAAGTTGTGTTCTGAAGCTTGGGCGTTGGGTGCTATTTATAGCACCTCGGGGTGCCCTGGACGTCGAGGGCGCCCTCCCATGTGTCACGTGATCCGAGATTCTCTCGGTCACCCTTTATCCCTCGCAAATAGAGATGAGGTTTGACCCTGGGGGCGCCTTGGACGCTGGGGCACCCTGGACGCTGGGGGCGCCCTGCTTGACTCCTTCCGCGCAGGCTTCTCGGCTGGATAAGGGTGATCGGCTTCGCTGGCATAGGCGCGGGGCGCCTTGGTTGCTGAGGGCGCCCTGGGCGCTGAAGGCGCCCTGGCTGCTGGGGGTGCCTTGGCTGCTGAGGGCGCCCCGGCCAGTAGTCAGCGGAACTCCTTTTTGCCTCACTTGTTTCTTGTTCACCTTGGGGGCTCCCTGGACCAACGCCTACTGTTCCCTCGACGGGGAACGCGTCCTCACCTACTCCTCTCGGGAGAGTTTACCTGATCCCAACCGTTCCTCTGGTTGGACTTTTGCCTGACGGTCCTTTGCCAGGTCTTGGATGCCGAGCTGTCCTTCGCCCGGTGCTTAACATTCCTTCGCTAGGGCTTCTTTCCTGGCATTCCTTCGTCAGTGCCTAGCATTCCTTTGCTAGGGCTTCTATCCTGGCATTCCTTCGCCAGTGCCTAGCATTCCTTCGCTAGGGCTTTTGTCCTGTACACTAGAGTAACATGTTAGATAACAACTAAGACTTAACTTTTGAACCCTGTTGCCATTATCAAAACACAGGTTTGACTTTGGTGCTTTCTGCTCCAACAGGAGGATGGTGCGACTTCGATCGTTCGGCGAGAAGAAAGGAGTTGTGCGAAACGGTGAGGGAGGGATTTAGGGCTTCGTTTGCGGTCGCGTGAAAATTTTGCCCTGCGTCTTTTTTAATTCCTCCCCGTGCCACGAGGGCAGGTCCGCACGAGTCACACAAAACCGTTCCGCAGGAGAGCTTACCTGTATATATATATATATATATGAAAATGATCAACTATGGACCGATCCCTACAGACTGTGTGCGGACTGGCGCCTGATCGGCCACTAGAGGCTCGGGAGCGTCCCCGACGGGTTCACCCTACCCCCTAGGGCTCGACGCACCCCCCGGGTTATAGTTTTGTTCGGGGGCGGCGGCCGAAGGCCGCCGTTGGTGTCGAGAAGTCACAGGTCGCTTGATTGGCCACTGGAGGCTCGGGAGCGTCCCCGACGGGTTCACCCTACCCCCTAGGGTTCATCACACCCCCCCTGGGTTATAGTCTTGTCCGAGGGCGGCGGCCGAAGGCCGCCGTTGTTGTCGAGAAGTCGCAGGTCGTGTGCCTGATCGGTCACTAGACCGATCAGGCACCTACTTGATCGGTCTGGTGACCGATCAGGCGCCAGTCCGCACTCGGTTCGCAGCGCGCGGTCCGCTGCAGATCATTCCTATATATATATATATATATATATATATATATATATATATATATATATATATATATATATATAGTTAAGAAATATATTAATGCGGCGCTTGATAAGCGGGTTTAGAAGGCGAAAATGAGAATGAAATCTATTTTATTCCCATTTATGATACTTGATATACGGAAATCGGAATCAAAATATAGATATGATATCTCTGATTTTATAATTTGACCACACTAGATTATCACTAAACTCATAAGTCCCTCTATCAAAATTTATTATTATTCCTATTATAAAATGTATACCAAACGTCCCTAAGAGTTTAAAAATATTTTTATCCTAATTAAAAAAAAATTCCAGAGCTAAAATGAAAATGTCCATTTCGTTTTATTGAAGTTTTTTAATTATCATGGTGACGTATGTAAATGGATGATTGAAGGGAATGGATTTTATGAAAGATGGCGATTTTGGGAGACACGGCCATGTGCTGGTGTGCCCGCCTCTGGATCAGGCCCTAGAAATTATTTTATTTTATAAGATGTCTTAAGTAAATATAATAAATATAATGCTTATTTATAAGAATATTATTAAAAGATGTAATAATAATAATTACGTATTAAAAATGATTATGTCATATATTAAATTATTTATTGATAATTATCAGTTTATTTCAAATAATTTAAGTAGTAATTATATATTAATCTTAATAGTTCTTAATTTAATATATTCTTATTTTAAATTTTAATAATTTATATATATATATATATATATAATTCTCATGAAAGATTATAAACTTGTGGTATAAAATAAGTCATATTATCCAACATGACCCATTGAAAAAAAGGAATCATATATTGTGGAGTTCAATCTAGCCCACATGTCAAGCTAGATAGTTGGAGCTCGATTAATGAGTTGAATTGAATAGATGAGAAAGTGGTGGGAGACAAATTTAATAACAAAAATAAATAAATATTCTTTATTTTAAATATAATATTTAGTTTAGTATTTTAACTACTATATTTAAAATTATCAAATTGATCATCTAAAATTGTAGAATTTTATTTATAAATATCTCTAAACTATGTATCTTTTTTATTTTTTTCAAAATCATATTTTATAATTTCTATATTTCATAATATTTAATTTTTTAAACCAATGCTATAATAGGTCGAGTGCGCGTGTCATTTCCAATCAATTTATCAATTAAATGAAATTGTATGAAAATTTAAAAATAAAAATAACTATTAGTTGTTTGGTTTAGCAAGTCAGATATTAAAATAATAATTATTTTTATCAATCTTGTCACTTTTTTGTCTCACATGACACTTTAAAACAATAAAAAAATCTTTTAAGAAAATGTCTATAATATATTTTTTTATATAAAAAAGCTTTTCTAATTTTTATTCCTTTCCGTGATTTTTTTCCCCTGCAAAATACCATCAGTAAATATATAAATTAGCTTTTTAAAGTAGGGATGACGGGTTGATGTCATATCTTGTATATTCATACAATCGATATATTCATACTCATACCCATTGATCCGGGCGTGTAGTTTTCAAAGAGGATCAAGGATCCGAGACAAGTCGATCCCTGGTTCGGCCTCAGTCATCCGGGGTCAGATACTCGAGGTCGGCCACTCGGGGTCGGTCACCCGGGGACAGGTATTCGAGGTCGGTCACCCGAGGTCGGACACTCATGGTCGGCCATCGGGATCGGTCACCCGGAGTCAGGCACTCGGGGTTGGTCACCCGAGGTCGGGCACTCAGGGTCGGCCATCGGGGTCGGTCACCCGGAGTCAGGCACTCGGGGGTGGTCACCCGAGGTCGGGCACTCAGGGTCGATCGGGTCGTCACCCGGAGTCAGGCACTCGGGGCGGTCACCCGAGGTCGCCCGCCCGGGATCGGCCACCCGGAGTCAGGCACTCGGGCCGGTCACCCGAAGTTGGGCACTCAGGGTCGACCATCAGGGTCGGTCACCCGGAGTCAGGCACTCGGGGTCGACCATCGGGGGCAGTCACCCAGGGTTGATCTCTGGGGGTCGGACACTCAGGGATGACTAAGAAACCGAGCTTGCCCGACCGACCCACGCTGTCAGTCTACATGATTCGACCGGGTGAGCCCTAACGATTAAGAATCCACCTCAACAGCAAGTATCTGCCAAATCACTGACATAATCATTACCTGACAAAGCCGCCTAATATTAATGAGGTTCAGATGAGACAATGTAGACAGGTGGTCAGGCGGATGTGGCAGTTTCACAGGGCAACTAAAGCTGCCATTAGCCCAGTCTGCCAACTGACCTATCCTTAATGAGATATGACAGTTCTGACAAGGCAGAGAGCTTCCCTTCCCTTATATAAACCCCCATTGGGGCTCCAAAGAGAGAATTGCTGCCACTTTGCAACTTCAGCTCCACTTTATGTTCCCCAATTTCGTCCGACCCGAGTGCTTGAGATCTGATCCGCAGTTGAGCCCGACCGAGTAATCTTAGTCAGACCGAGTCAGCCGAGCGAGAACCGATCTTCACTTATCGACAAGATCACCCATTAAAAATCCAAATATCTTCTATACTAATAAATTTTTTAAATTAAACTATTATCATTAAAAAATATATTATAATTAACATCATATTAAAAAATATATATAATTTAAAAAATATATTAAACATTTGTATAAACTACTTTTTAACAATATTAAAAAAATAATTAATGGACTTGAGAAAAGAAAATTTTTCTTTTATATATATATATATATAATTTAATCGAATATTCGAGTATCGAATATTGATAATCCCTCTGTATTCTTCTCTATTTAGGTCGGATATCGAATCTTCCATAGAATTTAAAAGAAATTACCATATCTAATTTTATGATTTTAAAAATATGTATAATTTTATTATTTGAAACCCCATAATTTACACTTGTGAGCTTAGTTATAAAAAATTGTATAAAATGGTAAAATATAAAAAAATACAGTGAAAACTGATTATTTTCGTGGGCCACAGCTCTTCTCCCTCCCGAAATAATTATTTTTGAGGGGAGAGATTAGTCCAACTCTTAGAGGGATGAACACACTTTCTCCTTCTCCTTACGTTTACTTGGTGGGTAAAGAAATTAACCAATAAACTTTTGATTTATGATAACAATTATCCATTAAATTTGTATTAAAATTACGGCAATATTCACAAAATTTGTATTAAAATTAACCAATAAACTTTTGTTTAGGGGAATTTGTCTTAAAATTAACCAATAAAGTTTTGTTTAGTAAAATTTCAGTTATTGAAAATAAACCTATTCCAATTCTTCCATACTAAGAAAGTCTATCAACAACTTTTTCTCTTCTTCAGCTGCTTCTTGATGTCCACAAAAATCAGTTCTCTTTTTATATACATCCAATGTAGTCTTGGGAGGAATCTCCTAATCCTTAACATCTACTATCAAATTTACCTATATAAAAACATACTTAGTAATGTAAGCTAAAATCTATACGTAGTTAGTAACAATACACAATAACATGCAAAAACAAGTAAATTTCAAAATATTGAATATTGGATTTATACTTCATCTACCTGTTTTTCCCCAGCTTCCTCTTACGTTTTGGTGTTGAGCTAGGAGGAGTCACAAACATAGACTCCTTTCTTTTCGGCACACGATCAGCTCGACACCTCACAGTATCCACAATGTAAGATTGAAAATGGCTGATGTTCTCTGCTTTCGAAGTACCAATGTCACTGTCAGAAACTTGCTCTTTATTCAAATCAGAAATAACACCTTTTATCACCAAATCAACATTGTCATCAATGTTGGGAGTTATTAATTCCACATTCAACTTCTCCAACCCAGCAAGTTCATTTTCACCACCCACTTCAACCTCAACAATCTTAGTCTCTTCTAAAATCAATTCCTCACTAACTTTTTTGGCCTCCAGCTTAGTGCTCTTAACAACAACAATTGGTTCAAGCAACCTCTGGGTATTAGAAATTCCAGAACATCTCAAACAAAGTGGCACCTGAAAAATATAAGTAATGTAGTCAAAAACTGTGTTGTCATCATTATTTAACATAATAATTTTATTATTTCTATATTTAGAGAATAAGTTACCTGCTTGCCACTTAAGAGTATCTTCTCCTCCGGAAATGGTACTATATCTAACACCTTTTCACAATTATAAATAAAATGTCACTTCTACAATCATATCTACAAAAAATATACTAAAAATATAGCAACTTACCCTACTAAAATCAATTCTACAAAATAAACTCTCAACAACATCATCTTTAAGTGATATCTTACTCCTTTCCCAGCGAAACAACCGGGGAAACAACATAAAGAACATGCATATCCAAATGATGGAATTCTTTCATACAGCCATGCCTGAATACATATAGAGAGAGATCAATATAATAATATTAAACATATCACAATTGTACTTGAAATATTAAAAACTCACCATCAAACCTACAGTACAACCATCTAAATACATTTTGCAACTAGCATTTCCTTTGCCATTACCGGTATGCAAGATAATTTGGTGGCACAAAAATCTATATGCTGCATCTCCCCATGTATAATCAAAGAACCTCGTAGGACATAATAAATCGAGGAGTGGAATAGTTGCTAATTGGAAAAATAACACAGTTAAATAGAAGGCAAATAAACAGCCTAACAAAATCATTCACTTCATATTCCTTCTCAGATTCAGCTAATGACTGCAAATTATCATGAATCATGGTCCTATTTACGTTGCCAACTTTCCCTCCAAATAGCCTAAGAACAAAATTGGACTCTATGCTAGTATCAAGATCAACCGGTTGCCCCACATGGGCCAAACCAAGGACAATGCTAAACTCAGTCGAAGTGAATGGAACTACAATGTTGTCACCAAAAAAGAATGAACGAGAAGGCAATAATTGGAATCTCTTTAAAACTAAATCAACTCTGGTACTACTGATAGGCATCTCAGGCATCTCGAGCCATGGAGCAAGTGGAGTGCTTTTAATCCTCTCTTTTTGCTTATCACTCATAATTGGTACCACCTCACCCAGTACATCTTTGAAATATTCAAGAGAGCAATGGGAACAAGATTGTTTGCTACTCTTGGTCTTTCCCTCATCTTTCATTACTCTCTTCCTCTTATCTTTCACCATAGATTTAGCCTTAGCCTCCCTTGTGCTCTGTGTAAGAGCTTTTTTTCTCATATCTGCATAAAAAGTAAATTCACCGAAAATAAATTAAGTTTATTGATAATAATTACATAAACTCTAATAATTATCCTGGAAGTCTAGAGTTCGAATCCTGAGGAAGGCAAAAATCCACTAGCCAGGGGTGGAAAGACCTAGTGAGTAACGACACGGTTGTTAGTCGTCGACATCGGTTGTTGGTCGACGACATAGTTGGGCCGCCAAATGTTGATTTGGCCGCCAGGTTGTTGGGCCCGAGGGGCCAGGTTGTTGGTCCCGAGAGTCCAAGTTGTTGGGCCGCCAAATGTTGATTTGGACGCCAAAGAGGTTGAGAGACCGTGTCGTTACAATAAAAAGGTGCCTTTTATTGTAACGACACGATCCCTCAACCCATTGGCGGCCAAATCAATATTTGGCGGCCCAACAAACTGGCTCCTCGGCCCAACAACCTGGCGGCCAAACCAACATTTGGCGGCCAAACTATGTCGTCGACCAACAACCGATGTCGACGACCAACAACCGTGTCGTTACTCACTAGGTCTTTCCACCCCTGGCCAGCGGATTTTTGTCTTCCTCAGGATTCGAACTCTAGACCTCCAGGATAAGTACTAGAGTTTATGAATCCTGATACCAATTGAGGCTTGGTTCGGAGCCTGGGTCGACTCCTACTCCAAGGCCCACGGTCGTTGACCGTTTACTTTGGGCAATTCTATAATAGGCGCAAAATAATTTACAAAAGATTACAGAATTAAGTACAGTAAACTTTTAAATAGCTCTTTTATCGACGTCCGGGGTAGATCGACTTTTTTGGAGCAGCGGGACGTCGTCGGCTCGAGTTGGAAGGATTCCGAGCCGAAGCGCGAGTGTAGAAGAGCGTAGAAGAGTTGATTCGGAAGTTGTGTTCTGAAGCTTGGGCGTTGAGTGCTATTTATAGCACCTCGGGGCGCCCTGAATGTCGAGGGCGCCCTCCCACGTGTCACGTGATCCGAGATTCTCTCGGTCACCCTTTATCCCTCGCAAATAGGGATGAGGTTTGACCCTGGGGGCGCCCTGCTTGACTCCTTCCGCGCGGGCTTCTCGGCTGTATAAGGGTGATCGGCTTCACTGGCATAGGCGTGGGGCACCTTGGCTGCTGAGGGCGCCCTGGGCGCTGAAGGCGCCCTGGCTGCTGGGGGCGCCTTGGATGCTGAGAGCGCCCCGGCCAGTAGTCAGCCGAACTCCTTTTTGCTTCACTTATTTCTTGTTCACCTTGGGGGCGCCCTGGACACTCAGGACGCCCTACTCAGCTGTTGCCTCACTCCTTTGAGGCTCTCTGAGCTGCAGATACACGTTCCTTTGGTCCTGCATCCAGGGTTAGTCCGAAAACAATATAAAGCATTAATTTGTTAGTTTATACAGCCTTAGCTATCTTGGTTCTGACTTTGGGCCTCCCTAATGGAGCCCTAGGTCGAACCGACGCCTACTGTTCCCTCGACGGGGAACGCGTCCTCACCTACTCCTCTCGGGAGAATTTACCTGATGCCAACCGCTCCTTTGGTTGGACTTTTGCCTGACAGTCCTTTGTCAGGTCTTGTAAACTGGCAGTCCTTCGCCAGTTGCCTAGCAGTCCTTCGCTAGGGCTTGATACTGGCAGTCCTTCGCCAGTTGCCTAGCAGTCCTTCGCTAGGGCTTTCTTTCCTGGCATTCCTTTGCCAGTGCCTAGCAGTCCTTTGCTAGGGCTTTTCCTGCACACTTGATTAACTTGTTAGAAAATAAGAAAGACTTAACTTTTGACCTATGTTGCCATTATCAAAACACAGGTTTGACTTAGGTGCATTCTGCACCAACAAAAAGCCCTAGCGAAGGAATGCTAGGCACTGGCGAAGGAATGCCAGGACAGAAGCCCTAGCAAAGGAATGCTAGGCACTGGCGAAGGAAAGCCAGGAAGGAAGCCCTAGCGAAGGAATGTTAGGCACCGGGCGAAGGACAGCTCGGCATCCAAGACCTGGCAAAGGACCGTCAGGCAAAAGTCCAACCAGAGGAACGGTTGGCATCAGGAAAACTCTCCCGAGAGGAGTAGGTGAGGACGCGTTCCCCGTCGAGGGAACAGTAGGCGTCGGTTCGACCTAGGGCTCCTTTTTGGAGACCAAAGTCAGAACCAAGACAGCTAAGGCTGTATAAACTAACAAATTAATACTTTATTTTGTTTTCGGACTAACCCTGGATGCAGGACCAAAGGAATGTGTGTCTGCAGCTCAGACAGCCTCAAAGGAGTGAGGCAGCAGCTGAGTAGGGCGCCCTGAGTGTCTAGGGCGCCTCCAAGGTGAACAAGAAACGAGTAAAGCAAAAAGGAGTTCGGCTAACCACTGGCCGAAGGCGCCCTCTGCATCCAGGGCGCCCTCAGCAGCGAAGGCGCCCTCAGCGGCTAGGGCGCCCTCTGGAGCCAAGGCGCTCCGCGCCTATGCCAGCGAGGCCGATCAACTCTATCCAGCTGAGAAGACTGGGTCAACCAAGGCGCCCTCAGCGACCAGGGCGCCCCAGAGGTCAAACCTCATCCCTATTCGGGTGGGATAAAGCTTGACCGAGCGAAGTGTGGATCGGCTGACACGTGGGAGGGCGCCCCCGACGTCCAGGGCACCCTAGGTACTAAAAATAGCACCCCTCGACCCCAAGCTTCAACAATCACTTCTTCCAACGCTTCAAAGTTCTTCTACGCTCGTGCCTTGCTCCGGAAACGCTTCACCTCGAGCCAACGATGTCCCGCTGCCCCGAAAGAGTCGACCTACTCCGGGCGTCGGTAAAGAAGAGCGTACTTTCATTATTATAATTTTTGCTCTCATTTTGTAATTAAAATTGTGTAACCTATTTGCGTAAATATAGAATTGCCCAAAGTAAACGATCAACGACCGTGGGCCTTGGAGTAGGAGTCGACACAGGCTCCGAACCAAGTAAAAAATCACTGTGTCTCTTATTTTTTCTTTCCGCTGTGCACTTACTCTCAGTTTTCCGAAAAAGAGCGATTTTCGATATTCACCCCCCCCTCTATCGGTTTTCACGATCCAACAAGTGGTATCAGAGCGGGGAATTCAAACTTGGTGCAACCACCAGTTTGAAATTTTTCTTTTCGGATTTTCTTTCGAATTTTTTCTTTACATTTCTTATTTTTTTTACTTTATCCCGCACTACTAATCCAAGACCAAGTCTTGGGACACCTTTTTTTGTAAGTTTCCTTTTACAGAACAAATGTCTATGCAAGAGGGATTCAGCACCGCTAGACCTCCACTTTTCAGTGGAGAAGACTTTTCCTACTGGAAAAGTCGCATGGAGGTCGACCTGAAAACTCAGGTGGAGTTGTGGATCATTATCCAGTCCGGTCTGGAGATCCCCCGAAATGCAGAAGGACTTCCTCAGAACTACTTGGAGTGGGACAACACCCTAAAGCGTCAGATAGAAGCCGACGCAAAAGCAACTCAAACCCTACAATGCGGGCTGACAAAGGAAGAGCTGAACCGAGTGGGCCCCTTCAACAGTGCAAAAGAGCTATGGACAAAACTGATCGAGCTGCACGAAGGGACTTCAGACACCAGGATCAGCAAAAGGGATCTGCTACTGAACAAGCTCTACACCATCAAGATGGCCGACAACGAAACAGCAGCCCAGCTCCACGCACGAATCCAAGAGGTAATAAACGGTCTTCACGCAATAGGTCATAAGGTTGAAAACCGTGACCTAATAAGGTATGCCCTAAACGCATTCCCTAGAAATACCTTGTGGGCATCTATGGTAGATGCATACAAGGTCTCCAGGGATCTTTCTAAAATAAAACTAGATGAATTATTTTCTGAACTAGAACTGCACGAACAGACTAACACCAATTCGGTCGAGAAAGGTATCGCTTTCATTGCAGGTAAAAATCTAAAGACAACGAAGAAGAAAACTGAACCTGAACCCGAGTCTGACTCAGACTCAGAAGATGAAGAAGGAGATCAAACCAAGCTGGTCCGGCTCGCTCGAAGCTACTACAAGGAGCTGAAGAACCGAACCAACAAACGAAAAACCGGCCGAAGAAAGGACGAACCAGCTGAACCCGCAAACAAGCCTAATGTAACCTGCTACGAGTGCAAGAAGAAGGGCTACTACAAGACAGAGTGTCCAAATCTGAAAGAGTCCAAGAAGACAAGAAGAAAGAAGGCGCTCCAAGCAACCTGGGACGAGTCTTCCTCAGAAGAAGAGACAGAGGCACCCCAGTCCAATCTCCTAGCTCTGACCGCCTCAGATAAAGTCGAGTCAGAATCAGAACAAGAGGACGGCGAGCTGACTGTTGGGTATGGTTTGGTGGGTTTCCTAAGCGGATACCTGGTCGATCCGAAAGACCTCTCTTTGGCTACGGATTAAAAAATTTAATCTGAATAGAGAGTTGTTTCCCATCAACCGTCTCGTGCCGTATCGAACGATCCAAATCACAACTCGGCCAATCACAAAGATCGAGCCTTTTAATTTGCATGACCGTTCGACCGCGGAAAAGGCGACGAGTGGATCGTCGGCTTTTGTGTTTATGGTCGGGGTCTAGTTAAATAATTATTGACTATGATTCGCAATCAAAATAATTAAATAACAAATATGAAATGACGAGGCAATTGAATAAGGTACAAATAAGAAATAAAGGAGCCAGGGAAGAATATACCTTCCGTTACCTTACGATCTTCTACCGTGTGACCCTCCCCTCTTGGACGTCGTGTGGGCGACGATCTCCCAAGAACCGTGGTCACCAAGTTGATCCCTTCTCCTTGCGCCAATCAATCCCTTACCAAAGGGATGCCGTCGGCCGCCTCCAGAAAGAAAATAATCCAAACACAAAATCTTACTATTCTTTTCCTCCAATACTGGCGTCCGAACTACGAGTTGCATCAAGACAAAATCTGTAAGCAACTCATCCATTGTCCGCACCCAGTACCCTCCTCAACGTACGGAAGAAGCCGGCGCCAGCCGGTGCCCTTCTCCACGCACAAAAGAAGACTGCACCACCGGCGCCCTTCTCCTCGCTCAGAGGAAGCCGGCACCACCGGCACCTTTCTCCATGCGTAGAAGAAGCCGACACCAACCGGTGTCCTTCTCCACGCTCAAAAGAAGACTGCACCACCGGCGCCCTTCTCCTCGCTCAGAGGAAACCGACACCTTTCTCCATGCGTAGAAGAAGCCGACACCAGCCGGTGTCCTTCTCCACACTCAGAAGAAAACCGGCACCTTTCTCCATGCGTAGAAGAAGCCGACACCAGCCGGTGTCCCTTCTCCACGCTCAGAAGAAAACCGGCGCCAGTCGGTGCCTTTCTCCACGTGTAGAAGCCGGCGAAGTGGCTGCCCCCTCTTCACCGTGAGTTGATGAAGAAAAAAAAATTCTGCTCTCCCTCGATGCATGCCATGCAACTTGAAGGATTAATCCACCAATCGGAGAATTGGCTGCCTTCTTGATTAATTGCAAAATAACAATTATAATTGCAATTACTTAATTGGAATGAACGTTTGCAATTTCTTAATTGCTAACGTTTGCAATTACTCAATTGCAAAGAACCAACGTTTGCAATTCTTTAATTGCAAAGAATGTTTGCAATTTCTTAATTGCTAACGTTTCCAATTTTGCATGCAGGTCGCCCATGGAGAAACGTCTTCGGCACCGTAGAGAGAGAAAGAGGAGGAGAGAAGAGATTAGGTTTCTTATGTTATCTAAGATTAATTCAATCAACCATCAACTTGGTTCTATGTTATCATGGGGTATTTATAGGGCTACGATAGGGACCATGAGGAGGAGTTGGATCTTGGCCTGCTAATGGACCCGGTCCATTAATGAGGATTCATTCCACTAAAGGACCCTCATTGAATTACCTCACCAACCCCCATATTTACATATGAGCTCCACTTATTACAAGTCGTCCATCCCCCCGTGTTTAAGATTTCGAATGCCCGTTAATTAATTAAATTACTGACAATTTAAATTAATTAACTTCTGGATCCTTGACTAGTACCACTCGACCTTATCATCATGCCGGATCGAATCCACCTGCAGGGTTTAGCATGATGAACCTTTCGAGCTCATCAAGGGGGCATCATCAACCCGACTCACCAGGACACAGATTCCGTCAATAATCAACGGCACATCATATTATTAATATTATCTCCCAACTTACCGGGCTTATCGATCTAACAGAATAGATCTCGCCCATTGGTAAATCAAAGAAATAATATTTAATAATATATGCCCGTTATTATATCGGGATTAAGGGATCGTACTCCATAATAAAGTCTGAGGTCTTATCCAATTATCGAGTCAGTACAAATTGGATAACCTCGTGTTTTGGTCCTGCTCAATGTACTCAAAGCACACTAGTGTAATCCTATGGTCAAGACCAACCATACCTAATTACACTACAACCATTCCGATGGGTTGTCCAATTCCATCTCGGTTGTGGGCCTTTATTTATACTAAGTAAGGAACTGATAATATGATCTTCCGTGTGACACCACACACCATGTTATCTACAATACAAAGTAATTGGACTTCATGCATGTACTAATATAAACAGGCACCTAGTGTAGTTGTGATTCTCTTTTCAAAATAAAGATGTTCATATATATAAAAGAAGCATGTCTTTCAGTATACACATCTAACAATCTCCCACTTATACTTAAAGACTTTGCTGCCCTCAAAATGTCATACATCTGACTCCCTGATCCTCCACATGCCTAAAGCTTTTACTATAAAGGCCTCAGTGAAAAGATCTCCCAGGTTGTCTTCTGATGCAATCTAGGCAACTACAGCTTTTCCTCTCCTGGGAGGTACTTGCGCTCTATGTGTTTACTCGCCTCCTGGGCTCGTGATTCCTTCGAGTTTGCAACTGCACCATTTGTTTATCACAACAGAATGTGATAGGTTTGAGCAAACCAGGAATCACATTGAAGTCCATCTTGAGGTTCCTGAACCATATAGTTTGCTTTTGGTTGTCACAAAGACTGTCACATCCTTAGCTTCCATGGTGGAGTCCATCACGCAACCGCTGCGCGACACTCCTCCAACTACGATTCTACCTCCTAAAAGTAAACACAAAACCCCGAGGAATACTTACGTTTGCCCCTATCCAACTAGAAGTCTGTATCCGTATAATCCATAGGGAATTGGTCTGCCCGGTAAGCCAGCTTATAATCCTTAGTCCTTCTCAGGCACTAATATAAGTTTTTACCGCAATTCAATTTCCTTGACCTGGGTTACTCTGATATCTGCTAACCATGCCCACGGCAAAGCAGATATCCGGTCTCGTTTTTAGCATACAAGAGTCTTCCTATAGCCGATGCTAAAAGAACCGCCATTACCTGCTCTATCTCCTTTGATAATCTAAATATATCTCCTTAGATAGAGTAGCTCCACAACTGAAAAGTACAAAACTTTTCTTGGAGGTTTCCATGCTAAAACAAATTAAGACACTATCACTATATGAAACTTGGGATAAGCGCAACATCCTTCTCTGGTGATCCCTTAGAACTTTGATTACCAAGGATGTGTCTTGCTTCTCCTAAGTTCTTTATATAAACCATTTGGACGACCATACCCTTATGTTTGATAATACTTTGTCATTGTTGCCAACTAACAAAATATTATCTACATATAGTACAAGAACACCACTACGTTTCCGTCACAATTCTTACATACACAAATCTCATCCGTCCTTTGAACAAATCCATAAATGAATTATCTCTTCAAAGCAGATGGTCCTCATCATAGGTCTAGGGATCTCGATTCATGGTCGCCAGGCACCGAGTCCGAATACTCTCCCAAGAACATGAATCCTTCTGGTTGACTAACAACGCTCCCACTATGACCGGACACTACCTGTGCATCTTCTGTGACACGCGGTGCAGTGACTTGTGGTATTTCTTCTTGTACAGTTGGTACTAAGGTCAGAACATCCCCTCTTAATTTTTCAAGAACTAGTCTACAAATGGGCTTGTGGTTCATCACATAGTCTTCTTCTAAGAATCTGGTATTCGTCCCAACGATTACCCTCTGATCCTTAGAACTATAGAACCACCTTTCGTTCTTCTACGATAGCCTACGAACAAGCGCACGAGATTCCAATCTTATCAATATCCCCTCTCAGCTCATATGCTGAGCTATCCCATGTCCGAAGATCTCTTAGACTTGGCTTTCGCCCAGTCTACTCTTCTATGGAAGTAGGAGGCACTGACCTAGATGGTATCAAGTATGTACGCTGTTGTTTCCAGAGCATATCTCCAGAACAAATCCGGCAACTCGGAGCAGCTCATCATTGTCCTAACCCTCTCCATAAGAGCTCTTTTCCTTCGCTCTGTTGCACCGTTCTGTTGGGGTGTACCAGATGCAGTCATTCGGGATTGAATCCCAGTATTTGATATGTAAGTCCTGGCCTTTCCCAAGTGGTACCTATCACCACGATCCGATTGTAGTGTCTTGATACTGTTACCTTGATGTTTATCCACAATCGTCTTGAATTCTTTGAACTAATCAAAGATTCAGACTTGCGACCATCAAGTAAACGCATATCCATAACTTTGAATATTCGTCTCATGAAGTATTCAAAGCTACCTCTATCCTGGATAGGCATAGGACCACACTAATCAGAATGAACCATGTCTGACATAACTTTGGCTCTATACCCCTTGGCCTTGAAAAGGCCTCTTGGTCATCTTACCTTCCAAGTATGATTCAAAGTTAGAGAAGTCTCCCACCACCAATGAACCCGAGGGCCCATTGGCTATCAACCTTCGAATCCTACTAAGGTTAATAAGACCAAGCCTTAAACACCAAAGGTATGTTTGGTTCATCTCGGAAGGAACCTTTCTCCTACTTTGGTTAGATGATGAGCTATTAGTTACTATTTGCATCATGGAAGACTTTGGTTCTAATGTGTACCAATTGCCTATCAATGTACCTGAATAGATAATTTTTCTATTCCACTTTTCATAAAAAGCAATAGAATATCATTTATTTCAGAAACTGAACCAGAGTTCTTTCTAAATATTAGGTACATAAAAGCAATCTTAAAACCAAAACTTTATCTTCTAAAGATAAATAAATAACTCCCACTGCAATAGTAGCCACCTCCGTACCATTTCCCATGTAGACGGTATTTTTTCTTTAGCTAGTCGTGGGGCTTCCTGGAACCCCTGCAAAGAATTGCAGACATGCGTAGTGGCATCCGTATCTACCCACCAGGTACCGGTAGATAACTCCGCTAAGCATGTTACAACGACAAAAGAAAAAGATATACTTTTGTCTTGATAACGGGGACAGTTCGTCTTCTAATGTCCAGTTTGCTTACATGTGAAGCATTTGCCTTTCGGCTTCTTTACGCTAGTCCGATGTCCCTGCGATGTAGCTGCCTTCTTGAACCCTCCTTGTTTCTTCTTCTTCCTGTCTTTCGGCATAGAAGAGGATACCCTTTGAGTCATTAAGGCCTGCGAGTTCTGACGAAAGAGCCTTTCTGCCGCCTAGAGTTCTCCCAGGAGTTCCCCAACGTATACTCATGCTTATTCATGTTATAGTTGAGCCGGAACTGCTCAAAACTCTTAGGCAGAGATTGGAGTATTATATCGACCTAGGATTGCCTGTCGATAGATCCTCCAAGAACCTCAATCTCATTGAGGTGGGCTATCATCTTTAGGACATGATCCCTCACGGGTGTCCCTTCGACCATAGTGGTCGTCATCAGATTCTTCATCGCAAGTTGCCTAGACGCACGACTCTGGTGCCCGAAGAGCTCCTGAAGGTTCAGCATCATATCACAAACAGTGGGCATGGCCTGATGCTGATATTGCAATACATTAGACATGGATGCCAGAATGTAACACTGCGCCATCTCATCTTCCTTAACCCATTTCTTGTAATGCTCCTTCTGCCCTTCACCAGAGTTGTCGCTAGGCTTATTAGGACATTTTCGGTGAGTACAAATTTGTACTCTTCAGCCGTAAGGACAATGTCAAGGTTTCTCTTCCAGTCAATATAGTTGGGTCTAGTAAGTTTATTCTCCTTAAGTATTGTAGCTAGTGGGTTAAAAACCATTTTGAAAATTCTAAGAATCACAACACACACTACTTTAGAAATCGAAAATAAATTGATTCCTCACAACAATAAATTTTCGAAATCAACCAACACCTCTAAACACCAAGAAATTTGCATGCCACGATGGTGTGAACGTATACGAATTTCCACATTCGTAAGAGGAGGTTTTACCCATTAATCTTACTATCTTGTCAACCTAACTTTTTGACAAGTAAGATTAATAGTTGGTCCACTTCGGCTCTGCAAAATAATAGCAGTGACTCCGATGGGGAGGATACTATTATTCACATCTAAGTGTTCACCATTACACGACACTAAGAAAATTATCTCTGATTATGTGCCTTCCGATGGAGAAGTACACACGCTCTTTAACAATTTTCTATAGTCTTTTCCGACCCAGTGATCCGCAGAACAAGTCCATCCGATGGGGAGGAAGGCACTCAGAGCCGACACGCAGACTTGTTCGCATCACTTATCGAATTGTAATGGAAGTCGTGGGACCCTTCGAGTCCCTCTCCCACTTAGTAATTTATCACAAGGAATTTTAACTAGCACATTCATACAACTAGCACATAACCAACATATGAAAAATAGAAAATCCTAGATTTTCCAACTTTCATGGCCTTGGTCTCTAATGTGCCTCCAGTCGTATCGTCACCTCATCAACCCCGAGGATTTATTAATTACAATAATTGAAAAACCTTTCACACAATCATTATTTGGCCATGATAAGTTGGAATCTCGTGTCTGCAACACAAAGTTAGCCTATGCACATTCACATATCATCCAGCTAAATAAAATGTATGAAAATGCAAAAAATTAACCATCCTCAAACACACAAAGCCGGAAACCTCAGCTCTGATACCAATTGTTGGGTATGGTTTGGTGGGTTTCCTAAGCGGATACCTGGTCGATCCGAAAGACCTCTCCTTGGCTACGGATTAAAAAATTTAATCTGAATAGAGAGTCGTTTCCCATCAACCGTCTCGTGCCGTATCGAACGATCCAAATCACAACTCGGCCAATCACAAAGATCGAGCCTTTTAATTTGCATGACCGTTCGACCGCGGAAAAGGCGACGAGTGGATCGTCGGCTTTTGTGTTTATGGTCGGGGTCCAGTTAAATAATTATTGACTATGATTCGCAATCAAAATAATTAAATAACAAATATGAAATGACGAGGCAATTGAATAAGGTACAAATAAGAATGAAAGGAGCCAGGGAAGAATATACCTTCCGTTATCTTACGATCTTCTACCGTATGACCCTCCCCTCTTGGACGTCGTGTGGGAGACGATCTCCCAAGAACCGTTGTCACCAAGTTGATCCCTTCTCCTTGCGCCAATCAATCCCTTACCAAAGGGATGCCGTCGGCCGCCTCCAGAAAGAAAATAATCCAAACACAAAATCTTACTATTCTTTTCCTCCAATACTGGCGTCCGAACTACGAGTTGCATCAAGACAAAATCTGTAAGCAACTCATCCATAGTCCGCACCCAGTACCCTCCTCAACGTACGGAAGAAGCCGGCGCCACCGGTGCCCTTCTCCACGCACAAAAGAAGACTGCACCACCGGCGCCCTTCTCCTCGCTCAGAGGAAGCCGACACCACCGGCACCTTTCTCCATGCGTAGAAGAAGCCGACACCAGCCGGTGTCCTTCTCCATGCTCAAAAGAAGACTGCACCACCGGCGCCCTTCTCCTCGCTCAGAAGAAAACCGGCACCTTTCTCCATGCGTAGAAGAAGCCGACACCAGCCGGTGTCCTTCTCCACGCTCAGAAGAAAACCGGCGCCAGTCGGTGCCTTTCTCCATGTGTAGAAGCCGGCGAAGTGGCTGCCCCCTCTTCACCGTGAGTTGATGAAGAAAAAAAAATTCTGCTCTCCCTCGATGCATGCCATGCAACTTGAAGGATTAATCCACCAATCGGAGAATTGGCTGCCTTCTTGATTAATTGCAAAATAACAATTATAATTGCAATTACTTAATTGGAATGAACGTTTGCAATTTCTTAATTGCTAACGTTTGCAATTACTCAATTGCAAAGAACCAACGTTTGCAATTCTTTAATTGCAAAGAATGTTTGCAATTTCTTAATTGCTAACGTTTCCAATTTTGCATGCAGGTCGCCCATGGAGAAACGTCTTCGGCACCGTAGAGAGAGAAAGAGGAGGAGAGAAGAGATTAGGTTTCTTATGTTATCTAAGATTAATTCAATCAACCATCAACTTGGTTCTATGTCATCATGGGGTATTTATAGGGCTACGATAGGGACCATGAGGAGGAGTTGGATCTTGGCCTGCTAATGGACCCGGTCCATTAATGAGGATTCATTCCACTAAAGGACCCTCATTGAATTACCTCACCAACCCCCATATTTACATATGAGCTCCACTTATTACAAGTCGTCCATCCCCCCGTGTTTAAGATTTCGAATGCCCGTTAATTAATTAAATTACTGACAATTTAAATTAATTAACTTCTGGATCCTTGACTAGTACCACTCGACCTTATCATCATGCCGGATCGAATCCACCTGCAGGGTTTAGCATGATGAACCTTTCGAGCTCATCAAGGGGGCATCATCAACCCGACTCACCAGGACACAGATTCCGTCAATAATCAACGGCACAACATATTATTAATATTATCTCCCAACTTACCGGGCCTATCGATCTAACAGAATAGATCTCGCCCATTGGTAAATCAAAGAAATAATAGTTAATAATATATACCCGTTATTATATCGGGATTAAGGGATCGTACTCCATAATAAAGTCTGAGGTCTTATCCAATTATCGAGTCAGTACAAATTGGATAACCTCGTGTTTTGGTCCTGCTCAATGTACTCAAAGCACACTAGTGTAATCCTATGGTCAAGACCAACCACACCTAATTACACTACAACCATTCCGATGGGTTGTCCAATTCCATCTCGGTTGTGGGCCTTTATTTATACTAAGTAAGGAACTGATAATATGATCTTCCGTGTGACACCACACACCATGTTATCTACAATACAAAGTAATTGGACTTCATGCATGTACTAATATAAACAGGCACCTAGTGTAGTTGTGATTCTCTTTTCAAAATAAAGATGTTCATATATATAAAAGAAGCATGTCTTTCAGTATACACATCTAACACTGACCTTCACAGAAGACGGAGAAATTAAGGTAACTGGTTTTAATATATCGCAATTAAGTGAATTAATTTCTTTTCTTTCTCGAGATTTGGCAAAAGCCAAACTCCGAGTCGAATCCCTCCGACAGGAAGTAAAACTCCTGAAAGAGGGAGCTGACTCTAAACCTTTAACCGAGAAGGTTCAGGAAGGAACGCCTATTCAACTTGAAAAACTTGAAAAGGAAAACTCCTCCCTGAAAACTCAGGTTAAGGATCTTAGATCAGCATTAGAACGATTTACATCTGATTCCAAAGGTCTTGACATGATCCTTGGAAAACAGAAATCAGTTCTAAATCGATCCGGATTGGGCTATAGAACCAAATCTCGGCAAAGATCATACCTTGCTGTACTGAATCAGTCCAGAGGTAAAATTCAGGCACGGGTACCTAAACTATGCCTGAACAAACCAACTGGATCAAATCAGTATTGGATCCCCAAGGACAAGATTCACATCTTGCCTAATCATCACCGTGGCTTTAGTCCAGGGGGAGCCAAACTGAAAATAATATTCATAAATAGATAAATAATTTTAATTTTTTTTTTGCAATATGATTGTTTGCGTGCTTATTTAATTACTGCAATATTACCATGCTTAGAATTAGGATAGCTTAAGGACTGAATAAACTTAACTGAAATTTGACAACATAGTATTGGGTGGAGGTGAGATGATAGTACGTTAGGGAAACCAATTCTAATAAGATCAAGTTCACTTGATCTCTTTAGACTGGTGAAACTAGCCGAAGCTACCGATCCAAAACTCAAACTAGTTAGACTAGAAATTTTTCAAATAATAATTTTGAAAATGAAATTTCATTAAAAGGCTTTGTCAAGGAAAGGGTGGATGATCCCATAAGGCTACGGCCAAAGAAGGCCTAGTGCCTCGCCAAGACCTGGAAGCCAATTTCTGAAATTCAAATTCAAATTATTTTTGTCAAATTCGAATCTAACACAAAAATTCAGTTATTTGTAGATTTAAACTTCTTTCAAATTTTTTTTTTTCAAAATTAATTAAGTATTCAAAATTAATCAAAATTTTTCAAAATAATTTTTCTAATCAAAACCTGTCTCACGAAACCTATAAGGTTAACGTGATTGAAAACCCTAGATTTGGGTGAGACAGACTAGGCAGTGAAACTCAATTTAAGCTATTCCTGATTCTAATTGGATTTAAATCAAGAAGATTCTTTATGCATAGGAACATAAAGATTTGGACCAATGGATGTTGGATAGCGGTTGCTCCAGACACATGATTGGAGATAAATTGAAGTTCACCAAGCTCAAACTCAAAAACCTAGGCTCAGTGGCATTTGGCAATAATGCAACACTCAAGGTAATTGGGTCAGGTAACATTGAGCTTAAATCTGATTTCATTATTAAGAAAGTTCTATTGGTTGAAAACTTTAATTTTAACTTGCTTAGCATAAGTCAGTTATGTGATTCTGGTTATAGAGTTACTTTCAACAGTTCCAACTGCCTAATTAAAAATAAACAAGACTCAGAAATCATACTTAAGGGCACTAGGAAAAATAATGTATACACTATAAATCTTCCTCTTATACCCAAATGTATGTTAACACAATTAGAACAATCAAACCTCTGGCATAGGAGATTAGGACATACCAATTTGAGAACTATCTCAAAAATTACCCAACTTGGCTTAATCAAAGGTATCCCCAACATCAAAAATAATGAAAACCTAATATGTGAATCATGCAATCAAGGTAAGCAAACCAAATCCAATCACAAACTAATTCAGTCTGATTTAACTCAAACCACACTTGAGCTCCTGCACCTTGACCTATTTGATTCACATGGAGCCAAGTCACTAAGTGGGAACCGATACTGCTTAGTAATAGTTGATGATTACTCTAGATTTACCTGGGTTAGGTTCCTAAAAATCAAAGATGAAACCCTAAATCTATTTATTGAATTCTGTAAACTAATTGAAAATCAAAATGACACTAAAATTAAAAGACTTAGGAGTGATCACGGGGGAGAGTTTGAAAATCAAAATTTTGAGGAATTCTGTAAGGTAAATGGGTATTTACATGAATTTTCATGTCCTAGAACCCCCCAACAAAATGGGATAGTTGAGCGAAGGAATAGAACATTACAAGAAGCCACTAGGGCTATGCTCAACGAATTTAAACTAGCAAATCAATTTTGGGCAGAAGCAACTAGTACAGCCTGTTATATCCAAAATAGGGTTTTGATTAACAAACGACACAACAAAACTCCCTATGAACTGTACTACCATAGACTCCCAAACCTACATTACCTAAGGGTCTTTGGGTGCAAAGTCCATATCCTAAACACCAAAGACTATTTAGGAAAATTTCAATCCAAGTCAAACCCAGGTATTTTCCTAGGATATTCAACCACAAGTAGAGCCTATAGAGCTTACAACAAACAAACTAAGAAAATTGAAGAAACAACAAACTTAATTTTTGATGAAGAAATCAATTCAACATCTAATAATCCAGACCCAATTTCATCAAACTCTGACCAAGAAAATAATGAACCAATTATTGAACCATTAATTGAACCCTTACACGAACTAACTATTGAACCAATGAATGAATTAACTGAACCAAGAATCGAACCAACAAATGAACCAGCCCAAAGAGTCGAGTCAAATAGTGAACCAAATCGACCAGCTGGACCTGAGGCTGAACCAAGCTCTAGAAGAATAAAGAAACCCAGACTTAGTCACCCAACCGATCAAATTGTGGGTGATCCAACTCTAGGAGTCAGGACTAGGTCTTCCTATAGGAACCTTAGCCAAATAGCTATGATATCAAAAATTGAACCCAAAACTATAAAAGAAGCCCTACCTGATCCTGATTGGATCATAGCGATGCAAGAAGAACTAGCTCAATTCGAAAGAAACCAAGTCTGGGAATTAGTACCCAAACCTGAGGGCAAATCCATCATTGACACTAAGTGGGTCTTTAGGAATAAGCTGAATGATCAAGGAGAAATAGTCAGAAATAAAGCCCGCTTAGTAGCAAAGGGTTTCAGCCAAGTAGAGGGATTAGACTATGATGAAACATATGCCCCAGTAGCTAGACTTGAGTCCATTAGGATGTTGTTAGCCTTTGCATCCCATAAAGGATTTAAGTTATATCAAATGGATGTAAAGTCAGCCTTCTTAAATGGATTCATAAAAGAAGAAGTTTATGTAGGACAACCCCAGGGTTTGAGGACTTAGATAAACCTAACTATGTTTACAAACTAACCAAAGCATTATATGGGCTAAAACAAGCACCTAGGGCCTGGTATGAACGATTATCAACCTATTTAACTTCAAAAGAATTTAAACAAGGCGAAATTGACTCAACATTATTTATTAAAACCCTAGGAAAAGATATATTTATTGCCCAAATTTACGTAGATGACATAATCTTTGGATCCACCAACACCAACTTTCTAAAAGAATTTGTCAAGATAATGGAAGATGAATTTGAAATGAGCTTAGTTGGTGAGCTTACATTTTTCCTAGGACTACAAATCAAACAAACTAGGGATGGTAACTATGTTCATCAATTCAAATATGCTAAAGAATTAATAAAGAAATTTAAAATGGATAACTCTAAAAGCATAAGTACCCCCATGGCCACTAATATAAAAATAGATAGTGACCCTGATGGTAAACCAGTAAACCTTAAACTCTATAGGAGTATGATAGGTAGCCTACTGTACCTTACAGCCAGTAGACCTGATATTCTCTTTGCTGTAGGGATGTGTGCTAAATACCAAACCTGTGCTAAGGAAACGCACTTAGCAGCCCTAAAAAGAATACTGAGATATGTAAAGGGCATCCTAAATGTAGGGATTTGGTATCCTAGGACCTCAACTTTTGCTTTAACCGGTTACTCAGATTCTGACTATGCTGGCTGTAAATTAGATAGAAAGAGCACAAGTGGAAGCTGCCAACTGTTAGGTCAGAGTCTAGTCAGTTGGTGCAGCAGAAAACAACACTGTGTGGCTCTATCCACAACTGAAGCTGAGTATGTGGCATTAGGAGAGTGTGTGGCTCAACTTTTATGGATGATGCACACACTTAAGGACTTCCAGCTCAATTACACCCAAACTCAAGTATTTATTGACAATATAAGTTCAATTAATTTAACTAAGAACCCAATCCAACACTCCAGAACCAAACATATAGAAGTCAAACATCATTTTGTAAGAGACCATGTAACCAGGGGTGAAATAGTACTTAAGTATATTGACTCTAAATCCAACCTAGCTGATATATTCACAAAGCCCTTACCTGAGTCTGAGTTCAGCTCACTAAGAAGGCAGTTAGGATTGTGCTTGTAGAATAGAGATTTTTTTCTTGATTTAAATTTTTTAAAAATTTTTAATTTGAAAAACTGCTTTACTTAATTTAAAATCAGTTTTTTTTTTTCGACTTAGTTTTATTTTAAAAACTACCCCCTTTCAAAACTAGGATTTTTCGAAAATGGACTTAGCCTAGGCCCTAACCCTAGAACTGCATGCACCTATAGACTTAGAAGCCAGCATCTCACAAGCACCTTAGGGTACTTTTGATTGATAACCTAGAAAGGGTTGAGATGCTTAGGTCTTTGCCTTAATTCAAGATGCTTTAAGTCAGTGCATCTGCAGTAATTGGGGCACTAAATACAACTTAACAGCAATCAAGTTAAGTGTCAAGTTTAGAAAATCTAACTTGAACAGAAACACTTAACTTGACTAACCCTAGCAAAAACTACTGTTTATAACAGTTAGTAAGTAGCTAATTGGGTTAGACAGGTCCCTACAAAAAAATTGATTGATTTAGTGTAAATCTAATTATGAATTGGTTCAGTACAGCAAATTCTTATTATTTTCTTTATTCATGCTATATTTATCTGTTTTGATATATGGCAAAGGGGGAGAGATAGGAAAGGAAAGAGAAAATTTTCAAAAATTACTTTTACTTTTCAAAATTTTCCTTTATTCAAAAGGAGAGGTAAAATTTTCTTATAGAGTAAAATTTCTTATCTTTCATTCAAAAAGCTTTCAAAAGTTTTCAAATTTTTTTTTTTTATTCAAAAGCTTAAACCTTTTGAAGAAGTACAAAAGTTCTTAAAGCTTTCAAAATTTTGCCTAAGTACTTCAGTTCTTAAAACTTTCAAAATTTTGCCTAAGTACTCCAGTTTCAAAAGTTCTTAAAACTTTCAAAATTTTGCCTAAGTACTTCAGTTCTTAAAACTTTCAAAATTTTGCCTAAGTACTCCAGTTTCAAAAGTTCTTAAAGCTTTCAAAATTTTGCCTAAGTACTCCAAGTTTCAAAATTTCTTAAAAGCCTTTAAAATGTTGCTAAGTACTCTAGCTACAAGATTTTTACTTAAGCCTTCAAAATTTTCCTAAGTACTCTAGCTTGTCAAAAGGTTCTTACTTAAGATTGTCGAAATTTTTTTTTTACACCAAAGCTTAAGTTTTTCAAATCTGTATTAAAACTGAAATTCCTACTTAAGCTAACATTTTTCAAAAAGTTTCCAAGTACAAGTAAAGTTTTTAAACCCCACGAATTTTTGAAAAGTCTAGGGGGAGATTCCTTCCAGGGGGAGGGAACAAAAGTTAAAACTTTTTCATGTTTGTGCTTAAACTTAACTTTTTGAACTAGGGTTGCCATAAATCAAAAAGGGGAAGATTGTTGGTGCAGAATGCACCTAAGTCAAACCTGTGTTTTGATAATGGTAACATAGGTCAAAAGTTAAGTCTTTCTTGTTTTCTAACAAGTTAATCAAGTGTGCAGGAAAAGCCCTAGCAAAGGACTGCTAGGCACTGGCAAAGGAATGCCAGGAAAGAAAGTCCTAGCGAAGGACTGCTAGGCAACTGGCGAAGGACTGCCAGTATCAAGCCCTAGCGAAGGACTGCCAGTTTACAAGACCTGACAAAGGACCGTCAGGCAAAAGTCCAACCAAAGGAGCGGTTGGCTTCAGGTAAATTCTCCCGAGAGGAGTAGGTGAGGACGCGTTCCCCGTCGAGGGAACAGTAGGTGTCGGTTCGACCTAGGGCTCCTTTTTGGAGACCAAAGTCAGAACCAAGACAGCTAAGGCTGTATAAACTAACAAATTAATACTTTATTTTGTTTTCGGACTAACCCTGGATGCAGGACCAAAGGAATGTGTGTCTGCACAGCTTAGACAGCCTCAAAGGAGTGAGGCAGCAGCTTGAGAAGTCATGGGAAGAGACTATCAAGTGTGCTAATTTGGAGAATAATGATTGGTTGTCCTTGATGTATGAATTGCGACACAGATGGGCAGTCTATTTTAGTTCTATATTTTGTGCTGGAATGTCAAGTAGTCAAAGATCTGAAGGTTCACATGCTTTTTTCAAGAGATATGTCTCAAATAAGAATTCATTGATGAATTTTATCACCCGTTTTAATAGAGCACTGAGACATCAAAGACATAATGAATTAGTTGCAGATCATATTGATATGAATGAGCAACCCAAGACTATGACTACATGGCCAATGGAAACCCAAATGGTTCAATTGTACACTAAAAAGAAATGGATGGAGTTTCAAAGTGAAATGACCGAGAGTCATAGTTATTATGTGCAACAGGCATTTACAGGAGTTGACTCAGTGGTTTATAATGTGATGAAATTTCAAAATTCTTCTTCCTCCAAACAAGGGTACTCACACATGAAAACAAAGGGATTATATTTCATGTAGCTGCACAAAATTTGAGTTTGAGGGCATTCCATGTAGGCATATGTTAACTTTTTTTCGCATAAACCAATGTTTCATTTGCCTGATACATATATATTGAAACGATGGACACGAGATGCAAAAAGTTGGAGCCAATATATGATTTGGGAGAGCCAAATTTGAGGGAGGATTCAGATCCAGAAAGGTTGTTGAT
>JAGFNQ010001805.1:51260-134613 GCA_024364735.1 Boesenbergia rotunda | reverse complement strand
CTTCTCAAATCATTAGGTGTGGTAGAATTTACAATGACATTCTTTATGCTTTGATAGTGATTTCGAAAAGTCAAAGGGGTAATTTTTCTGGAAATTTATTCAGTATGTGCCACAAACAATATCTATGCACTGTGTGAGGAAAAACTTGTGCAATGGCTTTTGTCATAGCAGGATCCTGATCAGTGATGATAACGTTTGGTGGACCTGTAGGCATGGCTTCTATAAACTTGTTAAGTAACCAAACAAAAGAATCAGTTTTCTCGTCACTTAGAAACCCACAACCAAAAAGAATTGTCTGATGATGATGATTAACTCCTACAAATGGTGCGAAGATCAAACCATATTTGTTAGTGTTATTATGTCGTATCAAATACAATATATCATCAAATACACTGTATGCTCTCCTTGATATATGATCAGCCCAAAACCACCTAGTAAAATCTGTTATCTGAATCAGTCTCATAATCAAAGAAAAAAGATGAATTCTTCTTTTGCTCAGATATAAAAAACTCAATCAATGTTTCAGCATCAATACCTTTTGTTCTTCTCTTAGATTTCTTTCTAAATTTCTATATCTTTTTCTGTGCAGCCAACCCCCTCAGGCCCCCATGCTCTATCTCCAATAAGCGTATTTGTTGACAAGTAGGTACATTTGCCTCTGAAAATTGTTTTGTCAATGTTTTCTTTGCTGTTGAAATATTATAATGCGAGCGTAGTAAATGCACCTTTGATGGAGTCGAAAGCGGATGATTATGAGTTTCTATGAAGTTATTGACAACCCAATTAGGTCTAATCTGTTTCTTGACAAATGCAATATTGGACTTACAACCCGTTCTAACTGCACCACGTGCTCTTTCCCTTATTACTTGATCAGTTTTTCCATGCCCTTCTTTAAAGCATATAAATTGTTTCCAAGTCACTTCATTTGTTATCTTATTTTTCTTGCTCGTATGGATCCTTGAACTAAATCCAGCTTCTCGTGCATATTGATTATAGAATGAATATACCTCATCTAGTGATGTAAATTCCATTCCAATTTTTGGTTTTCGATGATCTGCAACTTGAGGAATATAGTCCTGATCATCAACTCTTTGCCCGTCCATTTCTAGACGCCCTAAATAGAAATTGCAGATACAACATAGTTCCAACAAAATAGAAAATCAAGAATCAAGACTAATAGGAAAGAATAACAAAATATCAAGAGATCAAGAATTCTTAATAAATAATTTATTAACAAAAAAACAAGATTACCTAAAATGAAGCATAAATGAAACATAGCGCATATAATAAAAAACAAGCTATCAGGATTTTACATAAAACAAATACAGATTATTCATAACGAAAGAAGCTATATCAGGATTGCTTAAATACAAATTTTAGATAAAGCATGCTAACAAGTGTATCTGGATTGCTAAAACAAATACAGAGTCTCAAGCATTTAGGATAAACTACATGGATGTTATTCCTCAATTGAACTCGATGAATGTCTCCAACACTTAATAAGAATTTTAACTTCAACAACTCAACTCCTAGCAGTCAGGGATTACACTAATACACCCTAGTTTCTGTCTTAACATAGAAACTTACGAAGCCCTATGAATCAAAAACACAGAAACTTACGATTTTTGCAGCTTCGTTGCGGCAAGGGAGTAAGGGCGCCACGGGGAAGCTGAAGCAGCGTCTTTTGCACTGAAAACCTTAGCTTCGGCTGAGAGTTAGGGCTTCGCCTGAGAAGGAAGATGAGAAGGAACTTTGTGGCACGGGAGGAGGCAGCGAGGGCGGCACGGGTAGGAGGAGGCAGGGAGGGAGGGAGTTAGGGCTTCATGGCACGGGGAGGAGGCAGCGAGGGCGGCACGGGCAGGAGGAGGTAGGGAGGGAGTTAGGGCTTCGGCTGAGAGTTAGAGCTTCATCTGAGACCGAAGATGAGAAGGAACTTCGCCTGAGAGTTAGGGCTTCCGGCTTCGGTCGTTCAGCGCCAAGACGGCGAGGGAGGTGTTGGATCGAGAGAACCGATAGAGGGGGGGTGGGTGAATATCGGTATTCGTTTTTCGGAAAATTAAGAGCAAGTACGCAGTGGAAATAAAAAGAACAATAACACAGAGACGCAGTCGTTTTTACTTGGTTCGGAGCCTGGGTCGACTCCTACTCCAAGGCCCACGGTCGTTGACCGTTTACTTTGGGCAATTCTATATTAGGCGCAAAATAGTTTACAAAAGATTACAGAATTAAGTACAGTAAACTTTTAAATAGCTCTTTTACCAACGTCCGGGGTAGATTGATTTTTTCGGAGCAGCGGGACGTTGTCGGCTCGAGTTGGAAGGATTCCGAGCTGAAGCGCGAGTGTAGAAGAGCGTAGAAGAGTTGATTCGGAAGTTGTGTTCTGAAGCTTGGGCGTTGGGTGCTATTTATAGCACCTCGGGGCACCCTGGACGTCGAGGGCGCCCTCCCACGTGTCACGTGATCCGAGATTCTCTCGGTCACCCTTTATCCCTCGTAAATAGGGATGAGGTTTGACCCTGGGGGTGCCCTGGACGCTGGGGGCGCCCTGCTTGACTCCTTCCGCGCAGGCTTCTCGGCTGGATAAGGGTGATCGGCTTCGCTGGCATAGGCGCGGGGCGCCTTGGCTGCGAGGGCGCCCCGGCCAGTAGTCAGCGGAACTCCTTTTTGCTTCACTTGTTTCTTGTTCACCTTGGGGGCGCCCTGGACACTCAGGACGCCCTACTCAGCTGCTGCCTCACTCCTTTGAGGCTCTCTGAGCTGCAGACACACGTTCCTTTGGTCCTGCATCTAGGTTTAGTCTGAAAACAATATAAAACATTAATTTGTTAGTTTATACAGCCTTAGCTGTCTTGGTTCTGACTTTGGGCCTCCCAAATGGAGCCCTTGGTCGAACCGACGCCTACTCTTCCCTCGAGGGGGAATGCGTCCTCACCTACTCCTCTCGGGAGAGTTTTCCTGATGCCAACCGTTCCTCTGGTTGGACTTTTGCCTGACGGTCCTTTGCCAAGTCTTGGATGTCGAGCTGTCCTTCGCCCGGTGCCTAACATTCCTTCGTTAGGGCTTCTTTCCTGGCATTCCTTCGCCAGTGCCTAGCATTCCTTTGCTAGGGCTTCTGTCCTGGCATTCCTTCGCAAGTGCCTAGCATTCCTTCGCTAGGGCTTTTGTCCTGTACACTAGAGTAACATGTTAGATAACAACTAAGACTTAACTTTTGAACCCTGTTGCCATTATCAAAACACAGGTTTGACTTTGGTGCTTTCTACACCAACAATCTCCCCCTTTTTGATTTATGGCAACCCTAGTTCAAAAAGTTAAGTTTAAGCAAAGTATTAACTTTCGTTCCCTCCCCCTGGAAGGAATCTCCCCCTAGATTTTTCAAAAATACGTGGGGTTCTAAGCTTTACTTAGAATGATTTTCCATTTCAAAAACTTAAGTTTTTTTCGGTACTTGGAAATCTTTTGATAACTTAAGTTTTGAACATTCATAGAAAACTTTGAAAGCATGAGTACTTAACAAATTTGAAGTCTTAAGTTTAAAGTACTCATAAGTTTTTGAAAACTAATTAGTAGGATTTGAAAAACTTAAGCACTTAGAAACAATTTTAAGTACATAGTAAATTTTGAAGTAATTTAAGTATTTAGTAAATTAAGTTTTAAAGTACTTATAGAAGTTTTAAAAACTTAACACATTTTGAACAACTTAAGCTTTAAACACTTATTAAAAACTTGGTACTTAATAATCTTAAGTATTTCTAGAAAGGTTTTAAAAAAGCTTTGACAAGTAGCTAAGTTTTTAAAAAACATTGCTTTGAAAAGTAGCTAACTTTTTGAAAAAACATTTTGAGAGTTTGAAAAATTTGAAAAAAAAAACATTGCTTTGAAAAGTAGCTAACTTTTTGAAAAAACATTTTCAGAGTTTGAAAATTTTTAATTTTTGAATTCTCTCTTTTCCTATCTCTCCCCCTTTGCCATATATCAAAGGAACGTGTGTCTGCAGCTCTGATACCAATTGTAGGACCGGTGCCGTCGATAGAGGGGGGGTGAATATCGATTGTGAAAATCTTTCGCGGAACCTCGTAGAAAACTCGGATCGTTCTAGACTTAAGATATTAGCAGCGGAAAACAAACAGAACGAAATAAAGCAAGACAGTGACACAGCGGATTTTTACTTGGTTCCCGACCCCCCAGGGTCAGTACATCCAAGGCCTATGCACGGGAACGCCCGTCCACTATTGGTCTCCTTTCCGGATTTTCGGAGGCGGAGAAACCCGTCTTACAGTGTAAGATTACAATCAAAAAGATATTGAAAGTTAAAGTACGGAACAAGTAAAAGCAAACCGAACACGAATATGAAACTCGGCCGATCTGGACCTCCGAAGTGCCGCGCACTTCCTCCTGGAGCCTCCCGGTCGTAGAGCCTCGTCTTTAGCACGTTGTCGTCGGTCAGAATGATCAGAACAGTACTTGGCAGTCGTGTCTGAAGCAGAGGGGTCGACACCCCTTTTATAGCACTCCTGGGGCGCCCTGGACGTCGGGGGCGCCCCGGAAGACTCGGTCAAACTTTATCCCTGCGGCTACCTCGCCGCAGGTGATAAGATCATTGACCAGGGCGCCCCGAACCTCCCGGGCGCCCTCATGATGGCTTATCTGTGTTTTGGGTTCGAAACTGCAAATAAAGCTTTGAACCAGGGCGCCCCGGACGCTCAGGGCGCCCCGCTTGACACCTGTTCTGCCTGCTTCATCATAACTACATTTTTACCTTTGGCTCAGGGCGCCCTGGCTGTTGAGGGCGCCCTGGATGATGGGGCGCCCTCCTTGATGGGGCGCCCTGTATAAAGACTACACAGCTAGTTTTTCTGCTTGCTTTGTCTCCGGTTCTTGTTACCTGCAAGATACACAAACACAAAGCATATATGCATAGAATATTAAGCTTAAGGACTTGGTTCGGACTTCGGATTTGCACGAAACCCTAGGTCGAACTGGCACGAGTTCCTATCCCCGAGAACTCGCCCTTCACCTACTCCTTTCAGGAGACGGTTGCCACCCAGCCCTTCGGGTGGACTTTTACTTAGCTTCCGATACTTCCGGATCTCGAGACGCCCAAACCCTGACCCGTCTCTACTCCTGTCCTTAGTCATCGCTCAGCTAAGTTGCTTAGTCCCTCGGACCAAGACTTCATTCCCCAGCAACCCTTCGCCAGGTGCCTAACAGTCCTTCGCCAGGTCTTCTTTCCCTAGCAGTCCTTCACCAGGTGCCTAGCAGCCCTTCGCTAGGTCTTTAGGTTATGATACCTAGCAGCCTTTCGCTAGGTGCCTAGCAGCCCTTCGCTAGGTCTTAGGGTTACGATACCTAGCAGCCCTTCGCTAGGTGCCTAGCAGCCCTTCGCTAGGTCTTAGGGTTACGATACCTAGCAGCCCTTCGCTAGGTCTTAGGGTTACGATGCCTAGATTAACTAGGACTTTTCTTCAGCTTTGGTTACTTCTCTCTTACTCCCCTTTGTCTGTTCAATAGATCACTGACTTAAGTGTATTGCCAAACATTAAAACACTTAAAGAGGAACATCATTGATGCAACTTGCACCAACAATCTCCCCCTTTTGATGTTTGACAATAACTTAAGTTAAATTGGTTTAAGGGGCTAACCTACCATCCTTGGGAAAATGATATATAAGTTTTGAAACCATATTTTTTATTTTTGGGAGAAATTTTTCTAACTTAAGCACACCTAGCACACCTGATTTTTGGGAGAAAATTTTTCTAACTTAAGCACACCTGATTTTTGGGAGAAAATTTTTCTAACATAAGCACACCTCTCCCCCTTTGTCATACATAAAAAAAACAAGAAAATACTTGCACCAAACAATGAAAACCTTTGATTTTTTTTTAGAAAATACTTAGTGCAAAGTTTTTTGAAAGCATTGTATTTTGAATCGTATATTGGATTTTTAAAAAATGCATACTTAAAAAGATGCTATGCGTTTTGAAAAGTACAAGTACTTAAAAAAATGCAAGTACTTTTGAAAGATTATAAATATAAGTACCTTTGAAAAATGTATTGAATTCTTGAGCAATTGAGTACTTTTGGGAAAATGCATAATTTTTTGAAAAAAAGAATGCTATTTTGTAAAATATAAATATTATGCATATTTTGCAAGTACTAACTATTTTTGGCAAAGATGAGCCTTTGAAAAATATAAGTAATTTTTGAAACATCATATTTTACTTGACTAGGATTCTTTTCCAGTCTGACACAATCCTAGGAAACCTTGTTAACTACAAGGACATTTCCTAAGTGTCCTGGAAATTCTCCAACCCAAGTAAACATTATTTCAAACCAGATGAATTTTTGAAAATAATAGTATTATTTAAATTGATAGTATTTAAAAAAAATACTTATGTTTGCGCATGAAAACATTTTAAATATTCAATAATTCTTTTAATTTGATCTCCCCCTAAACTTGACCCAGTCCTGAGAAGCTTGTTGACCACAAGTACTCTTCCTCTAAGTCTTAAGGGTTGATTCAAATTAAAGAAATTATCTAATAATTTCAAAACAATTAATTAAACAAAATTATTTCAGAAGTTTGATTTCTACTCCCCCTAAAGTTGACACATCCTAGGAATCCTTGTAGATTATGAAGTGGACCTTCCTCTGTGTCTTTAAGATTTATCAAAATCAAACAAGACAGATAAATTTTACAACATAAACCTTTTTTGAAAAACACAAGTGATAACGATTTAAAGCTCAGTTTTCGAAAAGTATTTTCAAATAATAGTAATTTTTTTCGAAAGCCAAAAAAAATGAAAATCAATCCCCCTGTATCCGATCCCATTTGACTCTATCTAAGTGCCTTAAGGAACTTTAGTGTTGTCCTAAGAGGCTTGTGTCTAATTACGTGAGTCAAACAATTTTTGAAAAGATATAAATTTTTAAAAACGTATAATATGTATATTCAATCAGACAAGCATGAATCCCATAAAAACATTATTATGTTGAAACACTATTTTGAAAATATATTTTTAGAAAAATATTCTAATGATTTTGAAAAACAATTTTGAAAAACATATTTCAATTTATTAGTCCTTAACATCTCATCCCATTTTAGATGTATCAATACAACAAGCATGATTGCCTTATAAGTGTATTGTGAGATGCTTGAATCATTTTTTAAATTTATTTTTAATTCTAAGATTTAATTGAAGCTTGTGTTAGATTTGAATTTGACAGAAAGTAACTTGAATTTGAATTTCAAAAATTAGCTTCCAGGTCTTAGCGAGGCACTAGGCCTTCTTTGGCCGTAGCCTTATTGGATCATCAACCCTTTCCTTGACAAAGCCTTTTAATGAAATTTCATTTTCAAAATTACTTTCTGAAAAATTTTGGTCTAACTAGTTTGAGTCTTGGATCGGTAGCTTCGGCTAGTTCCGCCAAGATGGCTTCCATAACGTACTATCATCTCACCTCCACCCAATACTAGGTTGATCATGTTTCAATTAATTCTTTTCCTATAGCCGTTCTAATATATGGTTAAAATTTAAGTATGAATGACATGTCATATATAAAAAAAATTGCAAATGCATGACATGACAATTATGCACGAGTCAAACAATTCAAGTCATTTTATTTAAGTTTCTAAGAATGTATCAAATTCCCGATTTGATACATGTCGAGTGAACCCGCGAATATGTCAACCGACTTTGACATATTAATTTAATGTGATTAATTTTAATTGTTATAGTTTGGATAAAATTTTATTTTAGTTTGAGTTTAAGTCATTTAAGATTTTAGCTGAGTTCAGGTTGATTAAGAATTGATTAAAGTTGACTTAATTAATTAATCAATTGAGAATTAATGAATTTTATTTTCAATTAATTTGGATTGAATTAAATTTGACTTGATTTAAATTGAATTAATTTCGAATTTAATTAATAATTAATTCGTTTTTAATTGTGAATTAATTCGAATTTAATTAATATTTAATTAAGTTTTAATTTGAAATTAATTAATATTTAATTAAGATTTATATTAATTTAATTAATATTTAATTAATATTATATTCGAATAATTAAGAATTAATTCGAATTTAATTAAGAATTAATTCGATTTTAATTATAATTTATTTTGAAATTATTTTAATTGAGATTTAATTTGAATTTAATTAAGATTTATTTTGAAATTAAGTAATATTTATTTTGAAATTATTTTAATTAAGATATAATTTGAATTTAATTAAGATTTAATTTGAAATTATTTTAATTAAGATATAATTTGAATTTAATTAATATTTAATTTAAAATTATTTGAATTAAGATTTAATTTGAATTTAATTAAGATTTAATTTGAATTATTTTATTTAAGATTTAATTTGAATTTAATTAATATTTAATGTGAAATTATTTTAATTAAGATTTAATTTGAATTTAATTAAGATTATATTTAAAATTAATTTTAATTAAGATTTAATTTGAATTTAATTAATATTTAATTTTAAATTATTTTAATTAAGATTTAATTTGAATTTAATTAAGATTGAATATGAATTTATTAACATTTAATTTGAAATTATTTTAATTAAGATTTTATTTGAATTTAATTAATTTTAATTTGAAATTATTTTAATTAAGATTTAATTTCAATTTAATTAAGATTTAATTTGAAATTATTTTAATTAAGATTTAATTTGAATTTAATTAATATTTAATTTGAAATTATTTTAATTAAGATTTAATTTGAAATTATTTTAATTAAGATTTAATTTGAAATTATTTTAATTCAGATTTAATTTGAAATTATTTTAATTAAGATTTAATTTGATTTTAATTAAGATTTAATATGAAATTATTTTAATTAAGATTTAATTTGAAATTATTTTAATTAAGATTTAATATGAAATTATTTTAATTAAGTTTTAATTTGAATTTAATTAATATTAAATTTGAAATTATTTTAATTAAGATTTAATTTGAATTTAATTAAGATTTAATTTAAAATTATTTTAATTAAGTTTATTTTGAAATTATTTTAATTAAGATTTAATTTGAATTTAATTAATAGTTAATTTGAGTTTAATTATGATTAATTTAATTAAGGTTATAATGATTAATTAATAGTTGTGGGTTTAAATTCATCATATTCATTATTTCGAAATTTTCTTCTTCATTTTTATCTTTCTTTTGTAGTTTTTCTAATAATTTTGATTTATTTTAATTTTTATAATTTTTATTGATTATGACCTTTATCTTAGAAAATTCTATCTCCTTCTCAAGATTAGGTCTTTCAATATCCTTACAGTAGGTGGAGTAATTTGGGCCACTAATTAAGGTTTTGTAATAATCTTCAATATTATCTATAATTAATTTATTATCTAGGAGAATTTTATCTTCAAAATTATCCTCAGATATATTTTCAATATTTTCAACATTAATCTCTAGGTTATCTTTAAGATTTTCAGAATGAATTTCTGAATTAATCTTTTAAGGATTAATTTCGGATTTATCCTTAAGATATTCAAATTTGAATTCGGATTTATCCTTAGGATTTTCAAATTTGAATTCCGAATTATCCTTAGGATTAATTTTGTCTGAATTAAAGTTATCAGAACTAATTTTATCAGAAAAAGTATCAGAATTGACTTTATCAGAAAAATTATCAGAGTTAATTTTTTCAGATAAATTATCAAAATTTATTTTTTCAGATAAATTATCAGAATTAATTTTGTCATATAAATTATCAGAATTAATTTTGTCAGAAAAATTATCAGAGTTAATTTTTTCAGAATTAAAGTTATCATCATTAATTTTATCAAAAAAATTAACAGAATTAATTTTATCAATTTCTGAATTGATATTCTGAATTAAACAATTAATTTTTGATATTTTGGTCATATTCACGTTTTGTAATTTAACATGCAAAGAGTTAATTTTACTAAGTAGTAAATCTACCTTATCAGAAAAATTAACTATTTTATCACATGACAGTGCAGGAACATGTAAAATTTTTGGAACATAAATTTTTCGTACCTTTGCAGGACATTTATTTTTGTAGTGTCCGAATTTTTCGCACTTGAAGCATCTGATATGACTTTTATCTTTCCGGACTCCTGGCGCTGGTGCCCCCTTTGCCGCCGGTGATGAACGATTTTTATGAGTAGGACATTGATTTTTATAGTGCCCTCTCTCCCTGCATGTGAAACAAATAATATGCAATTTAAAATTAGACATTAAAAAAATGTACCTGATTCACCCTGGGCTCCCCCTCAACTCCTGGCGTCGTTGCTCTGTCGGCGGTTAGTCCGGTGAAGAGCGGCTCGGCTCTGATACCACTTGTTGGATCGAGAGAACCGATAGAGGGGGGGGTGAATATCGGTATTCATTTTTTTTGGAAAATTAAGAGCAAGTACGCAGCGGAAATAAAAAGAACAATAACACAGAGACGCAGTCGTTTTTACTTGGTTCGGAGCCTGGGTCGACTCCTACTCCAAGGCCCACGGTCATTGACCGTTTACTTTGGGCAATTCTATATTAGGCGCAAAATAGTTTACAAAAGATTACAGAATTAAGTACAGTAAACTTTTAAATAGCTCATTTACCGACGTCCGGGGTAGATCGACTTTTTCGGAGCAGCGGGACTTTGCCGGCTCGAGTTGGAAGGATTCCGAGGCGAAGCGCGAGTGCAGAAGAGCGTAGAAGAGTTTATTCGGAAGTTGTGTTCTGAAGCTTGGGCGTTGGGTGCTATTTATAGCACCTCGGGCGCCCTGGACGTCGAGGGCGCCCTCCCATGTGTCACGTGATCCGAGATTCTCTCGGTCACCCTTTATCCCTCGCAAATAGAGATGAGGTTTGACCCTGGGGGCGCCCTGGACGCTGGGGCACCCTGGACGCTGGGGGCGCCCTGCTTGACTCCTTCCGCGCGGGCTTCTCGGCTGGATAAGGGTGATCGGCTTCGCTGGCATAGGCGCGGGGCGCCCTGGGCGCTGAAGGCGCCCTGGCTGCTGGGGGCGCCTTGGCTGCTGAGGGCACCCCGGCCAGTAGTCAGCGGAACTCCTTTTTGCTTCACTTGTTTCTTATTCACCTTGGGGGCGCCCTGGACCGACGCCTACTATTCCCTCGACGGGGAACGCGTCCTCACCTACTCCTCTCGGGAGAGTTTACCTGATGCCAACCGTTCCTCTGGTTGGATTTTTGCCTGACGGTCCTTTGCCAGGTCTTGGATGCCGAGCTGTCCTTCGCCCGGTGCTTAATATTCCTTCGCTAGGGCTTCTTTCCTGGCATTCCTTCGCCAGTGCCTAGCATTCCTTTGCTAGGGCTTCTGTCCTGGCATTCCTTCGCCAGTGCCTAGCATTCCTTCGCTAGGGCTTTTGTCCTGTACACTAGAGTAACATGTTAGATAACAACTAAGACTTAACTTTTGAACCCTGTTGCCATTATCAAAACACAGGTTTGACTTTGGTGCTTTCTGCTCCAACAGGAGGATGGTGCGACGTCGATCGTTCGGCGAGAAGAAAGGAGTTGTGCGAAACGGTGAGGGAGGGATTTAGGGCTTCGTTTGCGGTCGCATGAAAATTTTGCCCTGCGTCTTTTTTAATTCCTCCCCGTGCCACGAGGGCAGGTCCGCACGAGTCACACAAAACCGTTCCGCAGGAGAGCTTACCTGTATATATATATATATATATATATATATATGTGAAAATGATCAACTATGGACCGATCCCTACAGACTGTGTGCAGACTGGCACCTGCTCGGCCACTAGAGGCTCGGGAGCGTCCCCGACGGGTTCACCCTACCCCCTAGGGCTCATCGCACCCCCCCGGGTTATAGTTTTGTTCGGGGGCGGCGGCCGAAGGCCGCCGTTGTTGTCGAGAAGTCGCAGGTCGTGTGCCTGATCGGTCACTAGACCGATCAGGCACCTACTTGATCAGTCTGGTGACCGATCAGGCGCCAGTCCGCACTCGGTTCGCAGCGCGCGGTCCGCTGCAGATCATTCCTATATATATATATATATATATATATATATATATATATATATATATATATATTAATGCGGCGCTTGATAAGCGGGTTTAGAAGGCGAAAATGAGAATGAAATCTATTTTATTCCCATTTATGATACTTGATATACGGAAATCGGAATCAAAATATAGATATGATATCTCTGATTTTATAATTTGACCACACTAGATTATCACTAAACTCTTAAGTCCCTCTATCAAAATTTGTTATTATTCCTATTATAAAATGTATACCAAACGTCCCTAAGAGTTTAAAAATATTTTGATCCTAATTAAAAAAAAATTCCAGAGCTAAAATGAAAATGTCCATTTCGATTTATTGAAGTTTTTTAATTATCATGGTGACGTATGTAAATGGATGATTGAAGGGAACGGATTTTATGAAAGATGGCGATTTTGGGAGACACGGCCATGTGCTGATGTGCCCGCCTCAGAATCAGGCCCTAGAAATTATTTTATTTTATAAGATGTCTTAAGTAAATTTAATAAATATAATGATTATTTATAAGAATATTATTAAAAGATGTAATAATAATAATTACGTATTAAAAATGATTATGTCATATATTAAATTATTTATTGATAATTATCAGTTTATTTCAAATAATTTAAGTAGTAATTATATATTAATCTTAATAGTTCTTAATTTAATATATTCTTATTTTAAATTTTAATAATTTATTTTAATGTTTATATATATATATATATATATATATATATATATATATATATATATATATATATATATATATATAATTCTCATGAAAGATTATAAACTTGCACTACAAGAATTTTTGCAATCAACAACGCCCAATCGACAACGTTTTTAAAAAAAACGTTGTCTTTTTTTGTTTTACAACGTTTTTAGTGAAAAGCGTTGTCTATATGTTTTACTTTTTAATAACGACAACGTTTTATAATGATGCGATGTGCTTAGTGTTGTGGTTTCGGATGAAAGACAACGCTGTTACAAAAGCGTTTTTTAAAAGCGTTGTCGTATTTCCCGCTAAAATAAAAAACACATCCCTCGCTCATTACCAAACCTCGGCGGCTCGCGAAAAATCTCTCCGCGCTTCTTTTCTCCGTGAAATATCTCCCTCCACCTCCCTCCACCTCCCTCATTGCCACCTTCCTCGTCCTCTCCTCTCCACGAAGATCTGGTGAACATACATCTTCTCCTAGCTCACCAACAAGAAGTATCCTCCACGAGCTCTTCGTCCGTCGAGTGGAAACTGAACCCCAGCGGCAGCATCACGACGCTCGCCACTACCCTCTCCATCTCTCTCTCTCGCAGTCGCCGACGTTCTGACTCTGTGGCGATCAGATTTCAAGCTTCTGCTAGTGACGCTCGGGGAGAAGGGGGTTGCAAATTACTACACCAAGGTACATCCTCCTTGAATCACACTTCTCTCTTACCGCTTTGGGAGTAAGATCGATAGATTCTAAAACCCTAGGCATTTTCCAGTTTAGGGTTTCCGAAATCCTTAAGGGGTTCTGCAATCCTAGGAAGATATCTTTTATTGTTAGGGGTCTGTATTATGATGCCAAATCATGAATGTCAAAGCAAACTTGAAATTTCCTTTCTTGCTTCCAGCTTCTATCATCAGATTCTCCTTCTCCTTTAGATATTTGACTTGCTGGAATCCTCTTCTCCTGTGACTGCTATGCTTTTATCACTAGATTTCTGTGGCTTCTGTCTGCATCTTAATTACTGGATGTCATTTCCCAATGTAGTTTTGACCTTGCTAACCTTCAAGTTCTTTCCTGCCTTCTTAGCAACAAAATTTTGGTATGGCCTTGTTGGCTAATCAATTGAGTCACACTAAGTTATGAGCCCCACCATACACTTCTGTTTGAGATTATGTGGAGAAGACAGTACCCTCATTATCCTCATCCTCAATCACACACAATCTTCAGTCATAAAATAGTTAGTAATTTTTACACTTCTTACACATGATGTCTCCCCTTGCAGAGGGACTAAGGTTGAAGGCGGCTCAAAAGAAAATGCGAACATGCAATATGATTCAGAAGGAAAATGAAAATGGAGTGTGGAATATGTTTCATGTGTCCTTAAGGCATACCAGGTGAATGGTTTTAACTGAGTGGCCTCATAGTCAATGCCTCATAAGAAGCATTACGAATGCGTATGTCACCTAGGCTCTTACCTTCTAATTAAAAAAAATAATAATAAAGTAGATGCACAAGAAGTAGAGCTAATGTTAATAAGGTGATTAGTGAAACCTGAACAAGGTAAGTTTTTCTTATGCATTACATGTGCCAATTTAAAACATATGCTATTTATACATACTTCACACGACAAAGCATCTATGTGACTTTAGCATGAGCAATGAGCCTTTATATTGGAGCATCTATGTGACAGCTAGGCTATGACATCAACGATGATTAATAATCTTCTATTTTCTCCCTGTTCTGTTTCTCTTTCAGAATTCATCTTCTCTAACTCTCCCTCTCCTGTATAGGTGAAGCCTATGCAGACTTAGCCTAATCTACATTATCTTGGTGAAATGTCTACTTACTAGGGTAATCGTAAGCTGGAGGAACTTGCTATATGAAGAAAGCATTTTTTAGGTAAATTTCTTATAAGGAGCTAGTTGCTAAAATAATATTCCAAGAGTTATTCGAGAATTTTTAGGTAAAATTCTTGTATGAGCCGTGAAAAAAAAATTATTCAAGGATATCATTTTCTATGGTCCAAGACTCCATGTGCTGAAATTATATTGGAAGCTAAATGGAGGTAGGCTGTTGTATTGGATCAGTTTATTAGGTAATTCCATTACGTTTCACTAGTTTTTACTATGCCAAGACTCAAAGATATACAAAGTGTATAGATAAAAGAATTGGAAACAAATGAAATAAGGGGTGTCAAGCTTTTCCATAATCTGCGTCTGCTCGTAGCATGTCTTGATTTTAGTATCCCTATCTACAGGTGGTATGCTATTGCATACTTCACTTTTGATGAATATCTCAACAGTATGTATCTCTGTAAAGCTGCACGACAAGATGGAAATTTGTAACATACTTAAAGATCTTGAATATTATCTAATGGCAGTCTATGCTAATTTTGCAAGTTAATTTAACTCCAGTAGGTTAAACTCCATAGGAGGCAGGCAATTAAGTAATTTTGGTGCTTAAATCTGCTTGGTGATATATTTTGTTGATCTCTAAACTAACTTATGCATTATATTGAATGTCTAGTTTATGATGGCTAATGGTACTTTGGTACGCACACTTATACATACTGATGTCACAAAATATTTATCATTCAAAGCAGTTGATGGGAGCTACGTCTTTAATAAAGGAAAGGTACTTTCATCTTCTTTGCTGTTTGCTTCCATTACTTGGTTGTATTTGTCACAATTATTAGCGTCTGGTAATGCTTTTATCCATTTTTCATCCTTTTTTCATTGGAATAGATTCACAAGGTTCCTGCCACTGATATGGAGGCAGTGAGATCGCCATTAATGGGATTGTTTGAGAAGCGTCGAGCTCGGAAGTTCTTTATATATGTCCAAGACTATGAGGAGAATAATCCAACAACTCATGAAGGATTATACCTTACTAGAGTGACTACAAAGGAACTCATTTCGTGAGTGTCTTGTTATTGTTATTAATTAAGTTCCATCTTGGAAGTTGCTGTTTTTCATTAACAAATTTTTATCTCATGTGCATGTACAAAATTAAGGTAATTTTTTGGTATCATGCATTACTATGTTCAGTATCCTTCACATTTCTTCATACTTTTCTGGCCAAGAAAACTGTAATCAAGTAGGCACTTGCAAAAGTTACAATTATGTCTAAGACTCAGAATAATCCAATCAGCTGGATTTTACTTTTTTGTACATTATTGCTATTTATTTCTTTGTAACATAGATATATGATCTGATTGAAGATAAGTTGGAGTCTAAGCAAACACTAGATAGATATATGTTCCTATCACTCGACCTGCTCTTATACTAGTAAATAGTCATTAATTCTGACTTTGTGTGTTGTTTAGAAAATATGGTTTGGATGACAACACAATTGACTTCATTGGCCATGCCTTGGCCCTTCATCGAGACGATCAGTATCTGTACGAACTTGCACTTGATACTGTGAAGAGGATGAAGGTACATGCTTTATGCAACAACCACTATATGGAGTTCCTTCAGATTTCAATTCTATTTTTAATTCTGTTAATATCCTGATAGTGGGTCCCTTACTATTTTTATCATTAAAAAGGCTATTCTCTGAATTATTAAATGGAATGCAGCAAGATATCTATCTTCTGTCAAACTTATTGTAACAAATTTATTTATCCATCCTTTAGCTGAGCAGTAACCAAAACACTTGGAGTTTCAAAACACTTGGAGTTTCAAAGCATTAAGGTATATTCTTCTCCATTGATGAACAAAATTAGCCGCTCGCATCCTTATATATTACTCATCACTACTTCAATGTTTTGCAGCGCTGCAATGGTCGAGTTAACAAGCAGATCGAGTTAACAAGCAGATCGAGTTAACAAGCAGCCCCAAAGAACAACTTGTGAATGATGAAGTTTTATAGAACTTGTGAATTGAGATATTTTTTGTATTTAATATGGAATACAAACACTTTTGTAAATAATGCACTGTATTATAAGTGAATTTTGTAAACTATTATCAGTGTAAATTGTGAATATTATCAATTGTGAATAAAAATGCTTGTAAATTGTGAATATTGTAAATTGTGAATATTATCAATTGTGAATAAAAATGTTTATAAATTGTGAATATTATAAATTGTGAATATTATAAATTGTGAAAAACACTGCCTATTAAAAAGACAACGCTTTTTAAAAACCAATAGACAACGCGAAAAAAGCGTTGTCTTTGCTCCAAACCACAACGCAGAAAAAGCGTTGTCGTAGATATACTTTCTACAACGGCTTCATCAACATCGCTTTTTAAGCATTAACGACAACGCGGAAAAAGCGTTGTTGTTTAACTTTTTTTTTGTAGTGTTGTGGTATAAAATAAGTCATATTATCCAACATGACCCATTGAAAAAAAGGAATCATGTATTGTGGAGTTCAATCTATCCCACATGTCAAGCTAGATAGTTGGAGCTCGATTAATGAGTTGAATTGAATAGATGAGAAAGTGGTGGGAGACAAATTTAATAACAAAAATAAATAAATATTCTTTATTTTAAATATAATATTTAGTTTAGTATTTTAACTACTATATTTAAAATTATCAAATTGATCATCTAAAATTTTAGAATTTTATTTATAAATATCTCTAAACTATGTATCTTTTTTATTTTTTTCAAAATCATATTTTATAATTTCTATATTTCATAATATTTAATTTTTTAAACCAATGCTATAATAGGTCGAGTGCGCGTGTCATTTCCAATCAATTTATCAATTAAATGAAATTGTATGAAAATTTAAAAATAAAAATAACTATTAGTTGTTTGGTTTAGCAAGTTAGATATTAAAATAATAATTATTTTTATCAATCTTGTCACTTTTTTGTCTCACATGACACTTTAAAACAATAAAAAAATCTTTTAAGAAAATGTCTATAATATATTTTTTTATATAAAAAAGCTTTTCTAATTTTTATTCCTTTCCGTGATTTTTTCCCCTGCAAAATCCCCCTCAGTAAATATATAAATTAGCTTTATAAAGTAGGGATGACGGGTTGATGTCATATCTTGTATATTCATACAATCGATATATTCATACTCATACACATTGATCCGGGCGTGTAGTTTTTAAAGAGGATCAAGGATCCGAGACAAGTCGATCCCTGGTTCGGCCTCAGTCATCCGGGGTCAGATATTCGAGATCGGCCACTCGGGGTCGGTCAGCCCGGGACAGGTATTCGAGGTCGGTCACCTGAGGTCGGACACTCATGGTCGGCCATCGGGATCGATCACCCGGAGTCAGGCACTCGGGGTTGATCACCCGAGGTCGGGCACTCAGGGTCGACCATCGAGGTCGGTCACCCGGAGTCAGGCACTCGGGGGTGGTCACCCGAGGTCGGGCACTCAGGGTCGGTCACCCGGAGTCAGGCACTCGGGGCCGGTCACCCGAGGTCGCCCGCCCGGGATCGGCCACCCTGAGTCATGCACTCGGGTCGGTCACCCGAAGTTGGGCACTCAGGGTCGACCATCAGGGTCGGTCACTCGGAGTCAGGCACTCTGGGTCGACCATCGGGGGCAGTCACCCAGGGTTGATCTCCGGGGGTCGGACACTCAGGGATGACTAAGAAACCGAGCTTGCCCGACCGACCCGTGCTGTCAGTCTACATGATTCGACTGGGTGAGCCCTAACGATTAAGAATCCACTTCAACAGCAAGTATCTGCCAAATCACTGACATAATCATTACCTGACAAAGCCGCCTAATATTAATGAGGTTCAGATGAGACAATATAGACAGATGGTCAGGCGGATGTGGCAGTTTCACAGGGCAACTAAAGCTCCCATTAGCCCAGTCTGCCAACTGACCTATCCTTAATGAGATATGATAGTTCTGACAAGGCAGAGAGCTTCCCTTCCCTTATATAAACCCCCATTGGGGCTCCAAAGAGAAAATTGCTGCCACTTTGCAACTTCAGCTCCACTTTATGTTCCCCAATTTCGTCCGACCCGAGTGCTTGAGATCTGATCCGCAGTTGAGCCCGACCGTGTCATCTTAGTCAGACCGAGTCAGCCGAGCGAGAACCGATCTTCACTTATCGACAGGATCACCCATTAAAAATTCAAATATCTTCTATACTAATAAATTTTTTTAATTAAACTATTATCATTAAAAAATATATTATAATTAACATCATATTAAAAAATATATATAATTTAAAAAATATATTAAACATTTGTATAAACTACTTTTTAACAATATTAAAAAAATAATTAATGGACTTGAGAAAAGAAAATTTTTCTTTTATATATATATATATATATAATTTAATCGAATATTCGAGTATCGAATATTGATAATCCCTCTGTATTCTTCTCTATTTAGGTCGGATATCGAATCTTCCATAGAATTTAAAAGAAATTACCATATCTAATTTTATGATTTTAAAAATATGTATAATTTTATTATTTGAAACCCCATAATTTACACTTGTGAGCTTAGTTATAAAAAATTGTATAAAATGGTAAAATATAAAAAAATACAGTGAAAACTGATTATTTTCGTGGGCCACAGCTCTTCTCCCTCCCGAAAAAATTATTTTTGGGAAAATGATTGGGAACATGAAAAACTCAACGTGAATTCAACATGAAACCCAATTGTATCGATCCTCGACGGGTTCACCCGTCCCCCCAGGTTATAGTTTTGTTCGGGGCGGCGGCCGGAGGCCGCCGCCACTGTCCAAGCGACAATCGGACGTGTATATAAAAAGTGCCACGTCATTCACGTTAAAATTTCACGTTCTCTATCATTGCTCTTATTTTTGAGGGGAGAGATTAGTCCAACTCTTAGAGGGATGAACACACTTTCTCCTTCTCCTTACGTTTACTTGGTGGGTAAAGAAATTAACCAATAAACTTCTGATTTATGATAACAATTATCCATTAAATTTGTATTAAAATTACGGCAATATTCACAAAATTTGTATTAAAATTAACCAATAAACTTTTGTTTAAGGGAATTTGTCTTAAAATTAACCAATAAAATTTTGTTTAGTAAAATTTCAGTTATTGAAAATAAACCTATTCCAATTCTTCCATACTAAGAAAGTCTATCAACAACTTTTTCTCTTCTTCAGCTCCTTCTTGATGTCCACAAAAATCAGTTCTCTTTTTATATACATCCAATGTAGTCTTGGGAGGAATCTCCCAATCCTTAACATCTACTATCAAATTTACCTATATAAAAACATACTTAGTAATGTAAGCTAAAATCTATACGTAGTTAGTAACAATACACAATAACATACAAAAACAAGTAAATTTCAAAATATTGAATATTGGATTTATACTTCATCTACCTGTTTTTCCCCCAGCTTCCTCTTACGTTTTGGTGTTGAGCTAGGAGGAGTCACAAACATAGACTCCTTTCTTTTCGGCACACGATCAGCTCGACACCTCACAGTATCCACAATGTAAGATTGAAAGTGGCTGATGTTCTCTGCTTTCGAAGTACCAATGTCACTGTCAGAAACTTACTCTTTATTCAAATCAGAAATAACACCTTTTATCACCAAATCAACATTGTCATCAATGTTGGGAGTTATCAATTCCACAATCAACTTCTCCAACACAGCAAGTTCATTTTCACCACCTACTTCAACCTCAACAATCTTAGTCTCTTCTAAAATCAATTCCTCACTAACTTTTTTGGCCTCCAGCTTAGTGCTCTAAACAACAACAATTGGTTCAAGCAACCTCTGGGTATTAGAAATTCCAGAACATCTCAAACAAAGTGGCACCTGAAAAATATAAGTAATGTAGTCAAAAACTGTGTTGTCATCATTATTTAACATAATAATTTTATTATTTCTATATTTAGAGAATAAGTTACCTGCTTGCCACTTAAGAGTATCTTCTCCTCCGGAAATGGTACTATATCTAACACCTTTTCACAATTATAAATAAAATGTCACTTCTACAATCATATCTACAAAAAATATACTAAAAATATAGCAACTTACCCTACTAAAATCAATTCTACAAAATAAACTCTCAACAACATCATCTTTAAGTGATATCTTACTCCTTTCCCAGTGAAACAACCGGGGAAACAACATAAAGAACATGCATATCCAAATGATGGAATTCTTTCATACAGCCATGCCTGAATACATATAGAGAAAGATCAATATAATAATATTAAACATATCACAATTGTACTTGAAATATTAAAAACTCACCATCAAACCTACAGTACAACCATCTAAATACATTTTGCAACTAGCATTTCCTTTGCCATTACCGGTATGCAAGATAATTTGGTGGCACAAAAATCTATATGCTGCATCTCCCCATGTATAATCAAAGAACCTCGTAGGACATAATAAATCGAGGAGTGGAATAGTTGCTAATTGGAAAAATAACACAGTTAAATAGAAGGCAAATAAACAGCCTAACAAAATCATTCACTTCATATTCCTTCTCAGATTCAGCTAATGACTGCAAATTATCATGAATCATGGTCCTATTTACGTTGCCAACTTTCCCTCCAAATTGCCTAAGAACAAAATTGGACTCTATGCTAGCATCAAGATCAACCGGTTGCCCCACATGGGCCAAACCAAGGACAATGCTAAACTCAGTCGAAGTGAATGGAACTACAATGTTGTCACCAAAAAAGAAAGAACGAGAAGGCAATAATTGGAATCTCTTTAAAACTAAATCAACTCTGGTACTACTCATAGGCATCTCAGGCATCTCGAGCCATGGAGCAAGTGGAGTGCTTTTAATCCTCTCTTTTTGCTTATCACTCATAATTGGTACCACCTCACCCAGTACATCTTTGAAATATTCAAGAGAGCAATGGGAACAAGATTGTTTGCTACTCTTGGTCTTTCCCTCATCTTTCATTACTCTCTTCCTCTTATCTTTCACCATAAATTTAGCCTTAGCCTCCCTTGTGCTCTGTGTAAGAGCTTTTTTTCTCATATCTGCATAAAAAGTAAATTCACCGAAAATAAATTAAGTTTATTGATAATAATTACATAAACTCTAGTAATTATCCTGGAAGTCTAGAGTTCGAATCCTGAGGAAGGCAAAAATCCACTAGCCAGGGGTGGAAAGACCTAGTGAGTAACGACACGGTTGTTAGTCGTCGACATCGGTTGTTGGTCGACGACATAGTTGGGCCGCCAAATGTTGATTTGGCCGCCAGGTTGTTGGGCCCGAGCGGCCAGGTTGTTGGTCCCGAGAGTCCAAGTTGTTGGGCCGCCAAATGTTGATTTGGCCGCCAAAGAGGTTGAGAGACCGTGTCGTTACAATAAAAAGGTGCCTTTTATTGTAACGACACGATCCCTCAACCCATTGGCGGCCAAATCAACATTTGGCGGCCCAACAAACTAGCTCCTCGGCCCAACAACCTAGCGGCCAAACCAACATTTGGCGGCCCAACTATGTCGTCGACCAACAACCGATGTCGACGACCAACAACCGTGTCGTTACTCACTAGGTCTTTCCACCTCTGGCCAGTGGATTTTTGTCTTCCTCAGGATTCGAACTCTAGACCTCCAGGATAAGTACTAGAGTTTATGAATCCTGATACCAATTGAGGCTTGGTTCGGAGCCTGGGTCGACTCCTACTCCAAGGCCCACAGTCGTTGACCGTTTACTTTGGGCAATTCTATAATAGGCGCAAAATAATTTACAAAAGATTACAGAATTAAGTACAGTAAACTTTTAAATAGCTCTTTTATCGACGTCCGGGGTAGATCGACTTTTTCGGAGCAGCGGGACGTCGTCGGCTCGAGTTGGAAGGATTCCGAGCCGAAGCGCGAGTGTAGAAGAGCGTAGAAGAGTTGATTCGAAAGTTGTGTTCTGAAGCTTGGGCGTTGGGTGCTATTTATAGCACCTCGGGGCGCCCTGAATGTCGAGGGCGCCCTCCCACGTGTCACGTGATCCGAGATTCTCTCGGTCACCCTTTATCCCTCGCAAATAGGGATGAGGTTTGACCCTGGGGGCGCCCTGCTTGACTCCTTCCGCGCGGGCTTCTCGGCTGGATAAGGGTGATCGGCTTCGCTGGCATAGGCACGGGGCACCTTGGCTGCTGAGGGCGCCCTGGGCGCTGAAGGCGCCCTGGCTGCTGGGGGCGCCTTAGATGCTGAGAGCGCCCCGGCCAGTAGTCAGCCGAACTCCTTTTTGCTTCACTTATTTCTTGTTCACCTTGGGGGCGCCCTGGACACTCAGGACACCCTACTCAGCTGTTGCCTCACTCCTTTGAGGCTCTCTGAGCTGCAGATACACGTTCCTTTGGTCTTGAATCCAGGGTTAGTCCGAAAACAATATAAAGCATTAATTTGTTAGTTTATACAGCCTTAGTGTCTTGGTTCTGACTTTGGGCCTGCCTAATGGAGCCCTAGGTCGAACCGACGCCTACTGTTCCCTCGACGGGGAACGCGTCCTCACCTACTCCTCTCGGGAGAGTTTTCCTGATGCCAACCGTTCCTCTGGTTGGACTTTTGCCTGACGGTCCTTTGCCAGGTCTTGGATGCCGAGTTGTCCTTCGCCCGGTGCCTAACATTCCTTCGCTAGGGCTTCTTTCCTGGCTTTCCTTCGCCAGTGCCTAGCATTCCTTCACTAGGGCTTTTTTTTGGTGCAGAATGCACCTAAGTCAAACCTGTGTTTTGATAATGGCAACATAGGTCAAAAGTTAAGTCTTTCTTGTTTTCTAACAAGTTAATCAAGTGTGCAGGAAAAGCCCTAGCAAAGGACTGCTAGGCACTGGCAAAGAAATGCCAGGAAAGAAAGCCCTAGCGAAGGACTGCTAGGCAACTGGCGAAGGACTGCCAGTATCAAGCCCTAGTGAAGGACTGCTAGGCAACTGGCGAAGGACTGCCAGTTTACAAGACCTGACAAAGGACTGTCAGGCAAAAGTCCAAACAAAGGAGCGGTTGGCATCAGGTAAATTCTCCCGAGAGGAGTAGGTGAGGACGCGTTCCCCGTCGAGGGAACAGTAGGTGTCGGTTCGACCTAGGGCTCCTTTTTGGAGACCAAAGTCAGAACCAAGACAGCTAAGGCTGTATAAACTAACAAATTAATACTTTATTTTGTTTTCGGACTAACCCTGGATGCAGGACCAAAGGAATGTGTGTCTGCAGCTCAGACAGCCTCAAAGGAGTGAGGCAGCAGCTGAGTAGGGCCCCTGAGTGTCTAGGGCGCCTCCAAGGTGAACAAGAAACGAGTAAAGCAAAAAGGAGTTCGGCTAACCACTGGCCGAAGGCGCCCTCTGCATCCAGGGCGCCCTCAGCAGCGAAGGCGCCCTCAGCGGCTAGGGCGCCCTCTGGTGCCAAGGCGCTCCGCGCCTATGCCAGCGAGGCCGATCAACTCTATCCAGCTGAGAAGACCGGGTCAACCAAGGCACCCTCAGCGACCAGGGCGCCCCAGAGGTCAAACCTCATCCCTATTCGGGTGGGATAAAGCTTGACCGAGCGAAGTGTGGATCGGCTGACACGTGGGAGGGCGCCCCCGACGTCCAGGGCGCCCTAGGTACTAAAAATAGCACCCCTCGACCCCAAGCTTCAACAATCACTTCTTCCAACGCTTCAAAGTTCTTCTACGCTCGTGTCTTGCTCCGGAAATGCTTCACCTCGAGCCAACGACGTCCCGCTGCCCCGAAAGAGTCGACCTACTCTGGGCGTCGGTAAAGAAGAGCGTACTTTCATTATTATAATTTTTGCATTCATTTTGTAATTAAAATTGTGTAACCTATTTGCGTAAATATAGAATTGCCCAAAGTAAACGGTCAACGACCGTGGGCCTTGGAGTAGGAGTCGACACAGGCTCCGAACCAAGTAAAAAATCACTGTGTCTCTTATTTTTTCTTTCCGCTGTGCACTTACTCTCAGTTTTCCGAAAAAGAGTGATTTCTGATATTCACCCCCCCCTCTATCGGTTTTCACGATCCAACAAGTGGTATCAGAGCGGGGAATTCAAACTTGGTGCAACCACCAGTTTGAAATTTTTCTTTTCGGATTTTCTTTCGAATTTTTTCTTTACATTTCTTATTTTTTTTACTTTATCCCGCACTACTAATCCAAGACCAAGTCTTAGGACACCTTTTTTTGTAAGTTTCCTTTTACAGAACAAATGTCTATGCAAGAGGGATTGAGCACCGCTAGACCTCCACTTTTCAGTGGAGAAGACTTTTCCTACTGGAAAAGTCGCATGGAGGTCGACCTGAAAACTCAGGTGGACATGTGGATCATTATCCAGTCCGGTCTGGAGATCCCCCGAAATGCAGAAGGACTTCCTCAAAACTACTTGGAGTGGGACAACACCCTAAAGCGTCAGATAGAAGCCGACGCAAAAGCAACTCAAACCCTACAATGCGGGCTGACAAAGGAAGAGCTGAACCGAGTGGGCCCCTTCAACAGTGCAAAAGAGCTATGGACAAAACTGATCGAGCTGCACGAAGGGACTTCAGACACCAGGATCAACAAAAGGGATCTGCTACTGAACAAGCTCTACACCATCAAGATGGCCGACAACGAAACAGCAGCCCAGCTCCACGCACGAATCCAAGAGGTAATGAACGGTCTTCACGCAATAGGTCATAAGGTTGAAAACCGTGACCTAATAAGGTATTCCCTAAACGCATTCCCTAGAAATACCTTGTGGGCATCTATGGTAGATGCATACAAGGTCTCCAAGGATCTTTCTAAAATAAAACTAGATGAATTATTTTCTGAACTAGAACTGCACGAACAGACTAACACCAATTCGGTCGAGAAAGGTATCGCTTTCATTGCAGGTAAAAATCTAAAGACAACAAAGAAGAAAACTGAACCTGAACCCGAGTCTGACTCAGACTCAGAAGACGAAGAATGAGATCAAACCAAGCTGGTCCGGCTCGCTCGAAGCTACTACAAGGAGCTGAAGAACCGAACCAACAAACGAAAAACGGCCGAAGAAAGGACGAACCAGCTGAACCCGCAAACAAGCCTAATGTAACCTGCTACGAGTGCAAGAAGAAGGGCCACTACAAGACAGAGTATCCAAATCTGAAAGAGTCCAAGAAGACGAGAAGAAAGAAGACGCTCCAAGCAACCTGGGACGAGTCTTCCTCAGAAGAAGAGACAGAGGCACCCCAGTCCAATCTCCTAGCTCTGACTGCCTCAGATAAAGTCGAGTCAGAATCAGAACAAGAGGACGGCGAGCTGACCTTCACAGAAGACGGAGAAATTAAGGTAACTGGTTTTAATATATCGCAATTAAGTGAATTAATTTCTTTTCTTTCTCGAGATTTGGCAAAAGCCAAACTCCGAGTCGAATCCCTCCGACAGGAAGTAAAACTTCTGAAAGAGGGAGCTGACTCTAAACCCTTAACCGAGAAGGTTCAGGAAGGAATGCCTATTCAAGTTGAAAAACTTGAAAAGGAAAACTCCTCCCTGAAAACTCAGGTTAAGGATTTTAGATCAGCATTAGAACGATTTACATCTAATTCCAAAGGTCTTGACATGATCCTTGGAAAACAGAAATCAGTTCTAAATTGATCCGGATTGGGCTATAGAACCAAATCTCGGCAAAGATCATACCTTGCTGTACTGAATCAGTCCAGAGGTAAAATTCAGGCATGGGTACCTAAACTATGCCTGAACAAACCAACTGGATCAAATCAGTATTGGATCCCCAAGGACAAGATTCACATCTTGCCTAATCATCACCGTGGCTTTAGTCCAGGGGGAGCTAAACTGAAAACAATATTCATAAATAGATAAATAATTTTAATTTTTTTTTGCAATATGATTGTTTGCGTGCTTATTTAATTACTGCAATATTATCATGCTTAGAAATAGGATAGCTTAAGGACTGAACAAACTTAACTGAAATTTGACAACATAGTATTGGGTGGAGGTGAGATGATAGTATGTTAGGGAAACCAATTCTAATAAGATCAAGTTCACTTGATCTCTTTAGACTGGTGAAACTAGCCGAAGCTACCGATCCAAAACTCAAACTAGTTAGACCAGAAATTTTTCAAATAATAATTTTGAAAATGAAATTTCATTAAAAGGCTTTGTCAAGGAAAGGGTGGATGATCCCATAAGGCTACGGCCAAAGAAGGCCTAGTGCCTCGCCAAGACCTGGAAGCCAATTTCTGAAATTCAAATTCAAATTATTTTTGTCAAATTCGAATCTAACACAAAAATTCAGTTATTTGTAGATTTAAAATTCTTTCAAAATTTTTTTTCAAAATTAATTAAGTATTCAAAATTAATCAAAATTTTTTAAAATAATTTTTCTAATCAAAACCTGTCTCACGAAACCTATAAGGTTAACGTGATTGAAAACCCTAGATTTGGGTGAGACAGACTAGGCAGTGAAACTCAATTTAAGCTATTCCTGATTCTAATTGGATTTAAATCAAGAAGATTCTTTATGCGTAGTAACATAAAGATTTGGACCAATGGATGTTGGATAGCGGTTGCTCCAGACACATGACTGGAGATAAATTGAAGTTCACCAAGCTCTAACTCAAAAACCTAGGCTCAGTGGCATTTGGCAATAATGCAACACTCAAGGTAATTGGGTCAGGTAACATTGAGCTTAAATCTGATTTCATTATTAAGAAAGTTCTATTGGTTGAAAACTTTAATTTTAACTTGCTTAGCATAAGTCAGTTATGTGATTCTGGTTATAGAGTTACTTTCAACAGTTCCAACTACCTAATTAAAAATGAACAAGACTCAGAAATCATACTTAAGGGCACTAGGAAAAATAATGTATACACTATAAATCTTCCTCTTATACCCAAATGTATGTTAACACAATTAGAACAATCAAACCTCTGGCATAGGAGATTAGGACATACCAATTTGAGAACTATCTCAAAAATTACCCAACTTGGCTTAATCAAAGGTATCCCCAACATCAAAAATAATGAAAACCTAATATGTGAATCATGCAATCAAGGTAAGCAAACCAAATCCAATCACAAACTAATTCAGTCTGATTTAACTCAAACCACACTTGAGCTCCTGCACCTTGACCTATTTGATTCACATGGAGCCAAGTCACTAAGCAGGAACCGATACTGCTTAGTAATAGTTGATGATTACTCTAGATTTACCTGGGTTAGGTTCCTAAAAATCAAAGATGAAACCCTAAATCTATTTATTGAATTCTGTAAACTAATTAAAAATCAAAATGACACTAAAATTAAAAGACTTAGGAGTGATCACGGGGGGGAGTTTGAAAATCAAAAATTTGAGGAATTCTGTAAGGTAAATGGGTATTTACATGAATTTTCATGTCCTAGAACCCCCCAACAAAATGGGATAGTTGAGCGAAGGAATAGAACATTACAAGAAGCCACTAGGGCTATGCTCAACGAATTTAAACTAGCAAATCAATTTTGGGCAGAAGCAACTAGTACAGCCTGTTATATCCAAAATAGGGTTTTGATTAACAAACGACACAATAAAACTCCCTATGAACTGTACTACCATAGACTCCCAAACCTACATTACCTAAGGGTCTTTGGGTGCAAAGTCCATATCCTAAACACCAAAGACTATTTAGGAAAATTTCAATCCAAGTCAAACCTAGGTATTTTCCTAGGATATTCAACCACAAGTAGAGCCTATAGAGCTTACAACAAACAAACTAAGAAAATTGAAGAAACAACAAACTTAATTTTTGATGAAGAAATCAATTCAACATCTAATAATCCAGACCCAATTTCATCAAACTCTGACCAAGAAAATAATGAACCAATTATTGAACCATTAATTGAACCCTTACACGAACTAACTATTGAACCAATGAATGAATTAACTGAACCAAGAATCGAACCAACAAATGAACCAGCCCAAAGAGTTGAGTCAAATAGTGAACCAAATCGACCAGCTGGACCTGAGGCTGAACCAAGCTCTAGAAGAACAAAGAAACCCAGACTTAGTCACCCAACCGATCAAATTGTGGGTGATCCAACTCTAGGAGTCAGGACTAGGTCTTCCTATAGGAACCTTAGCCAAATAGCTATGATATCAAAAATTGAACCCAAAACTATAAAAGAAGCCCTACCTGATCCTGATTGGATCATAGCGATGCAAGAAGAACTAGCTCAATTCGAAAGAAACCAAGTCTGGGAATTAGTACCCAAACCTGAGGGCAAATCCATCATTGACACTAAGTGGGTCTTTAGGAATAAGCTGAATGATCAAGGAGAAATAGTCAGAAATAAAGCCCGCTTAGTAGCAAAGGGTTTCAGCCAAGTAGAGGGATTAGACTATGATGAAACATATGCCCCAGTAGCTAGACTTGAGTCCATTAGGATGTTGTTAGCCTTTGCATCCCATAAAGGATTTAAGTTATATCAAATGGATGTAAAGTCAGCCTTCTTAAATGGATTCATAAAAGAAGAAGTTTATGTAGGACAATCCCCAGGGTTTGAGGACTTAGATAAACCTAAACTAACCAAAGCATTATATGGGCTAAAACAAGCACCTAGGGCCTGGTATGAACGATTATCAACCTATTTAACTTCAAAAGAATTTAAACAAGGCGAAATTGACTCAACATTATTTATTAAAACCCTAGGAAAAGATATATTTATTGCCCAAATTTACGTAGATGACATAATCTTTGGATCCACCAACACCAACTTTCTAAAAGAATTTGTCAAGATAATGGAAGATGAATTTGAAATGAGCTTAGTTGGTGAGCTTACATTTTTCCTAGGACTACAAATCAAACAAACTAGGGATGGTAACTATGTTCATCAATTCAAATATGCTAAAGAATTAATAAAGAAATTTAAAATGGATAACTCTAAAAGCATAAGTACCCCCATGGCCACTAATATAAAAATAGATAATGACCCTGATGGTAAACCAGTAAACCTTAAACTCTATAGGAGTATGATAGGTAGCCTACTGTACCTTACAGCCAGTAGACCTGATATTCTCTTTGCTGTAGGGATGTGTGCTAGATACCAAACCTGTGCTAAGGAAATGCACTTAGCAGCCCTAAAAAGAATACTGAGATATGTAAAGGGCATCCTAAATGTAGGGATTTGGTATCCTAGGACCTCAACTTTTGCTTTAACCAGTTACTCAGATTCTGACTATGCTGGCTGTAAATTAGATAGAAAGAGCACAAGTGGAAGCTGCCAACTGTTAGGTCAGAGTCTAGTCAGTTGGTGCAGCAGAAAACAACACTGTGTGGCTCTATCCACAACTGAAGCTGAGTATGTGGCATTAGGAGAGTGTGTGGCTCAACTTTTATGGATGATGCACACACTTAAGGACTTCGAGCTCAATTACACCCAAACTCAAGTATTTATTGACAATATAAGTTCAATTAATTTAACTAAGAACCCAATCCAACACTCCAGAACCAAACATATAGAAGTCAAACATCATTTTGTAAGAGACCATGTAACCAGGGGTGAAATAGTACTTAAGTATATTGACTCTAAATCCAACCTAGCTGACATATTCACAAAGCCCTTACCTGAGTCTGAGTTCAGCTCACTAAGAAGGCAGTTAGGATTGTGCTTTGTAGAATAGAGTATTTATTTTTCGACTTGATCTACAAGTTTTTTTTAATTCTTTAATTTCGAAAAAAAACTGCTTTACTTAATTTTTTTAAAAAAAAATCAGTTTTTTTTATTTTCGACTTAGTTTTATTTTCAAAACTACCCCTTTCAAAACTAAGGAGTTTTTCGAAAATGGACTTAGCCTAGGCCCTAACTCTAGAACTGCATGCACCTATAGACTTAGAAGCCAGCATCTCACAAGCACCTTAGAGTACTTTTGATTGATAACCTAGAAAGGGTTGAGATGCTTAGGTCTTTGCCTTAATTCAAGATGCTTTAAGTCAGTGCATCTGCAGTAATTGGGGCACTAAATACAACTTAAACAGCAATCCAGTTAAGTGTCAAGTTTAGAAAATCTAACTTGAACAGAAACACTTAACTTGACTAACCTTAGCAAAAACTACTGTTTATAACAGTTAGTAAGTAGCTAAATGGGTTAGACAGGTCCCTACAAAAAAATTGATTGATTTAGTGTAAATCTAATTATGAATTGGTTCAGTACAGCAAATTCTTAATTATTTCCTTTATTCATGCTATATTTATCTGTTTTGATATATGGCAAAGGGGGAGAGATAGGAAAGGAAAGAGAAATTTTTCAAAAATTACTTTTACTTTTCAAAATCTTTCCTTTATTCAAAAAGGAGAGGGTAAAATTTTCTTATAGAGTAAAAATTTCTTATCTTTCATTCAAAAAGCTTTCAAAAGTTTTCAAAATTTTTTTTCTTTATTCAAAAGCTTAAACCTTTTGAAGAAGTACAAAAGTTCTTAAAGCTTTCAAAATTTTGCCTAAGTACTTCAGTTCTTAAAACTTTCAAAATTTTGCCTAAGTACTCCAGTTTCAAAAGTTCTTAAAACTTTCAAAATTTTGCCTAAGTACTTCAGTTCTTAAAACTTTCAAAATTTTGCCTAAGTACTTCAGTTCTTAAAACTTTCAAAATTTTGCCTAAGTACTCCAGTTTCAAAAGTTCATAAAGCTTTCAAAATTTTGCCTAAGTACTCCAAGTTTCAAAATTTCTTAAAAGCCTTTAAAATGTTGCTAAGTACTCTAGCTACAAGATTTTTACTTAAGCCTTCAAAATTTTCCTAAGTACTCTATAGCTTGTCAAAAGGTTCTTACTTAAGATTGTCGAAATTTTTTTTTTACTCCAAAGCTTAAGTTTTTCAAATCTGTATTAAAACTGAAATTCCTACTTAAGCTAACATTTTTCAAAAAGTTTCCAAGTACAAGTAAAGTTTTTAAACCCCACGAATTTTTGAAAAGTCTAGGGGGAGATTCCTTCCAGGGGGAGGGAACAAAAGTTAAAACTTTTTCATGTTTGTGCTTAAACTTAACTTTTTGAACTAGGGTTGCTATAAATCAAAAAGGGGGAGATTGTTGGTGCAGAATGCACCTAAGTCAAACCTGTGTTTTGATAATGGTAACATAGGTCAAAAGTTAAGTCTTTCTTGTTTTCTAACAAATTAATCAAGTGTGCAGAAAAAGCCCTAGCAAAGGACTGCTAGGCACTGGCAAAGGAATGCCAGGAAAGAAAGCCCTAGCGAAGGACTGCTAGGCAACTGGCGAAGGACTGCCAGTATCAAGCCCTAGCGAAGGACTGCTAGGCAACTGGCGAAGGACTGCCAGTTTACAAGACCTGACAAAGGACCGTCAGGCAAAAGTCCAACCAAAGGAGCGGTTGGCATCAGGTAAATTCTCCCGAGAGGAGTAGGTGAGGACGCGTTCCCCGTCGAGGGAACAGTAGATGTCGGTTCGACCTAGGGCTCCTTTTTGGAGACCAAAGTCAGAACCAAGACAGCTAAGGCTGTATAAACTAACAAATTAATACTTTATTTTGTTTTCGGACTAACCCTGGATGCAGGACCAAAGGAATGTGTGTCTGCAGCTTAGACAGCCTCAAAGCAGTGAGGCAACAGCTGAGTAGGGCGCCCTGAGTGTCTAGGGCGCCTCCAAGGTGAACAAGAAACGAGTAAAGCAAAAAGGAGTTCGGCTAACCACTGGCCGAAGGCGCCCTCTGCATCCAGGGCGCCCTCAGCAGCGAAGGCGCCCTCAGCGGCTAGGGCGCCCTCTGGAGCCAAGGCGCTCCGCGCCTATGCCAGCGAGGCCGATCAACTCTATCCAGCCGAGAAGACCGGGTCAACCAAGGCGCCCTCAGCGACCAGGGCGCCCCAAAGGTCAAACCTCATCCCTATTCGGGTGGGATAAAGCTTGACCGAGCGAAGTGTGGATCGGATGACACGTGGGAGGGCGCCACCGACGTCCAGGGCGCCCTAGGTACTATAAATAGCACCCCTCGACCCCAAGCTTCAACAATCACTTCTTCCAACGCTTCAAAATTCTTCTACGCTCGTGCCTTGCTCCGGAAACGCTTCACCTCGAGCCAACGACGTCCCGCTGCCCCGAAAGAGTCGACCTACTCCGGGCGTCGGTAAAGAAGAGCGTACTTTCATTATTATAATTTTTGCACTCATTTTGTAATTAAAATTGTGTAACCTATTTGCGCAAATATAGAATTGCCCAAAGTAAACGGTCAACGACCGTGGGCCTTGGAGTAGGAGTCGACACAGGCTCCGAACCAAGTAAAAAATCACTGTGTCTCTTATTTTTTCTTTCCGCTGTGCACTTACTCTCAGTTTTCCGAAAAAGAGCGATTTCCGATATTCACCCCCCCTCTATCGGTTTTCACGATCCAACACTTTTGTCCTGTACACTAGAGTAACATGTTAGATAACAACTAAGACTTAACTTTTGAACCCTGTTGCCATTATCAAAACACAGGTTTGACTTTGGTGCTTTCTGCACCAACAATCTCCCCCTTTTTGATTTATGGCAACCCTAGTTCAAAAAGTTAAGTTTAAGCAAAGTATTAACTTTCGTTCCCTCCCCCTGGAAGGAATCTCCCCCTAGATTTTTCAAAAATACGTGGGGTTCTAAGCTTTACTTAGAATGATTTTCCATTTCGAAAACTTAGGTTTTTTTTGGTACTTGGAAATCTTTTGATAACTTAAGTTTTGAACATTCATAGAAAAATTTGAAAGCATGAGTACTTAACAAATTTGACGTCTTAAGTTTAAAGTACTCATAAGTTTTTGAAAACTAATTAGTAGGATTTGAAAAACTTAAGCACTTAGAAACAATTTTAAGTACATAGTAAATTTTGAAGTAATTTAAGTATTTAGTAAATTAAGTTTTAAAGTACTTATAGAAGTTTTAAAAGCTTAACACGTTTTGAACAACTTAAGCTTTAAACACTTATTAAAAACTTGGTACTTAATAATCTTAAGTATTTCTAGAAAGGTTTTAAAAAAGCTTTGACATGTAGTTAAGTTTTTAAAAATCATTGCTTTGAAAAGAAGCTAACTTTTTGAAAAAACATTTTGAGAGTTTGAAAATTTTGAAAAAAAACATTGCTTTGAAAAGTAGCTAACTTTTTGAATAAAAATTTTGAGAGTTTGAAAAATTTTAAATTTTGAATTCTCTCTTTTCCTATCTCTCCCCCTTTGCCATATATCAAAGGAACGTGTGTTTGCAGCTCTGATACCAATTGTAGGACCGGTGCCGTCGATAGAGGGGGAGGGGTGAATATCGATTGTGAAAATCTTTCGCGGAACCTCGTAGAAAACTCGGATCGTTCTAGACTTAAGATATTAGCAGCGGAAAACAAACAAAACAAAATAAAGCAAGACAGTGACACAGTGGATTTTTACTTGGTTCCCGACCCCCCAGGGTCAGTACATCCAAGGCCTATGCACGGGAACGCCCGTCCACTATTGGTCTCCATTCCGGATTTTTCGGAGGCGGAGAAACCTGTCTTACAGTGTAAGATTACAATCAAAAAGATATTGAAAGTTAAAGTACGGAACAAGTAAAAGCAAATCGAACACGAATATGAAACTCGGCCGATCTGGACCTCCGAAGTGCCGCGCACTTCTTCCTGGAGCCTCCCGGTCGTAGAGCCTCGTCTTTAGCATGTTGTCGTCGGTCAGAATGATCAGAACAGTACTTGGCAATCGTGTCTGAAGCAGAGGGGTCGACACCCCTTTTATAGCACTCCTGGGGGTGCCCTGGACGTCGGGGGTGCCCCGGAAGACTCGGTCAAACTTTATCCCTGCGCCTACCTCGCGCAGGTGATAAGATCATTGACCAGGGCGCCCCGAACCTCCCGGGCGCCCTCATGATGGCTTATCTGTGTTTTGGGTTCGAAACTGCAAATACAGCTTTGAACCAGGGCGCCCCGGACGCTCAGGGCGCCCCGCTTGACAGCTGTTCTGCCTGCTTCATCATAATTGCATTTTTACCTTTGGCTCAGGGCGCCCTGGCTGTTGAGGGCGCCCGGGCTATTGAGGGTGCCCTGGATGATGGGGGCGCCCTCCTTGATGGGGGCGCCCTGCATAAAGACTACACAGCTAGTTTTTCTGCTTGCTTTGTCTCCGGTTCTTGTTACCTGCAAGATACACAAACACAAAGCATATATGCATAGAATATTAAGCTTAAGGACTTGGTTCGGACTTCGGATTTGCATGAAACCCTAGGTCGAACTGGCACGAGTTCCTATCCTCGAGAACTCGCCCTTCACCTACTCCTTTCAGGAGACGGTTGCCACCCAGCCCTTCGGGTGGACTTTTACTTAGCTTCCGATACTTCCGGATCTCAAGACGCCCAAACCCTGACCCGTCTCTACTCCTGTCCTTAGTCATCGCTCAGCTAAGTTGATTAGTCCCTCGGACCAAGACTTCATTCCCCAGCAACCCTTCGCTAGGTGCCTAGCAGTCCTTCGCCAGGTCTTCTTTCCCTAGCAGTCCTTCACCAGGTGCTTAGCAGCCCTTCGCTAGGTCTTTAGGTTATGATACCTAGCAGCCCTTCTCTAGGTGCCTAGCAGCCCTTCGCTAGGTTTTAGGGTTACGATACCTAGCAGCCCTTCGCTAGGTGCCTAGCAACCCTTCGCTAGGTCATAGGGTTACGATACCTAGCAGCCCTTCGCTAGGTCTTAGGGTTTCGATGCTTAGCAGCCCTTCGCTAAGTGCCTAGCAGCCCTTCGCTAGGTCTTAGGGTTTCGATGCCTAGATTAACTAGGACTTTTCTTCAGCTTTGGTTACTTCTCTCTTACTCCCCTTTGTCTGTTCAATAGATCACTGACTTAAGTGTATTGTCAAACATTAAAACACTTAAAGAGGAACATCATTGATGCAACTTGCACCAACAATCTCCCCCTTTTTGATGTTTGACAATAACTTAAGTTAGATTGGTTTAAGGGGCTAATCTACCATCCTTGGGAAAATGATATATAAGTTTTGAAACCATATATTTTATTTTTGGGAGAAAATTTTTATAACTTAAGCACACCTGATTTTTGGGAGAAAATAACTTAAGCACACCTGATTTTTGGGAGAAAATTTTTCTAACTTAAGCACACCTGATTTTTGGGAGAAAATTTTTCTAACTTAAGCACACCTCTCCCCCTTTGTCATACATAAAAAAAACAAGAAAATACTTGCACCAAACAATGAAAACCTTTGATTTTTTTTTAGAAAATACTTAGTGCAAAGTTTTTTGAAAGCATTGTATTTTGAATCGTATATTGGATTTTTGAAAAATGCATACTTAAAAAGATGCTATGCGTTTTGAAAAGTACAAGTACTTAAAAAAATGCAGGTACTTTTGAAAGATTATAAATATATGTACCTTTGAAAAATGTATTGAATTCTTGAGCAATTGAGTACTTTTTGGAAAATGCATAATTTTTTGAAAAAAAGAATGCTATTTTGTAAAATATAAATATTATGCATATTTTGCAAGTACTAACTATTTTTGGTAAAGATGAGACTTTGAAAAATATAAGTAATTTTTGAAACATCATATTTTACTTGACTAGGATTCTTTTCCAGTCTGATACAATCCTAGGAAACCATGTTAACTACAAGGACATTTCCTAAGTGTCCTGAAAATTCTCCAACCCAAGTAAACATTATTTCAAACCAGATGAATTTTTGAAAATAATAGTATTATTTAAATTGATAGTATTTAAAAAAAATACTTATGTTTGCGCATGAAAACATTTTAAATATTCAATAATTCTTTTAATTTGATCTCCCCCTAAACTTGACCCAGTCCTGGGAAGCTTGTTGACCACAAGTACTCTTCCTCTAAGTCTTAAGGGTTGATTCAAATTAAAGAAATTATCTAATAATTTCAAAACAATTAATTAAACAAAAATGTTTCAGAAGTTTGATTTCTACACCCCCTAAAGTTGACACATCCTAGGAGTCCTTGTAGATTATGAAGTGGACCTTCCTCTGTGTCTTTAGGATTTATCAAAATCAAACAAGACAGATAAATTTTACAACATAAACCTTTTTTGAAAAACACAAGTGATAACGATTTAAAGCTCAGTTTTCGAAAAGTATTTTCAAATAATAGTAATTTTTTTCGAAAGCCAAAAAAATGAAAATCAATCCCCCTGTATCCGATCCTGTTTGACTCTATCTAAGTGCCTTAAGGAACTTTAGTGTTGTCCTAAGAGGCTTGTGTCTAATTACGTGAGTCAAACAATTTTTGAAAAGATATAAATTTTTAAAAACGTATAATATGTATATTCAATCAGACAAGCATGAATCCCATAAAAACATTATTATGTTGAAATACTATTTTGAAAATATATTTTTAGAAAAATATTCTAATGATTTTGAAAAACAATTTTAAAAAACATTTTTCAATTTATTAGTCCTTAGCATCTCACCCATTTTAGATGTATCAATACAACAAGCATGATTGCCTTATAAGTGTATTGTGAGATGCTTGAATTATTTTTTTAATTTATTTTTAATTCTAAGATTTAATTGAAGCTTGTGTTAGATTTGAATTTGACAGAAAGTAACTTGAATTTGAATTTCAAAAATTATCTTCCAGGTCTTGGCGAGGCACTAGGTCTTCTTTGGCCGTAGCCTTATTGGATCATCAACCCTTTCCTTGACAAAGCCTTTTAATGAAATTTCATTTTCAAAATTACTTTCTGAAAAATTCTGGTCTAACTAGTTTGAGTCTTGGATCGGTAGCTTCGGCTAGTTCCGCCAAGATGGCTTCCCTAACGTACTATCATCTCACCTCCACCCAATACTAGGTTGATCAAGTTTCAATTAATTCTTTTCCTATAGCCGTTCTAATATATGCATAAAATTTAAGTATGAATGACATGTCATATATAAAAAAAATTACAAATGCATGACATGACAATTATGCATGAGTCAAACAATTCAAGTCATTTTATTTAAGTTTCTAAGAATGTATCAAATTCCCGATTTGATACATGTCGAGTGAACCCGCGAATATGTCAACCCACTTTGACATATTTAATGTGATTAATTTTAATTGTTATAGTTTGGGTAAAATTTTATTTTAGTTTGAGTTTAAGTCATTTAAGATTTTAGCTGAGTTCAGGTTGATTAAGAATTGATTAAAGTTGACTTAATTAATTAATAAATTGAGAATTAAAGAATTTAATTTTCAATTAATTTGGATTGCATTAAATTTGAGTTGATTTAATTTGAATTAATTTCGAATTTAATTAAGAATTAATTCGAATTTAATTAATATTTAATTAAGTTTTAATTTGAAATTAATTAAGATTTAATTTTAATTTAATTAATATTTAATTAAGATTTAATTTGAATAATTAAGAATTAATTCAAATTTAATTAAGAATTTTCGAATTTAATTATAATTTATTTTGAAATTATTTTAATTAAGATTTAATTTGAATTTAATTAAGATTTATTTTGAAATTAAGTAATATTTATTTTGAAATTATCTTAATTAAGATTTAATTTGAATTTAATTAAGATTTAATTTGAAATTATTTTAATTAAGATTTAATTTGAATTTAATTAATATTTAATTTGAAATTATTTTAATTAAGATTTAATTTGAATTTAATTAAGATTTATTTTGAATTTAATTAAGATTTAATTTGAAATTATTTTAATTAGGATTTAATTTGAATTTAATTAATATTTAATCTGACATTATTTTAATTAAGTTTTAATTTGAATTTAATTAAGATTATATTTGAAATTATTTTAAATAAGATTTAATTTGAATTTAATTAATATTTAATTTGAAATTATTTTAATTAAGATTTAATTTGAATTTAATTAAGATTTAATATGAATTTATTTATGATTTAATTTGAAATTATTTTAATTAAGATTTAATTTGAATTTAATTAATATTTAATTTGAAATTATTTTAATTAAGATTTAATTTGAATTTAATTAAGATTTAATTTGAAATTATTTTAATTAAGATTTAATTTGAATTTAATTAAGATTTAATTTGAAATTATTTTAATTAAGATTTAATTTGAAATTATTTTAATTAAGATTTAATTTGAATTTAATTAAGATTTAATTTGAAATTATTTTAATTAAGATTTAATTTGAAATTAAATAAGATTTAATTTGAAATTATTTTAATTAAGATTTAATTTGAAATTATTTTAACTAAGATATAATTTGAATTTAATAAATATTTAATTTGAAATTATTTGAATTAAGATTTAATTTGAATTTAATTAAGATTTAATTTGAAATTATTTTAATTAAGTTTAATTTGAAATTATTTTAATTAATATTTAATTTTAATTTAATTAATATATAATTTGAGTTTAATTTTGATTAATTTAATTATGGTTATAATGATTAATTAATAGTTGTGGGTTTAAATTTATCATATTCATTATTTCGAAAATTTCTTCTTCATTTTTATCTTTCTTTTGAAGTTTTTCTAATAATTTTGATTTATTTGAATTTTTGTAATTTTTATTGATTATGGCCTTTTTCTTAGAAAATTCTATCTCCTCCTCAAGATTAGGTCTTTCAATATCCTTACAGTAGGTGGAGTAATTTGAGCCACTAATTAAGGTTTTGTAATAATCTTTAATATTATCTATAATTAAATTATTATCTAGGAGAATTTTATCTTCAAAATTATCCTCAGATATATTTTCAATATTTTCAACATTAATCTCTAGGTTATCTTTAAGATTTTCAGAATGAATTTCTGAATTAATCTTTTCAGGATTAATTTCGGATTTATCCTTAAGATATTCAAATTTGAATTCGGATTTATCCTTAGGATTTTCAAATTTGAATTCGGAATTATCCTTAGGATTTTCAAATTTGAATTCCGAATTATCCTTAGGATTAATTTTGTCTGAATTAAAGTTATCAGAACTAATTTTATCAGAAAAATTATCAGAATTGACTTTATCAGAAAAATTATCAGAGTTAATTTTTTCAGATAAATTATCAGAATTTATTTTTTTAGATAAATTATCAGAATTAATTTTGTCAGATAAATTATCAGAATTAATTTTGTCAGAAAAATTATCAGAGTTAATTTTTTCAGAATTAAAGTTATCATTATTAATTTTATCAGAAAAATTAACAGAATTAATTTTATCAATTTCTGAATTGATATTCTGAATTAAACAATTAATTTTTGATATTTTGGTCATATTCACGTTTTGTAATTTAACATGCAAAGAGTTAATTTTACTAAGCAGTAAATGTTGGATCGTGAAAACCGGTAGAGGGGGGGTGAATATCGGAAATCGCTCTTTTTCGGAAAACTAAGAGTAAGTGCACAGCGGAAAGAAAAAATAAGAGGCACAGTGGTTTTTTACTTGGTTCGGAGCCTGTGTCGACTCCTACTCCAAGGCCCACGGTCGTTGACCGTTTACTTTGGGCAATTCTATATTTGCGCAAATAGGTTACACAATTTTAATTACAAAATGAGTGCAAAAAATATAATAATGAAAGTACGCTCTTCTTTATCGACGTCCGGAGTAGGTCGACTCTTTCGGGGCAGCGGGACGTCGTTGGCTCGAGGTGAAGCGTTTCCTGAGCAAGGCACGAGCGTAGAAGAACTTTGAAGCGTTGGAAGAAGTGATTGTTGAAGCTTGGGGTCGAGGGGTGTTATTTATAGTACCTAGGGCGCCCTGGACGTCGGGGGCGTCCTCCCACGTGTCAGCCGATCCACACTTCGCTCGGTCAAGCTTTATCCCACCCAAATAGGGATGAGGTTTGACCTCTGGGGCGCCCTGGTCGTTGAGGGCGCCTTGGTTGACCCGGTCTTCTCGGCTGGATAGAGTTGATCGGCCTCGCTGGCATAGGCGCGGAGCGCCTTGGCTCCAGAGGGCGCCCTGGGCGCTGAGGGCGCCTTCGCTGCTGAGGGCGCCCTGGATGCTGAGGGCGCCCTGGATGCAGAGGGCGCCTTCGGCCAGTGGTTAGCCGAACTCCTTTTTGCTTTACTCGTTTCTTGTTCACCTTGGAGGCGCCCTAGACACTCAGGGCGCCCTACTCAGCTGCTGCCTCACTCCTTTGAGGCTCTCTGAGCTGCAGACACACATTCCTTTGGTCCTGCATCCATGGTTAGTCCGAAAACAAAATAAAGTATTAATTTGTTAGTTTATACAGCCTTAGCTGTCTTGGTTCTGACTTTGGTCTCCAAAATGGAGCCCTAGGTCGAACCGACGCCTACTGTTCCCTCGACGGGGAATGCGTCCTCACCTACTCCTCTCGAGAGAATTTACCTGATGCCAACCGCTCCTTTGGTTGGACTTTTGCCTGACGGTCCTTTGTCAGGTCTTGTAAACTGGCAGTCCTTCGCCAGTTGCCTAGCAGTCCTTCGCTAGGGCTTGATACTGGCAGTCCTTCGCTAGGGCTTTCTTTCCTGGCATTCCTTTGCCAGTGCCTACCAGTCCTTTTGCTAGGACTTTTCCTGCACACTTGATTAACATGTTAGAAAACAAGAAAGACTTAACTTTTGACCTATGTTGCCATTATCAAAACACAGGTTTGACTTAGGTGCATTCTGCACCAACAATCTCCCCCTTTTTGATTTATGGCAACCCTAGTTCAAAAAGTTAAGTTTAAGCACAAACATGAAAAAGTTTTAACTTTTGTTCCCTCCCCCTGGAAGGAGTCTCCCCCTAGACTTTTCAAAAATTCGTAGGGTTTAAAAACTTTACTTGTACTTGGAAACTTTTTGAAAAATGTTAGCTTAAGTAGGAATTTCAGTTTTAATACAGTTTTGAAAAACTTAAGCTAAAAATTTTGACAATCTTAAGTAAGAACCTTTTGACAAGCTAGAGTACTTAGGAAAATTTTGAAGGCTTAAGTAAAAATCTTGTAGCTAGAGTACTTAGCAACATTTTAAAGGCTTTTAAGAAATTTTGAAACTTGGAGTACTTAGGCAAAATTTTGAAAGCTTTAAGAACTTTTGAAACTGGAGTACTTAGGCAAAATTTTGAATGCTTTAAGAACTTTTGTACTTCTTCAAAAGGTTTAAGCTTTTGAATAAAAAAAATTTTGAAAACTTTTGAAAGCTTTTTGAATGAAAGATAAGAAATTTTTACTCTATAAGAAAATTTTACCCTCTCCTTTTTGAATAAAGGAAAGATTTTGAAAAGTAAAAGTAATTTTTGAAAAAAAAAATTCTCTTTCCTTTCCTATCTCTCCCCCTTTGCCATATATCAAAGCAGATAAATATAGCATGAATAAAGGAAATAAATAAGAATTTGCTGTACTGAATCAATTCATAATTAGATTTACACTAAATCAATCAATTTTTTTTTGTAGGGACCTGTCTAACCCATTTAGCTACTTACTAACTGTTATAAACAGTAGTTTTTGCTAAGGTTAGTCAAGTTAAGTGTTTCTGTTCAAGTTAGATTTTCTAAACTTGACACTTAACTGGATTGCTGTTTAAGTTGTATTTAGTGCCCCAATTACTGCAGATGCACTGACTTAAAGCATCTTGAATTAAGGCAAAGACCTAAGCATCTCAACCCTTTCTAGGTTATCAATCAAAAGTACCCTAAGGTGCTTGTGAGATGCTGGCTTCTAAGTCTATAGGTGCATGCAGTTCTAGAGTTAGGGCCTAGGCTAAGTCCATTTTCGAAAAACTCCTTAGTTTTTAAAGAGGTAGTTTTGAAAATAAAACTAAGTCGAAAATGAAAAAAAACTGATTTTTTTTAAATTAAGTAAAGCAGTTTTTCAAATTCTATAAAAAGAAAAAAAATTAATCTATTCTACAGAGCACAATCCTAACTAATTGACAAGAAACCAATAATCATAAACTAATCATCATAAAATAAAGTAAGTACTCTAGGTTCAACATAGTCAACAGTCAAGCACGAGTCAACCCTACTGAGTAGGGGTAGTCAAATAGGTACAATGCTAAGTGAATCTAAGATGAAGGACCGGGGTGATCAGATGGACCCGGCTGCCATGCATCGAATCGTGCCATCATCTCAAGAAATCTAACATCAGCTACTTCCCGAGCGTCCATCTGCTCTATGTGATAGGCCTCGACCTCCTCTCGGAGGCTCTGTATCTGTGTCTCCATACGGGTCACTCTCTCGTAGAGTGTCGGTGGAGCGGGCTCGTCTATATGGGCTCGGGCTTTTGCTGCTATATCTGCGACGTCGTACTCGACTTCCTCGTCCGAATCGATCTGGGGAGCTGCTCTCCGACGTCTCCAGGACAGGACCCCGGTACCGGACACCTCTATACCAGCTAGGGCAAAGTTTCTATAGCCTATTTCATCGTAATCAGTCAAGGCGACCATCTCTCCCTCGGTGATGTTTCTACCGTGGTGATGTAATATGGATGTGATAATGTGGCAGTAGTGTAACGACCCACCTTCTGGTACTAAGCTGTAAGGCAGATCGCTACTAACTAACTGGCTAACTGACTAATTAATGATTTCTTATAATGCTAAACCAACTGGGAGAATTTTTAAAAATTCTTATTTTACTATTTACTGAACTAACAATTCATAAACATATTGAAAGTACTAACTAGCCCAAAATAAAGCAAAACTTTTATTTTATTATCTTGGTAGGATTCGATACCCCAACCTCTAAGTTGCATGGCTAAAGCACTAACCAGCTGCTCTACACCACCTTTATTTACATAGTACCAGTCGACTGCTTATATGCCAGTCGACTGGTCGGGCCACAGAATGTTTCTGTGCCCGATACCAGTCGACTGGTATTTTCCCAGTTGACTGGTAATTCTGAAATCCCAGTTTTCAGATTTGCTAGACTTTCCAAACTTGAGCCACAATGTACCAAAATCATATCTAACAAACATAATGGCATAAATAATATTCCACGACTATTCTAAGGCATTTATTACATGTTTTTGGAGGGTTTCTAGCATGTATAGCAACTTAGAGATCATAAAACGACATGAAGAAGCATAAACATGAATGTGCCAAGTTCGTATCAACTTCTTATTGAAACTATTCATTTCTCATATCTAAAAGCATCCTTAGCTATCACATGTCATTTTAAATGGTGCATTAATCTTAGAACAAGCATATCTCAAGTATTTAGCATATAAATCAAAAGTATCAAGTTCTTATCTTTAAAGCTTAAGCATGGATCTAAATTACCATATTACAAGTAAATGACTCATGACAATCAAGCATTCACAAAACCAATATTAAGTCAGGTAAATAAACTACTTCAAGCATACTAAGCACCACGAATACAAGTCTAATTAAATTCATACATGGTTCACATAATTTATTGCGGAATAACTAAAGGAGCATAATAAAGACTTTCTATGCTTTGCAAGTTCCGAAGACTTTCATTCCAACTCCACCACCACACACACTTTGCATCAAGCCCGCCGCTTCCGCTACTAGTGCTTTCCTTTACCTGTATCTGCAGTATAAGGAAATGCAAACTAATAAGCATAAAGCTTAGTAAATACCATCTAGCCTCACAAAACTATAAAATCTCGGATTATGCTTTTCAAAACATGCTATGCAAATACACGCTCATGTTCATAAACAATCATGTTATGCTCATGCTAAAATACATGTCATAAAATGTCATGGAAATAACTGAGACATGGCACATACTAAACTAGAACTGAAAAGTAAGCTATAACATGGCATATATATCTGAACTGGAACTGAAACTAACTAACATAAAACTAATTATTAAATTCACCACATGCTAATATGAATTTCTGAAAACTAAATACATATATTAGTTGAAAGTAATAATCAACTGCTGTGGGCCCGGCAATGTACCAACTGTGCGCGCATCCCTAATAAACCCGAGGTAGCAAATCCCGAATCCATTAGGGTTCTACTAGGTTATCTAAACCTAGGGGCAACTAGGAGCCCATCCCATACTAGGTTATCTAAACCTAGAGGCAACTTAGAGCCTATCCCTGGACCGAAGTCCGGTACAATGCCACTGAAAATAAAATAGTCCTTTATACTTTTCTTTCTTTTTTTTTCTTTTGATTCTTGCTTTTACTAGGTTATCTAAACCTAGGGGCAACTAGGAGCCCATCCCACGGGACCTTGGTCCCAATCATAAACTGAAGCAAGAATTTCTATTCTTTAAATCTTTCTATAGCATTAACTGAACGGAACATTCTAACAACCACCTAACGTGCGTGCTTGTTCATAATTTACGATTTCTAATCGTGAAGCATAAATACAAGGAAATAAGGCATATGAAATATCAACCGAAACTACTTATACTGCAGGTGAGGGATACTTACATCCTGCGCTAGGTTTTCTTACGAATAAAAATCTGAAATTCCGAAGAGAACGTCGAACTACAACGTTCTTCTTGCTTCTTGGCGTTCTCCTCGCGTCTACGAGGGTCCCCGTAGAGAATAGGGCCTCTTGAGACATTCCCTTGGCTTCCCCTTTATCTTAGGCGGCAAAAGAAGAGGAGAAGATGAAGAAAACGCAAGAGAGGAAGAGGAGAGATCGCGTGCGTGAGGGAGGGCGTCGGCGCCGCTAGGTTGGGAGAAAATTAACCTAAAACTCGTAACTCCCTCTTTTATACTTATGGGGGGGGCGAATTTACCTAATTATACTTTATCTATTGTTTCCCTTAATCTATTTCAACAAAAGGAAACCAGCCCAGCTGGTCCGCCCACTCTTCTCTCATGTGTAGGTAAAGGGATCAAATCCCACTTACGCAATTTTCTATTTTTATCCCTTTTTGCCACTTTCATTTACGGAAAAATTCTATAAAAATATCCATAAACTTGGAATAAATTCTAAGATATTTCTAAAATTAGTTTCGAGAATTTTCGGGTGTTACAATCCCCCATACCTTATAAAAAGTTCATCCTCGAACTTAAAACAACTCTGGGTATTTCTGCCTCATGCTGTCCTCTGGTTCCCATGTTGCTTCTTCTACTCTGTGATTTTGCCATATGACTTTCACTAATGGTACCTCCTTGTTTCACAATTTCTTAACTGCTCAGTCTATTATCTGAATAGGCCGACTATCATAACTGAGATCTTCGCGAATTTGTACCGTCTGTGGCTCTATCACCTGGGTGACATCTGGGATATGTTTCTTCAGCATGGAAATGTGAAATACATTGTGGATAGCTGACATCTCCTGAGGTAGCTCTAACCCATAAGCTACTTTGCCAACTCTTCTAGTGATGGGGTATGGTCCTACATATCTGGGACTTAGCTTGCCCTTCTTCCCAAAACGCATTACTCCCTTCATGGGAGCCACTCTGAGGAACACTGAATCCCCAACTTCAAACTCTAATGGTCTGCGCCGTGTATCAGCATAGCTCTTCTGGCGGCTTTGAGCTGTTTCTATTTTCTGGCGGATCTACTGTATGACTACGGTGGTATCATCTATAAGATCTGTCTGTAGGCCTAATTCTTGCCTCTCACCACCTTCGTACCAGCAGATAGGAGATCTACACCTCCGCCCATATAAAGCCTCATAGGGTGCCATGCCGATAGTGGCCTGATAACTATTGTTGTAAGCGAATTCCGCTAAGCACAAGTATCTGCACCAACTGCCCTTGAAATCTAAAGCACAAGCTCTGAGCATATCTTCTAGTACTTGATTGACTCTCTCTGTCTGACCATCTGTCTGAGGATGGAAAGCTGTGCTAAACTTCAGTTTGGTGCCTAGAGCTGCATGTACGCACTCCTAGAAGTGCGAAGTGAACCTACTGTCCCTATCTGAAATGATAGTCTTAGGGACTCCATGTAGTCTGACAATCTCCTTGAGGTATAACTGAGCTAGTTGTTCCATGGAATAGGAGATCCTGATAGCTAGGAAGTGGGCAGACTTAGTCAATCTGTCTACTATTACCCAGATTGCATCATATCCATTCGTTGTTCTGGGTAGTCCCACTATGAAATCCATAGAAATATCTTCCCATTTCCATTCTGGAATCTGAATAGGCTGCAGAACTCCACCTGGTCTCTGATGTTCTGCCTTGACTCTTTGGCATGTCAGACAGGTACTAACATATCTGGCGACGTCTCTCTTCATCCCAGGCCACCAAAAACGTCCCCTGAGGTCTTGGTACATTTTGGTGGAACCAGGATGCATCGCATAAGGAGATCTATGTGCATCCTCTAGGATCTTCCTTCGGAGCTCTTCTTGGTTCGGAACACATAAGCGGTCACCGTAGTACAGTGCCCCATTATCTGATAGGTGAAATTCTCCATTTCCGGCTTCTGTCATCCCTTGCTTGATTTTCTGAAGGTCAGGATCTTGATCCTGTGCTGTCTGGATGTCTTCAATCAGGGTGGACACTAATGTCAAAGTGGAGAGCTGCCCAACTAAAATTTCCAGTCCGAACTCTGATAACTCTTTCCGAAGGGGTTGTGACATCGTGGACAAAACTAGTAGGGTGGCACTAGATTTCCTGCTAAGTGCATCTGCCACCTTATTAGCTTTACCTGGATGATAGAGGATGTCAATGTCATAATCCTTGACTAGCTCAAGCCACCTGCGTTGTCTCATGTTCAGATCCTTCTGAGTAAAGAAATACTTTAGACTCTGATGATCCGTGAAAATCCTACACTGGGCTCCGTATAAGTAATGCCTCCAAATCTTGAGAGCGAACACTACTGCAGCTAGCTCAAGGTCATGGGTAGGGTAATTCTTCTCATAATCCTTGAGTTGTCTAGAGGCATAGGCAATAACCTTGCCATTCTGCATCAGCACTGCTCCAAGTCCTAATTTAGATGCATCGCTATATATGTCAAAGCTGTCAGTGGTCTCGGGAAGAGTCAGGATGGGAGCACTAGTCAATCTTCTCTTTAATTCTGTAAAACTGTTCTCGCAGTCCTCTGTCCACTGAAACTTTCTGTTCTTTCTGGTAAGAGCTGTCAGTGGGGAGGCTATTCTGGAGAAATTCTCTACGAACTTCCTGTAGTAACCGGCTAGACCCAGAAAACTTCTGATCTCACTGGCATTCTTCGGTCTGATCCAGTTACTTACTGCTTCTATTTTGCTGGGGTCTACCATCACGCCTTCCTTGGAGATGATGTGACCTAGAAAAGACACCTGATCGAGCCAGAATTCACATTTTGAGAATTTTGCATACAGCTGGCTCTGCTGAAGGATCTGCAATACTGTCCTGAGATGCTCCGCATGTTCCTCCTGAGTTCCTGAGTAGATAAGAATGTCATCAATGAAGACGATGACAAACTTATCTAAGTACTCCCTGAATACTCTGTTCATAAGGTCCATAAATGTCGCTGGAGCATTTGTGACCCCAAAAGGCATGACTACAAACTCGTAGTGCCCATATCTAGTTCTGAAAGCTGTCTTGGGAATATCACCCTCTCTGACTTTGACCTAGTGATAGCCAGATCTCAAATCTATCTTTGAGAAGACTGTGGATCCCTTTAGCTGATCGAACAAATCATCGATCCTGGGTAGAGGGTACCGGTTCTTAATGGTGACTTGATTCAAAGCTCGGTAATCTATACACAGGCGCATGGACCCGTCTTTCTTCTTCACGAACAACACTGGAGCTCCCCATGGTGAATGACTAGGGCGGATGAATCCCTTGTCGAGTAACTCCTGTAGTTGCTCCTGAAGTTCCTTCAATTCTGCTGGAGCCATACGGTAAGGTGCTTTTGAGATCGGATTCGTACCCGGAATGAGTTCGATCTCAAATTCAATCTCTCTGTCTGGTGCTAGGCCTGGTAACTCATCAGGGAAAACTGCTGGGTAGTCGGATACCACTCGGACCTCTTCTAGCTTTTGGTCCTTCTCTTGCGTGGTATTGACTACATGTGCTAGAAATCCAGTACATCCAGTATTCAGCAGTTTCTGTGCTTTCATGGCTGAGAGAAATTTCCTGGCCTTCTTCTTCGGTTCTCCGATGTATTCAAACTGCTCTCCTGCCTCTGGTTGGAATACGACTTTCCTTTTTCGGCACTCTATGGAAGCGCCGTATTTGCTCAGGAAGTCCATCCCAAAAATGACATCATAGTCGGACATATTCAGTATTACCAAATCACAGTAAAGCTCTCTGTCTGAAATGCTGACTGGTATGGCACGGAGCCAATGCGTAGATGCCATGATGTCTCCAGAGGGCAGAGTAGTCAGGAACTGACCACTAAGTACATCTGGAGGTATTGCTAGTTTTTCGGCGAATGTCCTGGATACATATGAATGGGTTGCCCCAGTATCGAAAAGTACAGATGCATGCAGGTTTAAAATACTAATCTGACCTGTAACAACTGTAGAGGCGGTGGCTACATCCTCTCTGGTCAGCGAGAAAACCCGTGCATTGGTGGTAGCTGGTGGAGCTTCTAATCTGCCTTGACTGATCTGAGGACCCTCTAGTGCAGTCTGCATCAGGTGAAGCTGGGCCGGCTTACCTCCATACTGAATAGGCTGTGGGGGAGGTAAGTTGGCCTTGTTAGGGCATTGCTTGGCCATATGCCCTTCCTGACCACAAGTGTAGCACCCTCGTGTGCCCAGGCGGCAGACTCCGGAGTGCTGTTTCCCACAGTTGGAACAAGTGGGATACTTAGTTTGCTTATTGGCTGGCTCCCCTTTTGGATTGTTCCACTGCTTTCTTTTGCCTTGATTCTTTCCTTTCCAGTTAGAGTTGGAGCCCTGGGGTTTCTGAGTTCCTGTGCTACTGCTTTGGCCCTTATTCTCTGTCACGGCTGCCTTCTGCTGTCGCATGCTGTTCAAGTAATGCTCGGTGATCAGAGCACTGCTAACTAGTTCCTCTGAGGTTTGCGGCCTATGGACACCGCTGGCCACATTCAGTGCTATCTCTGGCCTTAGCATCTTGAGCATTAACCTGACTCTCTCTCGTTCAGTACTGACCAGCTCAGGGCACAGGCGAGCCAGTCTGTTGAATCTCTTCACGGCTTCCTCTACTGATAGGTTGCCCTGCCGAAATTCAGTGAACTCGTCGTAGTGGCGGTTTGTGACCCGCATGTGGAAGAATTCTTCAAAGAACTCTTCCGCAAAACTAGCCCAGGTCATCTGATTGACTGCGCGTTTCATCTTGATGCGCTCCCACCACATACGTGCGTCTCCGGCTAGGCAGAAGGAGGCACACTTCACTTTCTCGTGCTCTGGCCAGTCTAGGAGCTCCATGGTACTCTCTAGTGTCTTGAACCAAGCTTGGGCATCCCATGGTTCACTGGTCCCTGAGAAGGTCTCTGGCTTGATCTTCTGCCACTGGATCAGATAAGCTTCCCTCTTTGCCCCTGCTGATAGGGCTACTGGCATGACTGGTGGGACTGGTGCCACAGGTGGAACCTCCGTCACTATCGGCGTCTCCACCTGGGGCTCTGGGGTAACAGTGGGAGTAGCCTGCTGATTAGCGGTTAGAGCAGCAATTACTTGCTGCTGTTCCGCTACCTGTCTCTGCAGTCGTGCTACTACCTCTGCCAGGTCCGCTGGAGGCACTGAGTAGTCTGCCTCCTGCTGCGGCTCAGTAACTGGTGCTCTTCTAACTGAGCGTCCTCTTGCCATTATCTAGAATAGAGGAGGATCATACAATTCATATTTTAATTCTAAAACATGCTATCAGATATAAACTAAGGTATTAAACATGCTTCCGTTAACTGTAAACAAGAACTGGCTAGAAACAGATGGCATGAATAACATGAAAATACTATGAATCTGGAAGCAAGAAAATATAGTAATGTGAGAGATACTCTTACTTGGAAGCTGCAGGTCTGATGCTGATGTGTGTGAGGAGGAAAGATGGAACTTGCTCTGATACCACTCTGTAACGACCCACCTTCTGGTACTAAGCTGTAAGGCAGATCGCTACTAACTAACTGGCTAACTGACTAATTAATGATTTCTTATAATGCTAAACCAACTGGGAGAATTTTTAAAAATTCTTATTTTACTATTTACTAAACTAACAATTCATAAACATATTGAAAGTACTAACTAGCCCAAAATAAAGCAAAACTTTTATTTTATTATCTTGGCAGGATTCGATACCCCAACCTCTAAGTTGCATGGCTAAAGCACTAACCAGCTGCTCTACACCACCTTTATTTACATAGTACCAGTCGACTGCTTATATGCCAGTCGACTGGTCGGGCCACAGAATGTTTCTGTGCCCGATACCAGTCGACTGGTATTTTCCCAGTTGACTGGTAATTCTGAAATCCCAGTTTTCAGATTTGCTAGACTTTCCAAACTTGAGCCACAATGTACCAAAATCATATCTAACAAACATAATGGCATAAATAATATTCCACGACTATTCTAAGGCATTTATTACATGTTTTTGGAGGGTTTCTAGCATGTATAGCAACTTAGAGATCATAAAACGACATGAAGAAGCATAAACATGAATGTGCCAAGTTCGTATCAACTTCTTATTGAAACTATTCATTTCTCATATCTAAAAGCATCCTTAGCTACCACATGTCATTCTAAATGGTGCATTAATCTTAGAACAAGCATATCTCAAGTATTTAGCATATAAATCAAAAGTATCAAGTTCTTATCTTTAAAGCTTAAGCATGGATCTAAATTACCATATTACAAGTAAATGACTCATGACAATCAAGCATTCACAAAACCAATATTAAATCAGGTAAATAAACTACTTCAAGCATACTAAGCACCACGAATACAAGTCTAATTAAATTCATACATGGTTCACATAATTTATTGCGGAATAACTAAAGGAGCATAATAAAGACTTTCTATGCTTTGCAAGTTCCGAAGACTTTCATTCCAACTCCACCACCACACACACTTTGCATCAAGCCCGCCGCTTCCGCTACTAGTGCTTTCCTTTACCTGTATCTGCAATATAAGGAAATGCAAACTAATAAGCATAAAGCTTAGTAAATACCATCTAGCCTCACAAAACTATAAAATCTCGGATTATGCTTTTCAAAACATGCTATGCAAATACACGCTCATGTTCATAAACAATCATGTTATGCTCATGCTAAAATACATGTCATAAAATGTCATGGCAAATAACTGAGACATGACACATACTAAACTAGAACTGAAAAGTAAGCTATAGCATGGCATATATATCTGAACTGGAACTGAAACTAACTAACATAAAACTAATTATTAAATTCACCACATGCTAATATGAATTTCTGAAAACTAAATACATATATTAGTTGAAAGTAATAATCAACTGCTGTGGGCCCGGCAATGTACCAACTGTGTGCGCATCCCTAATAAACCCGAGGTAGCAAATCCCGAATCCATTAGGGTTCTACTAGGTTATCTAAACCTAGGGGCAACTAGGAGCCCATCCCATACTAGGTTATCTAAACCTAGAGGCAACTTGGAGCCTATCCCTGGACCGAAGTCCGGTACAATGCCACTGAAAATAAAATAGTCCTTTATACTTTTCTTTCTTTTTTTTTCTTTTGATTCTTGCTTTTACTAGGTTATCTAAACCTAGGGGCAACTAGGAGCCCATCCCACGGGACCTTGGTCCTAATCATAAACTGAAGCAAGAATTTCTATTCTTTAAATCTTTCTATAGCATTAACTGAACGGAACATTCTAACAACCACCTAACGTGCGTGCTTGTTCATAATTTACGATTTCTAATCGTAAAGCATAAATACAAGGAAATAAGGCATATGAAATATCAACCGAAACTACTTATACTGCAGGTGAGGGATACTTACATCCTGCGCTAGGTTTTCTTACGAATAAAAATCTGAAATTCCGGAGAGAACGTCGAACTACAACGTTCTTCTTGCTTTTTGGCGTTCTCCTCGCGTCTACGAGGGTCCTCGTAGAGAATAGGGCCTCTTGAGACCTTCCCTTGGCTTCCCCTTTATCTTAGGCGGCAAAAGAAGAGGAGAAGATGAAGAAAACGCAAGAGAGGAAGAGGAGAGGTCGCGTGCGTGAGGGAGGGCGTCGGCGCCGCTAGGTTGGGAGAAAATTAACCTAAAACTCATAACTCCCTCTTTTATACTTATGGGGGGGGCGAATTTACCTAATTATACCTTATCTATTGTTTCCCTTAATCTATTTCAACAAAAGGAAACCAGCCCAGCTGGTCCGCTCACTCTTCTCTCACGTGTAGGTAAAGGGATCAAATCCCACTTACGTAATTTTCTATTTTTATCCCTTTTTGCCACTTTCGTTTACGGAAAAATTCTATAAAAATATCCATAAACTTGGAATATATTCTAAGATATTTCTAAAATTAGTTTCGAGAATTTTTGGGCGTTACAAGTAGGGTGTGCATACCTGCCCTTGTGTGGTAACACTAGATGCGTGTAGGATAGTCTGAAATATATGAAGTCCTATGTTGATGTCAAGCTGGTGAATCATGGCATACAGTAGAAAGGCGTGGAATGGACGCATAGTGGTGACGTCCCTGATAGATAATGGCAGGATACATCGGACTATGACCCTATATAGAGCGTAGTCCTGTACTTCTAATTCGACAGACTGAAATCGTCTGACCACGGGTCGCCTAAAGAAATATGAGTGCAATGTATCTAAGGTAATCTCAGAGTAGGGAGCATCAAAGGAGGCTCCCTAGAAGGATAACAACAGAAGGTGGACTGCGAGAGTCGTAGTCCTAGAAATCGGTTGAGTAAAGTTGGTGTGATAGTTAGGGGAATACCTTGAACCATGGTGGAGAACACGAGATTATCCTGTCTAATGATATTATTGTAAAATTCTGCACATAAGGTAGTATTGATTGGGTGGGTGCAGAATACAAGATTGTCCAGTTGGTAGTGGTTAATGACGTTCATAGCTAGGGGACAGGATTGGGTGAAGAATAGTCTATTTAAGTAGCTTGTCTTAATAGGTTTATAGGTGGTACGAGAGAACTTATTACACAATTCTAAATTGGGAAACCTAGGATCAGGACTAGGTTGAGTATCGGGTTCTGCCTGATTAGGTCGGCGTCTTCTAAGAGAAAAGAATGTATATTTAAAGAAATGTGCATTTAATGAAAAATTGAAAAGAAATAAAAATATACTGGTTTGCTCGGGGAGGCATTGTTGAAGATGAGGGCTTGAGAGCTTGAGAAGGTTGCAAGATCTCTTGGAAGGTAGAAAGTTGAGGAGGAGAAGTGTTTTGGGTGTGAAGAGAAGAGGGGGAAGGGAGCCCCTTTTTATAGGCAGTTTCGGGCGCCCTTTCTCGGGAGGGCGCCCTGACTGGCGAGGGCGCCCTGTCTGACTAAGGCGCCTTGACCAGGCTGCAGTTGCCTTTAGGCAGCTTTCGCCACTGAATGGCACTGACGAGGGTGCCTTTCCAGACGAGGGCGCCTTGACCAGGTCTGCTGTAACACCCAATAATTTCCTGGTATTATTAGGGATTTTTAGGAATTTTTCTAGCATTTTTCGGAGTATTATAGCATTTTTCGGATCAAAATAAGAAAAAAAATTAAAGGGGTCAAGTGGGGATCGATCCCGCGACCATAAGGCAAGCCAACACTTAAGCGAATCCAAGAAACTAGCTGGGCTAGGGTATCAAGCACAGAAAAAGATGAAACAAAATAATATTATAGTTGATTTAGCCCGTTTCATTAAGAGGTATTCAAACTCCCACTTAAGTGGTGTTAAGACCCCTTTTAGGGTTTCGGGAGGCCGCGCGAGCAGGGGTTGGGAGCTGCGAAAACAGGGAGAAAACAAGGGGTTTTCTTCCTCCTTCTTCCTCCTCTTGAGTGGAGAGCCTAGGGCTTCTTCCCTAGGGCTAAGGAGTGGAGATTTCTTGCAAAGGAAGAGGAAAAGAGCCCTACACTAGGAATTTCGAGATATTTAGTGAGTTTTCTTCAAGAAAAGGATAAGTAAATCACTCACCTGCAATAGGAGTAGCTTCGCATGCAGTTTTCTCGTTGTAGAACCTTGATTTCGTGATTTATATGCATGCTTGGAGGATATTGTTTATTGTGTGATTAAGTCTCTCAAGAATACATGTTTTTAATCATAGAACTCGAATTGTAGTAGATTTTTATATATGTGATCTAAGTATGGGAGACCAAGTTCTTGAAAAGTCCCAAAATTGAGTTTGGGTTAAGGGCACGGAAGGTGCTCGATGGAAGTTCCAAGTAAGAAAAGGTAAAGGTTTATAGTGCAAAGTTTATGAAAAAAGAAAGTTAGCTTGATAAATACAAGCGTTATGAGTAAGAAAGTATTTTACTTTTGTAAAAGGACATGTACCGGGCAAAAGAGAGGCCCACAGAAAGTTAGAAAGAAGCTCTAATAGGGTGCGGTGGCTAGCTACCCCGAAACCTATTAGGGATGCGCGCATTGGTACACTGATACCAAGTACATTGTCAAGGCCTGAGAAAGTTGATTATTATTTTGAAGTATATGAGTATATGAAATTGTTTTAATCTCCTAAAGTGCATGTTTTGTTATGTATGATAACATGGTTATGTTATAAGCATGTTAAAGGGAAAGAGCAAAGAAGTTGTGTTTTAAAGTATGGAAATGTAACATTAGTAAGTTCAAAAGAAATTATGAGCATGTTAGATTTGCCAATGTTTTAGTGCTAGTAAATGTTTTCAAGTATGATTGAGCATGATAAGTATATGAAAGTTTCCATGTGTAAGCATTTCAAAGTGCATGTGTTTTGAAGCAAGCTTTATTTGAAAAGAGCATGTTTATCCCTTATCGTTGGATTTGTGAGTTAGGATTTACTTACTAAGCATTTTGCTTATTAGTTGTATTTCCTTCTATTGCAGACAAAGGTAAAGAAAAAGTATAAGTTAAGGAGGCGAAGGGACTTGCATTGATGTTCAGTGGCGGCGGAACCGTGGAAGAGATCATTGGGCTAAGTCTTGTAGAACATGTGTTTTGGTGTTTCGAAGTGGTAGAATGAATGACTTTGTTTAAACCTTGCATAGATACAAAATTTGGTACAAACTCTAGTTTAAAGTTCACATAGATTTTGATAGCTTATTTACTTCCGCAAAAGTCCTAATTTCGAGTTTATGAAGTTGTTTTGATTGGCTAAAATGTTTAGAAAACTAGTATAGAGTATAGAAATGGTGTTATGTCTTTGTATGGCTTGAAAGTATATGTTTTGTGGATGGATGGAGATGAGTTTCAGGTCTGAAATGCAGGTTTTCAGGCGTGCCAGTCGACTGGTACAGGACCAGTCACCTGCCCTATCGAACAGTAGCTTCTGTTCGATGCACCAGGCGACTGCCAAAAGGCCAGTCGCCTAGTACCAGTCGGCTGATATATAGCAGTCGACTAGTACTATTGAAAAGAAGTGGTATAGAGCAGCTGGTTAGTGCTCTAGTGTTATAACTAAGAGGTCTAGGGGTCAAATCTTGGCAAAGCAAATAAAATGAAAGTTGTATTGTTTTTTTTTGAAAAAAAAGAGAAGGAAAAAAAAATATATAAGGCAAGTTAAGGGAAGTCAAGTAGTAGTAACTTAAAGCTTAGTAGAAAAAGGTGGGTCGTCACATCTGCAGTTCCGTTTGTGCAGCTTTCTGCCGTTGAATGACTGTGGGAGGGCGCCCTGCATGACAAGGGCACCCTAAACAGAGCCGCAGCTGCCTTTTTGCAGCTTTTGACCACCCTCGGGGCGCCCTAAAGAGATTGGGCGCCCTAACATCTGGTTTTGACCCAATTTGAGTGTTTTTGACCAGATTTGACTATATTGTCCGAGGTTTGACTGCTTTGACCGAAGTTTGACCTTTTTGACCATAGTTTGAGATATAGAATTTAACTGTAACACAGGTATTAAAGGAAATCATAATTGAGTCTTAATTTTACTGTCTCACCCAAATCTAGGGTTTTCAATTACGTTAACCTTGTAGGTTTCGTGAGACAGGTTTTGATTAGAAAAGCTATTTTGAAAAATTTTGATTAATTTTGAACACTTAATTAATTTTAAAAAAAAATTTGAAAGAAGTTTAAATCTACAAATAACTGAATTTTTGTGTTAGATTCGAATTTGACAAAAATAATTTGAATTTGAATTTCAGAAATTGGCTTCCAGGTCTTGGCGAGGCACTAGGCCTTCTTTGGCCGTAGCCTTATGGGATCATCCACCCTTTCCTTGACAAAGCCTTTTAATGAAATTTCATTTTCAAAATTATTATTTGAAAAATTTCTGGTCTAACTAGTTTGAGTTTTGGATCGGTAGCTTCGGCTAGTTTCACCAGTCTAAAGAGATCAAGTGAACTTGATCTTATTATAATTGGTTTCCCTAACGTACTATCATCTCACCTCCACCCAATACTATGTTGTCAAATTTCAGTTAAGTTTGTTCAGTCCTTAAGCTATCCTAATTCTAAGCATGGTAATATTGCAGTAATTAAATAAGCAAGCAAACAATCATATTGCAAAGAAAAGAATTAAAATTATTTATCTAATTATGAATATTGTTTTCAGTTTGGCTCCCCCTGGACTAAAGCCACGGTGATGATTAGGCAAGATGTGAATCTTGTCCTTGGGGATCCAATACTGATTTGATCCAGTTGGTTTGTTCAGGCATTGTTTAGGTACCCATGCCTGAATTTTACCTCTGAACTGATTCAGTACGGCAAGGTATGTCCTTTGCCGAGATTTGGTTCTATAGCCCAATCCGGATCGATTTAGAACTGATTTCTGTTTTCCAAGGATCATGTCAAGACCATTGGAACCAGATGTAAATCGTTCTAATGCTGATCTAAGATCCTTAACCTGAGTTTTCAGGGAGGAGTTTTCCTTCTCAAGTTTTTCAGCTTGAGTAGGAGTTCCTTCCTGAACCTTCTCGGTTGAAGATTTAGAGTCAGCTTCCTCTTTCAGGAGTTTTACTTCCTGTCGGTGGGATTCGACCCGGAGTTTGGCTTTTGCCAAATCTCGAGAAAGAAAAGAAATTAATTCACTTAATTGCGATCTATTAAAACCAGTTACCTTAATTTCTCCGTCTTCTGTGAAGGTCAGCTCGCCGTCCTCTTATTCTGATTCTGACTCGACTTTATCTGAGGCGGTTAGAGCTAGGAGATTGGACTGGGGTGCCTCTGTCTCTTCTTCTGAGGAAGACTCGTCCCAGGTTGCTTGGAGCGCCTTCTTTCTTCTCGTCTTCTTGGACTTTCAGATTTGGACACTCTGTCTTGTAGTGGCCCTTCTTCTTGCACTCGTAGCAGGTTACATTAGGCTTGATCGCGGGTTCAGCTGGTTCGTCCTTTCTTCGACCGGTTTTTCGTTTGTTGGTTCGGTTCTTCAGCTCCTTGTAGTATGTAAAATACGGGAAGTAATGCTAAAGGTCGAATCAAGAAATAACCTTGTAAAATATTACGGGAAATTTTCAGAAATTTTTCTGAACCCTTGGTGGAATTTACGAGGATAAATTGGGTAAATAAAAGAATATAATTGGGTTATTCGATTTATTAGAGAAGCTTCATATATATATTATATATATATATATATATATATTTGTTATTTGTTTGATTAATATTTGACTTAGGTTTTAAATCGGCCGAAATATCTCTTCTCCCTTCCTCTCCTTGCGCCGCAGCCACCAACCTGATCCCCCTCTTCTTCTCCCATTCGCTCGCGAGCCCTAGCCGCAGACACTCCAATCTCCTCCTCACCGCATCTACCACCTCTCCTTTGCTCGATTCCCCTCCTCCACTCGAAGCCACAGCTCTCTAGCCAAACCACGACGATCTCCTCACTAGATCCATACGGCTAGAAGCTAGGGGAGGCGACGATCTGTGGAGACCTTGCTTTTCCTTGCGAGCATCGCAAGATTTAATCAATGGAGATACGGTCCTAGAGCTCTACTCTTCCCATGTGGCTACCCGCACCCTTTTCCCACTAGAGGTTGGTCACGGAGGTAGAGAATCAATGGGGAGAAGGAACACTTGTAGAGATTCTCACTGTAATTGCTGACCCCAGGTATGCTCTAAGTGCTAATGGTTCTTGTGCTTGTATAGATTGAGGTTTCATGCGATTAGAATGGGAACTCATTGTTGGAATGGGAGTAGATTTTTGGATATCCTTCTTCATCGTTAGCTTTCTGGGAGTGTGGGGTTTCGTTGAGAAGATTTTGGTTTTAATCCTAGTTAGAGAAGCTTATCTTTGTTCTGGTTGAGCTTTTCCTTTGAATTGGAAATTTGATGTTGTTTTTGTTCGGTTTTGAGCAGCTAGGAGCATTATCTAAGCTTGTTTTGGCTGGGATTTTGAATTTGGGTCTTGTGTTCATGGATTTGATATCTGATCATGGATTTAGATATGTGGATGAATCGATTTGATCTGGATAGAAGAACTAGTGCTAGATGTGGACTTCTATTTTGATGGCATTTTGATGTGTGAGATGTTTCTATTCGTGTGGATGGTTTGATTTCATAATCGGATTGTAAATTTGGATTAGGAGCTCTGTTGGTTCTGTTCTTTCGGTAGTTTGGATGTGTATCGCTTGGAATTTGTGTTGGATTAGGCTTATAGCTTAGCTCCTTTGAGCTTGTAATGATTTGTCATGTGTTACATTTTTAGAAGATCTCTGATCTAGGAGGTAGATTGGTAGAGATGTGTTGGTTTAATCAAATTCTTGGGTTAGTATTCTGCCTAGATTCTATTCTTCATGGAATTGGAATTTTATCGCTACATATCTATGATGATGTTAATTCTATTTTGGCATGATGTAGAATGGATAAAATGCTTTGGTTGTTCTTAGCTTAATGAGATGTGGATTAGTTGGAGGGTAATGATTTTAGATTGGATTATAGGTTTTGTTCTCCTTCTTGTGATCACTACTTGGGTGAGCTATGGGTTGAACTACGGATTAGGTTTAAGTTGAGATTAAACCTAATAAACTAAACCTGATTGATTCGGATTTTGATAACCTAACATGAATCTAATCTAGGTAACTTGAGATAATTAGGGCTACTCATTTAATTGTAATTAATTAAATGAAAACGGACAATTAGGACGATCCTAATTAATTGAGGTAACTCGTTTAGCTATAAATAATATGTTATGGAAGCTAAACATTATGCCTTTGATACAGGGCATTGATTGGTTTATCGTTGCTGTCTATCGGACGGGAGGTTCTTTTCGGATACGGCCATCTCCCTTAGAGGCGGGTACCCTTTGACTTATCTTTTAGATATTGTCATATTGCTATGCATGATTGGTTATAAATAACAGTAAGATTATACGCTAGCCTTGTTTATTATGCCTGTCCTGGATACTTGTTAGTTATCCCTGAGTTATTATACATGTCCTGGATACTTGTTAGTTATCCCTGAGTTATTATGCATGTCCTGGATACTTGTTAGTTATCCCTGAGTTATTATGTCTGTCCTGGATACTTGTTAGTTATCCCTGAGTTATCATGCCTGTCCTGGATACTTGTTAGTTATCCCTGAGTTATTATTCTTGTCCTGGATACTTGTTAGTTATCCCTGAGTTATTATGCATGTCTTGGATACTTGTTAGTTATCCCTGAGTTATTATGCCTGTTTTGGATACTTGTTGTTTATCCCTGAGTTATTATGCTGTTAGTTTTATACAGTCTCAGGTATTGCCATGTCTATATGTATGCTTAGATATCGGGATGTATCTCTTGTATTTGATATGAGGGATGTATGTGTGCTTATCATACATCATCCTTGCACTGTTGCATGCCGGCGATTAGCGACTCTCTTGTGGTTGAGCCTAATCGTCTTCCGGTACATGACATGCACACACGGCCACTCATGGGTTAGTGGATACAGTAGATGTGTGCATTTGCCCTGTATTGCTCCGTTCGGCCACTATGAGGAGGGTGAGCGCGGGCGTGGTAGCAAGCAGGGATCCCTTCTCGTACTGAGCCACGAGGAGATGAGAGCTTGACTCCCCCATTGCTTGGGGTCGGAGCGGAGCCTCCACCAGCATCCTGTCCACCCGGTCACTCAGGAGCAGTGATGGCAAGGTGTACAGTTGTCAGAGCCCTACCCGTTCAGACGTCCCTATGACAGGTGTACGATGATCTGTCTGGTGTCAGGGGTGACACATGTCATTGCACCATGTGCATACTTTGCATCTTGCATTGTTTGCTGCACTTATTTGCTGCACTTGTTTGGCATCGCATATTCTGGAGACTTGTTATTTGAGATTATCTGTCTAATAATATTCCCTTGGTACTTATTATCTTTCTTTCAGGTTAGCTGGATTCTGGTATGTATCTACCTCAGTATTTCTAGTACTAGTTTTTCCATATTGTTGATATGAGACTGTATTAATATAGATGCTTATTGTTATCATAACATACTATGCATATCTGCTGGGTATTCGCTGAGTTTATGGACTCACCCTGTTGCCATATGTTTTTATTTCAGGTTGAGATACTTGGAGTCGCCAGAAGAGCCCAGCAGCTAGTCCCTACCCATCGCGACGGCATAGTTTCGTTTTGTACTTAGTAGTGTCTATTTGTATATTTACTTATTGGACTTGTATAAGTCTTGGGAGTGTTGGCGTGTGCCCTAAGGTGTTTTTTTGTAATGGTTGTTTCGTCGTAAGTCGGACCGGTCCGCAGTCAGGTATGAGTTACTTAGTTGTCTTGTATTTTTATGTTGTGTTTATCTATTTTGGAGGCCTGAGGCCAAAATATATATTGCGTGGATTGTTATATAGGTTGTATGTATGTGTAAATTGTCCGCCGGACAGGGGAGGTGTTGTCCGATTTTATATTGGATCAGCGGCTCCTGGGTCGCGGGGCGTGACAATTTTATTTTGGTATCAAAGCGTAGGTTTCGATGCCTACGTGTTTTACGGGATTTTCGGGGTTTATCTGATACCAATTTATTTTGGTATCAGAGCCCAGGTTTTCGGATACCTTCGGGACTTGTGGATTACGGTGTCTAATAGTTTTGTGAGTCTTTTCGGATTTGTTCGGAGTATTTTTCTCGATGTGGTTGTCTGGGACTTGGCGCGATGGGACTTCTTCAGGCGACAGGTATTTCGTCTGATCTTTTGTATCCCTTATCCTAATTAGGTATGGTTAGATATCATCTGATATTATTGGATAAGGTTATCATTCCTGTATATGTAGGTATGATTATTGGACCATGTTACTATTCCTGTATAATTAGGTATGGTTAGATATCATCTGATATTATTGGATAAGGTTACCATTCTTGTATATGTAGGTATGATTATTGGATCATAATACTGTCCCTGTATTTAGGTATGGATAGAAATTCTCTCATGCCATTGGATTATGTTACCATTCATGTATCTTAAGATATGGTTAGGATTTCTCTCAGGTTACTGGATTATGTTAGCATTCCTATATATTTAGGTATAATTAAAAATTTCTCTCATGTTATTACTCTTGTACCCGTTGGGTAACTTGGTTAGATCTGATGACTTAAAGAATCAGTTTATAGTAATCATGGTCAGGATCGACTATGAAGGAGATTTGTTGGCTTGTTGTGGACTTGTCTAAATGTGGAAAATAGTGATTCTTGTGTGATACTGACATACGAGATTGGAAGACGAGGGTCAAACCTGTCAACAAGATATTGGAGGTTGAGGGTTTTGATTTTTCCTTGACCTTATTATACATAGTGTTGGCACTAGCTACTACCAGCTGAGTGAGGACTAGGGATGCCTATTGTAATTGACTTGATCATTATTGGATCAATTCACTTTAGTTTATGGAGCTGTAAGTTCTTCTTATGTTGCGTATATCTGGACAGATAAGCTAGATGTCATGTCTTGATTACATGATCTGCATTGATGCCGTAGGTAGCATTAGCTACATATTATTATGATTAGTAGAGGATTGATACAATCTGCTCCTTGGGGACTTTGACCATGGATCACTTGTACTGGGTAGTTGACCTAGAAGGTACATGTTGATAGATGATTTGGGCTAATATAGAAAAGTGTGAAGCTAGTTGCTTGACACTTATGGGTTACCGCTTGTACTTGGTTGAATAACTAAAAAGGTATATACGGACTTATGATTTGTGTGGAGGTAAATCACTTATAAAACTAAACCACCTTTGGTTCGATGATATCGAGGACGACCTGTTGGAAAATAAAGGAATTGTTTCATGAGTATGTTTAGTTACTCTTGAGAGATAGCGTGTTTCTAGCTCCTTGTTATGGAGTAGGATCTTAGAGGGTTTTGACCAGGGAGTGGAGGAATTGGACTGTATTAGATTACGAGTCGACGGTCGGTGTGACTCGCTAGTTCTTACACTACTCTATGAGGGATTCTGATTTATAGATTGGGTGTATATGGATGGATAATCTCGATGGTGCATCGGGATGTACGACTCGCTAGGGTGCGAAGGATGTGGAGTTAGTTGTATCCTTATCTTTCGGCGAGATATTGGACATTAATCACGAGGGCAAAGATGTCGACTGGTTTTCGGTTATTATACTCCCATCGTGGATCTATTAATTCACGGGATGATGAGGTTGTTATCACCGTTGACTTTTGTTGGTGTTGAGAGGTGGGTTGAGATTGACGAATCTCTATGATATGTTGTATTTTGAGGTTTTTATTAGTAGGCATGGACCTATCGGATTGTAGCTTTTTGATGGATCATTGGGTGGATAAATGATCTTTCAGTAGTTGATTATTTAGGAGGTCTGTTATTGATAGCAGCATATGGTACGACATATTGGCACAATCTCTAAATTATATGTTATCTTCTGATGGTCTATTAGAGGATATATATACATATATATGACTTGTGATATTTGGAGGATGTTTTTGGCTTGTGGATACTTGGGTGATATTTATGGATTTTTGTTTTACGGTTGAAGATCGGAGTATAGACTTGACACTAGTGATCTTGGGATTGAGTGCCCTGGATAATTGTGATGATTGAATGATTGTTCGGGTGTACCTGGTTATCAGATGATAACCTCTGGATTAATAACTCCAGTTGCTCTGTAACAGTGTAATCTTAGGGTATCAACCGAAGTGGTTACTCAAGATGAGTACAGACATGTTTAGTTGCGAGTGTGTGTCATATGAGGAATGGTGAAATTTGGGGACCAAATTTTTATTAGTGGGGGAGAATGTAAAATACGGGAAGTAATGCTAAAGGTCGAATCAAGAAATAACCTTGTAAAATATTACGGGAAATTTTCAGAAATTTTTCTGAACCCTTGGTGGAATTTACGAGGATAAATTGGGTAAATAAAAGAATATAATTAGGTTATTCGATTTATTAGAGAAGCTTCATATATATATATATATATATATATATATATATATATATATATATATATATATATATATATATATATATATATATATATATATATATATATATTTATATATATATATATATATATATATTTGTTATTTGTTTGATTAATATTTGACTTAGGTTTTAAATCGGCCGAAATATCTCTTCTCCCTTCCTCTCCTTGCGCAGCAGCCACCAACCTGATCCCCCTCTTCTTCTCCCATTCGCTCGGGAGCCCTAGCCGCAGTCACTCCAATCTCCTCCTCACCGCATCTGCCACCTCTCCTTTGCTCGATTCCCCTCCTCCACGCGAAGCCACAGCTCTCTAGCCAAACCACGACGATCTCCTCACTAGATCCATACGGCTAGAACCTAGGGGAGGCGACGATCTGTGGAGACATTACTTTTCCTCGCGAGCATCGCAAGATTTTATCAATGGAGATACGGTCCTAGAGCTCTACTCTTCCCATGTGGCAACCCGCACCCTTTTCCCACTAGAGGTTGGTCACGGAGGTAGAGAATCAATGGGGAGAAGGAACACTTGTAGAGATNACACGCGAACATAGTATTTTTTACTTGGTTCGAAGCCTATGTCGACTCCTACCCAAGGCCCACGATCGTTGATCGTTTACTTTGGCCAATTCTATATGAACGCAAAATCAGTTTACAAAAATAGATTTACAAGTATAGCACCATAAACTTTAATAAAAAATTCTTCTTTTACCGACGTCCGGTTGTAGGTTGACTTTCCGGAGCAGCGGGACGTCGTCACTCGAGTTGGGCAGTTTCCGGAGCAAGGCGTGAGCACAGAAGAGCGTGGAAGCTTTGGTTCGAAGTTGTTGTGAAAGGCTTGGGCGTTGGGTGCTATTTATAGCACTCCGGGGCGCCCTGGATGTCGGGGGCGCCCTACCACGTGTCAGGCGATCCACTTTTAGCTCGGTCAAACGTTATCCCATCCGAATAGGGATAAGTTTGACTTTGGGGGCGCCCTGGTCGCAGAGGGCGCCTTGGCTGACTTCTTCCGCGCAGAAATCTCGGCTGTGGATAAAGATAAAGCTTCGCAGTCTTGGGCGCGGGGGCGCCCTGGCTGCTGAGGGCGCCCTGCCCAGTAAGCAGCCGAAGCCCTTTTTGCTTCACTCGGTTCTGGTTCACCTTGGGGGCGCCCTGGACACTCAGGGCGCCCTGCTCAGCTGCTGCCTCACTCCTTTGAGGCTCTCTGAGTTGCAGACACACATTCCTTCGGTCCTGCATCCAGGGTTAGTCCAAAACACAATAAAACAATTAGTTTATATAGCCTTAGCTGTCTTGGTTCTGACTTTGGTCTCCAAAATGGAGCCCTAGGTCGAACCGACGCCTACTGTTCCCTCAACGGGGAACGCGTCCTCACCTACTCCTCTCGGGAGAATTTACCTGATGCCAACCGTTCCTCTGGTTGGACTTTTGCCTGACGGTCCTTTGCCAGGTCTTGGATACTGGCAGTCCTTCGCCAGTTGCCTAGCAGTCCTTCGCTAGGTCTTTGATACTGGCAGTCCTTCGCCAGTTGCCTAGCAGTCCTTCGCTAGGGCTTGGATACTGGCAGTCCTTCGCCAGTTGCCTAGCAGTCCTTCGCTAGGGCTTGGATACTGGCAGTCCTTCGCCAGGTGCCTAGCAGTCCTTCGCTAGGGCTTGGATACTGGCAGTCCTTCGCCAGGTGCCTAGCAGTCCTTCGCTAGGGCTTTGTATCCTGGCAGTCCTTCGCCAGGTGCCTAGCATTCCTTCGCTAGGACTTTGTCTCTGCACACTTGAGTAACATTGTTAGATCACAAATAAACTTAACTTTGAATCCTTTGCCAATATCAAAACCAGGTTCGATATGGTGCTTCCTGCACCAACAACTTTTAATGATTCAATAGAGTTATGTGGAAAACTCTTAAGAGATCACCTATGTGAGAAAGAAGTGAGGCCGTTTCGAAGAGAATTGGAGGCACAATTCTTAGAACTTCTCGCAAAATCAGGCCTGTTCATTGCCAAGAACGAACACACTCATGAGAACTGAGGTGTATCAGGGAGAGTCCTGGGTGAGATGTGTAAATGTTTACATAAATGGCAGCACAGTTCAAGGACATCATGTCTACTGCCAGCGAGGAAGCAAACAGATCTTCACAAGGGAAGGTTCAAAGAGTGAAACCTACCTATCCTATACACGACTCAACTGCTGAATGCTATCACCATGATTCCATTCATGTGGGGGATTGTTAGATATCTTGGATATCTAGTGTGAATGGAAGAGAGGTGGTGGGACTTTAGTCCCACATTGGAACTTTCTATTGAGTAGAAAGTGAAATGGAGAATAAAGAGGCTCCCTTGTGAGTAGGGTTTTAGTCCCACATTGGGAGTTTTAAGGCAAAATGGTTGGTTTATATTGTTTCACAAACATATTAGTTGTGAACAAATGCTAGGGGAGAGACTCTCTCTCACGCGTGGGTGCGCAGGGGGGGGGGGTGCAAATCCAGGGCCCGAATTTGTACTGAGCCAAGTGAACTCGTGTGCGTGCACGACCCGCGCACGTCGAATATCCGACCGGTCGGGGCAAAATTTGTCCAAGCAGATGAACCAACATTTTGCCAAATCGATTTTTGCTCAAATGTAACTGATGCATTAATTTTGATTAATGCGAGATCAGTAACCTCCAGACGTTTGGATCTGGTCGAGTAAATGGCAGTAAATGACGATTAATTCGTCATTTACGACTACGGTGGTCTGAGCCTATATAAGGAGGCCATGACTGAGAGCAAAAGATACACGATACAAAAATTCTCCTCCGCTCCACCTCTTCCCGAGCTCCGCTGATAGCAGTCGGGTACCTCCTCAGTTCGCCACGAGCAATGAGTGCTCCGTTGTGCCCGTGGTTTGCTATTGTATCCTGAGAGACAGAAGTCCATTTGAGCCTCGAAGCACTGCCGGAGGAGGACGAATCTGTTTCATGGAAACTGCGCTGCGCAGGCCTCAACAATTTCCTAGTCGGGAGACGTCCGACAACTACTCGAGAGACCCCAGTCGGGAAACTTCACTCGGGAGCTCACTCGGCCACTCGGGAGCTCACTCGACCGTTTTACTCGGGACCTCACTCGGTCGTTTCACTCGGGGCCTCACTCGGCCACTCGGGAGCTCACTCGGCCATTTCGCTCGGGAGCTCACTCGGCAGCTCGGGAAGTCAGCTCGGGAGCTCACTCAGGAGCTCGGGAATTCTACTCGGAAGACTGCCGCTTGGGGAAAAATCAGTCGGGGCCACTCAATAGAGATAAGTTGAAATTAGTTTCTGTAATTTCAATTTATTATAAATTCTCCGAATTTCCTCCAACAATTGCAACCACAGAATTGTAGTTTTCGTATGTAGTCCACATATTGTAGAACTTGAAAGACTTTTTGATTTGCTCACCTTCTCCCATAATTATGACTATACATGGTGAATGATCTGAGGTGTGACCTAGGGTGAGGAACTCTGCCATGCCTCTCATATCCTACTCTAGCCATGCTTTATTAACCATGCTTCTATCGAGTTTGCAAAATACTGAACCATTGGATCATGCTTAAGTACAACGGACTTGTGAGAGATCCTCCAAACCATTATTCATTACAAAATCCTGAATGTCTGATAGTTGATAAGAGGTGACCTGCATTCCCTCATGCTTTCCGTCGGCTGATTAAAATGAATTAAAGTCCCTTAGTAACAGCCATGGCAGTGCAATGTCAGCTCCTATGGTGTAAAGTCCCTTCCATTATCTTTTCCTGCTAGTGATGGAGAGCTGGCCATAGATGAAGGTAACTGCATAAATTTTTGGGGTCCTTTTGCACATAATACTTGTGTGCACATATTTCTCATGCTAGTCCAATGTCTCCATAGAAATTCTTTACGAGTCTCATACAACCAAAAGTTGGCCCCTTGATGAATTGAGGTCAATGCGATGCTCCATGTGTAAATTTTAAAATCTCCTTTTGTTTCAATTTCTGAAAATCATGCTCTGTCAACTTGGTTTCCATGTTGCCCATTACTGCTAAGCTATGTCTCAGAAAGAAGTTCTCAACCTCTTTCGGTTTGAGGCCTTGATTGAGGTCTCTTCCATGAGGCTATCTTCATGTGGACGTAGATGGTCACACCCTTTGCATGCCAACATTAGTACCTTCATCTATACTATCCCTCTTGCTATTAGGCATTTGTGTGCCTGCTCTTCCATCTGTACCATGACAATTGACTGGTGATTCATATTTGATCCTGTCGGCAAGGGAGAAGGGCGACCGACTGATGATGCGGTTGAGAGGTTGACCAAAGACTGACAGCTGACCCACCGGACGGACGCTCAAGGGAGCCGGTCGGACACTAGGGAAGAGAGGCTAACGTTGGCGAACTGCAAGAGAAAGGACCATTAGAGGCTGGCCGGGGGTCTCCGGCACAGACACTCCGATGATCAAGTTAGAACTTTGGCGAAGATAAAACGAGAATGGAAACAATAGAAGAACTATAGATCGTACTTGTGAGTGAAGGAATGAGGATCCTTATATAGGCGAGGGCGGCTGACCAAGCCTGTCAGAATATCCTGTCAAACTTAAATACTCGGATTTTAGGACAGAATTTGTGGCCGAGAAAGGGGACAGGTATATCATCCTATTGACCAGCTATCAGGTTTAGTCGTATGACCACTCATATTTCTTAATCGTTTGACACATTGGTTGGCGTGCGCCGACTTAGTGTCCCCTCGTCGGGCTTGGCTAACATTCAGAATCTATTGGTACGTCTGGTGTCTTTAAATCATATTTTTCGTACAATACTCTCAGCGGCTCACTATCCGCCTCTAGGTCTCCTTTCTACCTCAGACGAGCCGACTGGTGAGCTAGGTCCTTCGAGAGGAGGGGACGAAACCCCCTTTCTGGCGCTCTCACTAAGAGGGACCACCGACAGGTTTGCCGGGTAGAAATTAGCTGACCAGGAGAGGATGCAACTAGTCGGATGCTCGGGTGCCTCAGTCAGAGTAACGTCGACCGGAAGTGGTCTGCCCTACCTGTCTGGCCTCCAAGCCAACCAGCCAAACGGCCGGCCCTGCGCAAACCCTCCGGGGCCCCTTCCAGCTGCCTCAATGGCCTTCCGCCTCTCAAAAGGGACCGGTCAACGGGTGCCAAACATTTGCCGGGATCAATATTTGTTGCATATAGTCCAAAAAAATTCATTAATTTGATCAACCTCTTCTTCAGTTCCTGGTTGTGTTTTCATAGTTCCTTTGATGCCCGGGATTTCAGTACTCTAATCTTCAACTGAAATTGTGTTGAGGTTGTTTGTGCTGACCTTTCCTTGGCTTCTGATTGTTAATTTCCTACTGAGTTTTCCTTGTGCATTATCCTGTCGCCTTTGGATCTGAGCTTGTTTTTGTAAATTCCCTGTTTTTGTAACCAGGTTTCTGCACTGAATGTCACCTTCTGGTGAGTGCAATTCTGATGACTTGATTGGTTCCCTGATTGCTGCTAAGCTATGTAATCCTTGTTTATCTGAATTTGATCCCTCCTTTATAACAGAATTGTCAGTTTGTTTTCGGCATTGGATGTCAGTTTGTTTCGTGGACTGCCCAATCTGCATAGTCTGCATTGGTTTGTCCACTGCATGGTCTAACTTCCTGGTCTACATGGTCTCGACTATCCTCAAGTTTTGAGACTGAGACAAGTCTAACTTCCTGATTAGGTCGACACTGTCTTAAATCTTGGACACTGCCTGCTGTGACATTTAGACCCATCTGAAACTTCCTTAGATTGCTACTTGTGTCAGAACCTGTAGCCTGTTCTTGCTCCAGAATATGGGGGCCGGGAGAACATCCCTTGTCTTTACACTGGTGTTACAATGCATTTTGGTACTGTGCAGTGCTAAGAAGCTGCACATTGGATTGTGTCATGGGACCAAATTCTGTTATACCATGTGAAATCAGATGGTGCTTCCTTAGATTGTTGTCAAGTCTGAACCCGTATTCTGACCTTGCTGCATAACTTGAGGGAGGTCTTCCATTGCCCGATACTGCAGTACTGGTTGATACTGCTCAGTGTCAGTTATCAGAGTTTTTGTAGGGTTCTTGACAATTTTCCTTGGACTGCAATTGCTCTGATTCCCTATGAAAGGTGGTTTTGGTTTATTCTTGGGGTCTATCTCAATGCGAGGGGTTGTCTGTCCATCAACCTTCAAAGGTGTAGCTGTTGGTATCATAAGCGTAGTGGAATATTTAAATAAATCAGTTTTCTCATAAAACATGAATCATTTCGTGATATATATATATATATATATTAATAAAATGACATGAAATGAAAACATATCTCATGATTTTTAACGAACGTGAATAATATCACAAACGAGAGTCTCACGTGTAATTCCTTTAGTAATATTCACACGTACTAGATTACAAATCCGAGAGGATAGGTCAGCTGCTAACCTCCAATATCAACAAAATCTTTGAAAGCAATGTTAAAACCGACTTAAATAAAACTCTCATCGTTTTTCTTTTCTTTTTCTTATCGACAATTTACCAAAGAACGTACTCAAGAATTGGTATTTATCAAAAGGCATACCATAGTTTCAATATTACCAAAGGGCGCACATATTTTAGTAAACTTCCTCTTATACCCCTACCGTCAAGTACTGCATGCAATTCTCTTTCCCTTTCTCTTTCTCTTTGTCAGTAACGAATTTCGAGATAGACCATAAAAAGATGTTCCTTTATATTTTGATAATAATATTATGGAACCTTTTTCAAAAAAAAATATTGAAATTAATTAAAATATTTTTATTAAATTAAAACTAAAAAAACATTTCAGCCAGCCACGTTGGCCTGAAATGTTTCCATTTCAGGCCCAACGTGCCCAATATTAAGGGTCTTTTCTCGATTCTTTGTTATTACATTTTAACATCTCGGAGAAGTCCAAATAAACAATGGATAGCAAATTTGAACTCCTTGTAACCTCAGAAATCCACAGGAACTGAAATTTTTACAATCGGAGCTCTCTAGGTCAATCAGTGGCTTTTTGGAGTAATTGGGGCCTGAAATGTTTCCATTTTAGGCCCAATGTGAGCCTGAAATGAAAACATTTTAGGCCCAACGTGGGCCTGAAATTTTTCCATTTCAGGCCCCAATGACTCCAAAAGGCCACTGATTGACCTAGAGAGCTTCGATTGTAAAAATTTCAGTTCCTGTGGATTTTTGAGGTTACAAGGAGTTCAAATTTGCTATCCATTGTTTATTTGGACTTCTCCGAGGTGTTAAAATGTAATAATGAAGAACCGAGAAAACATCACGTTGGGCCTGAAATGGGCACGTTGGGCCTGAAATGGAACAGAAATCCACAGAAACCTGAGAAGTCCAAATAAACAATGGATAGCAAATTTGAACTCCTTGTAACCTCAGAAATCCACAGGAATTGAAATTTTTACAATCGGAGCTCTCTAGGTCAATCAGTGACCTTTTGGAGTCATTGGAGCCTGAAATGGAAACATTTCAGGCCCAACGTGGACCTGAAATTTTTCCATTTCAGGCCCCAATGACTCCAAAAGGCCACTGATTGACCTAGAGAGCTCCGATTGTAAAAAATTTTAATTCCTGTGGATTTCTGAGGTTACAAGGAGTTCAAATTTGCTATCCATTATTCATTTGGGCTTCTACGAGGTATTAAAATGTAATAATGAAAAACCGAGAAGAAATCACACATTAGGCCTTTTAGGGTCATTGGCCTGAAATGGTTGGACACCTATTGCATTGGTGATATCTAATATATAGATGTTTGGACACCTAAAATATCATCTCCTACCTCTGCCCTCCCTATTCATATGGAATTTTCAGAAATCCAGATATGGGAGGTCCATCAGTGGGTTTTGGTCAAAACTCACTAATATTTCTAAACTACTCCTATTTGATTGGTGATATCTAATATATAGATGTTTGGACACCTAAAACATCATCTCCTACCTCTACCCTCTCTATTCATATGGAGTTTTCAGAAATTCAGATATGGGAGGTCCATCAGTGAGTTTTGATCAAAACTCACTGATATTTCTAAATTACTCCTATTTGATTGGTGATATCTAATATATAGATGTTTGGACACCTAAAATATCATTTCCTACCTCTGACCTCTCTATTCATATGGAGTTTTCAGAAATCCAGATATGGGAGGTCCATCAGTGAGTTTTGACCAAAACTCACTGATATTTCTAAACTACTCCTATTTGATTGGTGATATCTAATATATAGATGGTTGGACACCTAAAACATCATCTCCTAACTCTAACCTCTCTATTCATATGGAATTTTCAGAAATCCAGATATGGGAGGTCCATCAGTGAGTTTTGACCAAAACCCACTGATATTTCTAAACTACTCCTATTTGATTGGTGATATCTAATATATAGATAGTTGGACACCTAAAACATCATCTCCTACCTCTAACCTCTCTATTCAAATGGAATTTTCAGAAATCCAGATATGGGAGGTCCATCAGTGGGTTTTGGTCAAAACTCACTGATATTTCTAAACTACTCCTATTTGATTGGTGATATCTAATATATAGATGTTTGGATACCTAAAACATCATCTCCTACCTCTAACCTCTCTATTCATATGGAATTTTCAGAAATCCAGATATGGGAGGTCCATTAGTGAGTTTTGACCAAAACTCAGTGGGTTTTCAGAAATATCAGTGGGTTTTGATCAAAACACACTGATAGATCTCCCATATCTGGATTTTTGAAAATTCCATATGAATATAGAGGTTAGAGGTAGGAGATGATGTTTTAGGTGTCCAAACATCTATATATTAGATATCACCAATCAAATAGGAGTAGTTTAGAAATATCAGTGAGTTTTGACCAAAACCCACTGATGGGCCTCCCATATCTGGATTTCTGAAAATTCCATATGAATAGAGAGGTTAGAGGTAGGAGATGATGTTTTAGGTGTCCAACCATCTATATATTAGATATCACCAATCAAATAGGAGTAGTTTAGAAATATCAGTCGGTTTTGGTCAAAACTCACTGATGGATCTCCCATATCTGGATTTCTGAAAATTTCATATGAATAGAGAGGTTAGAGGTAGGAGATGATGTTTTAGGTGTCCAACCATCTGTATATTAGATATCACCAATCAAATAGGAGTAGTTTAAAAATATCAGTGAGTTTTTGTCAAAACTCACTGATGGACCTCCCATATCTGGATTTCTGAAAACTCCATATGAATAGAGAGGGTAGAGGTAGGAGATGATGTTTTAGGTGTTCAAACATCTATATATTAGATATCACTAATCAAATAGGAGTAGTTTAGAAATATCAGTGAGTTTTGATCAAAACTCACTGATGGACCTCCCATATCTGGATTTCTGAAAACTCCATATGAATAGAGAGGGTAGAGGTAGGAGATGATGTTTTAGGTGTCCAAACATCTATATATTAGATATCACCAATCAAATAGGAGTAGTTTAGAAATATCAGTGAGTTTTGACCAAAACCCACTGATGGACCTCCCATATCTGGATTTCTGAAAATTCCATATGAATAGAGAGGTCAGAGGTAGGAGATGATATTTTAGGTGTCCAAACATCTATATATTAGATATCACCAATGTAATAGGTGTCCAACCATTTCAGGCCCAATGACCCTAAAAGGCCTAATGTGTGATTTCTTCTCGGTTCTTCATTATTACATTTTAATACCTCGTAGAAGCCCAAATGAATAATGGATAGCAAATTTAAACTCCTTGTAACCTCAGAAATCCACAGGAACTGAAATTTTTACAATCGGAGCTCTCTAGGTCAATCAGTGGCCTTTTGGAGTCATTGGGGCCCCACGTTGGGCCTGAAATGGAAACTGAAATGTTTCATTTCAGGCCCAACGTGGGCCTGAAAATTTTCCATTTCAGGCCCCAATAACTCCAAAAGGCCACTGATTGACGTAGAGAGCTCCGATTGTAAAAATTTCAATTCCTGTGGATTTCTGAGGTTATAAGGAGTTCAAATTTGCTATCCATTGTTTATTTGGGATTCTTAGGTTTATGTGGATTTCAGTTCCATTTCAGGCCCAACGTGCCCATTTCAGGCCCAACGTGATATTTTTTCGGTTCTTCATTATTACATTTTAACACCTCGGAGAAGTCCAAATAAATAATGGATAGCAAATTTGAACTCCTTGTAACCTCAGAAATCCACAGGAATTGAAAGTTTTACAATCGGAGCTCTCTAGGTCAATCAGTTACCTTTTGGAGTCATTGGAGTCTGAAATGGAAACATTTCAGGCCCAACGTGGGCCTGAAATGGAAACATTTCAGGCCCAACGTGGGCCTGAAATGGAAACATTTCAGGCCCATGAAATGTTTCCATTTCAGGCCCCAATGACTCCAAAAGGCAACTGATTGACCTAGAGAGCTCCGATTGTAAAAATTTCAATTCCTGTGGATTTCTGAGGTTACAAGGAGTTCAAATTTGCTATGCATTGTTTATTTGGACTTCTCTGAGGTGTTAAAATGTAATAACAAAGAATCGAGAAAAGATTCTTAATATTGGGCACGTTGGGCCTGAAATGGAAACATTTCAGGCCCACGTTGGGCCTGAAATGGAACCATTTCAGGCCCAACGTGGCCGGCTGAAATGTTCTTTTAGTTTAATTTAATAAAAATATTTTAATTAATTTCAATATTTTTTTTGAAAAAGGTTCCATAATATTATTATCAAAATATAAAGGAACATCTTTTTATGGTCCATCTCGAAATTCGTTACTGACAAAGAGAAAGAGAAAGGGAAAGAGAATTGCATGCAGTACTTGACGGTAGGGGTATAAGAGGAAGTTTACTAAAATATGTGCGCCCTTTGGTAATATTGAAACCATGATACGTCTTTTGGTAAATATCAATTCTTAGGTACACCCTTTGGTAAATTGTCATTTTTCTTATTGAATCAGTTGTGAATAATCCTTTTATAATAATGTTCTGATCCCAAAACTTATGTTCACCTATTCCATAGGTTTCTTTTAATTGATTGTAATCAATTAATGGCAAAAATGAAACGTATTGCCGAATAATTGATTGTAATCAATTAATGGCAAAAAAAAAATACGTTTCGTCCTTTTATTTTTAATTAATAACTGAATTACTTTAATTCAAAAATAATTTAATTTGTTAAATTGAAACAAATTAATTAATTCAATTTGTTAAATTAAAACAAAATTTATTATAATCAATTTAATAATCTAAAAATTGAATTTTGAATTCTATAAATAAACTACTTACTTTATAAGTAAACTCTCTTTCCAAAAAGGTTGCATATCATGTAACAATAACTTTATGCTCATTTAGAAGATAAATATCTCATTCCAACTTTGGGATAACCTATAAACATACATCTTATGGATCTTGCTGTAAGTTTATCAGAATTTTCGTTTTTCATGTAAGCATCACAACCCTATGTCTTAAGTTAATACAAAATTGGTTTCTTTCTAAACCATAATTCATAAAGAGTCTTATCTACTGACTTGGTTGGAACTAGGTTAAATATGTATGCTGTTGTTTCTAAGGCATAACCCCATAACGACATCGAAAGACTTGCATAGCTTATTGTTAAGACCGTGACCGTCAAGCTAGAAGGGGAGGTGAATAACTTCTTTCGATTTTCTATCTACAACGTTAGCAAGCACAAGCGGAATAACAAATAAACAAACTAAGACAATGCTAACGCCAACCTTTACGTGGTTCGGAGATAACGCTCCTACTCCACGGTTGTCCGTAAGGTGGACGATCCCTTGATCCTTCGGTGAATCACTCCCCGGATGCCCTCCGGCTAGCTCGTGTAGCTCCTTGTGGGTGGAGAAACCTCGCTACAATCCCACACACACTTCTGAGCAACTAAGACTACTAATGAGCTCTAACCAAGCTCATTTCGTCAAGAGCTCTCAGTCAAAACCGATCCCCTTTAAATAGGTCTCTTGGCTGAGAAACCCGCTACCAGTCGACTGGTCCATTACCAGTCGACTGGTCCCATCCAACGACTAGTTGTAATGGCTAGTTTTCGACCCGATCAGTCGACTGGTCCAATACCAGTCCACTGATATTTCGATAAGTTCGAGTTCCCCGCTAGCAGTCGACTGATCCATCCCCAGTCGACTGCCCAGCTTACAAATTCACTCTCCCTCACTCCGAAGACCCTCCTTCACGTATGCCTTCAAGTTCACTCCCTTGGCTCGCCTCTTTAAGTCCTCTTCCACTGGCTATCGTTCCTCAGATGTGTACGCAAGCCCTCAGCTTGCCTCCATGCCATCCTTCATGTATGTCTTTTGAAGTCCACTTTCCCCGGCTTGCCCTTGGAGTCCTCTTTCCTCGGCTCTCGTCCCTCGGATGCGCCCTCCATGTGTGACTTACCAAGTCCTGCAAACTCAATCACGCATATCAAATCACAAGGATAAACCTAACTTAAATTCTTTGCCCAACCATCAAAACACATGGTCACTTCGGACCATAGATTGCCCCAACAATCTCTCACTTTTTGATGTTTGGCAATACGTTTAAATTAGGGAAAACAAATATCAAATATGCATGAATCCTATTACAAGGCATCCCCACACCTAACCTCCCCACGAGTTTAGGACTTTTACCAAAATGGGATTTTAAAACCTTCCCAGGCTCTCCCTACATTGGACTTACAAAGGCTTTTTAAGAACCCCTCCAAGGTCTCCCTTACGCCACCAATTGAGCAACAATGCTCCCCCTTTACCTAAGCTCCTCCTAGACCTAGGATTTCTCGCAAAGGCGTGTTTGGTTTCCCACTTAAACCTAACACTTCTCTCCCTTTGTCATACATCAAAAAGACTCCAACAATTTCTCTTCTATTGGATCTTTTAACCTCTAATGACCATAAACACAGTGTACTAACCCCCCATGAGATTACACACTTGTTTGACATCATTTTGGACACCATTTGATTGCTGAAACACCAAAATCAGTTTTTACCAGTCGACTGCCCACTGCCCCAGTCGACTGACACCCTGAAAATTCAAATTTTAATCTTTCTGACCCAAATTCAGAAATACACCAGAAATTCCACAGATCTTCAAAAATTTTTAAATTTTATGGAGAGATTTGTGGTACCTATACCTACTTGGGGAAAATACACTCAAAAATGTATCTATTATCATTCCCAAGATTGACACAAAACCCAAAAACTAGTTAAATGGTTCAATTGAACCTTGACCTAAAGTCCTAGTTTTGGTCTTCCCTTGATGTCACTGCCCATACCAACCCACAATGCATCCCTAGCATTGATTTACATGATATTTATACATCAAAAACCAATTCTCATGCTTTATGACCCCAATGTCATATTTACATGTATGAAACTCAAACTCATTGTGCCAACTCCCAAAGAATTGAGACTCAAGTCCGTCTCCAACTCTTTTGGCACACTCCATGGTCCATCTAGACCTCCTAGAGACACCTCCCGAGATCTATTTACCATGGATCCCAAAGACTCCTAGATCTCCCCCTTGAGCTCTTAGCCTTAGCCACCTCCCTAAGTGGCTCAACAACTACAAGGCCACACCGGTGTACCTCCGGTGACTCTTAACCTACAAACTTCACTTTCTTAACTTTGGGCCTCTTGTCCTTAGTTAATACCTTTTTCTTTCCTTTTAATGGCATTCCCTTGCCATTCTTGGATTTTCCCTCCTTGCCATAATTATATGCTACCTTAGCATATTTCTTTTCACTGGCATTTGAGACCTTAGATCGGTATCCTAATCCCGATCTGTCATTGTTGGGTTTTAGACCATCCAACAACATACCTAAACCCTGAGATCCAATAGTGAATCTATCTAGGGCTTTCTTCATTTCTTCAAGTCTTACTCTCAAGACTTGATTTTCCCTTTCTAGGTTCTTAACTCTAAAACCAACATGTCCTCCTTGGACATTTCTAGACCTACCCACCTTCCTAGGCATATGTCTCCCCTTCTTGGGATTTATGCCTTGATCCATAGGTCCAACGGTCTTGAATTTATCATGATGCATGACCTTTCTAGGGTTTTGATCTACCTTGTTAACCCTATTCCTATCATTATACTTAAATCCATGATTGTTCTTAACGAGCATGTAAGAATTTAAAATTGGATTGAATTTTAAAACTGGAATTATCTTCCCTTTTACCTTTGACATTCCCCCTTGACTTGAGCTCCTCTTCTTCTCCAATTTCTTCAAATGTGACAACTTCTTGATCTCTTCTTTCTTTGGGCACTTGGTGTGGTAGTGTTCACGCTCACCACATGTGAAGCAAATTATATGCTTCTTATCCTTCTTTGCTACATCCCTACACCTCATGTTAGTTTTCAAGCTATTTGGATTGCGTTTAGGGTTTACCTCCTTTTTCTTACCCAATGGACACTTGCCCTTGTAGTGTCCCTTTTGGTTGCACCCAAAGTAAATTATATGGTCTTTTGTCCTTGCTTTGACGGAGGTGGAAGCTTCTTCGTGCTCCGGTATTGAAGAGAGTCTCTCCTCCCCCTCAATCCTTGACGTGGAGACTTCTTCTATTTCCTCCTCACTGGAGGATGTGGATGATTCCATTTTCTCCTCCTCTTCGGATGTTGAACTCGACTCAACTTCCGATTGGTCTTTTTCCTTAGACTCTTCTTCTTCTTGTCCTTGTGTCGAATTCTCATGTAGAGCTATTATCTTCCTCCATAGCTCATATACATTCTTGTACTCCCCTCATTTGACACAATATGTGAAGGTAATAAATTTAATACAATTCTAATTACCTCTTTATTTGCCTCCGCTTCTTCCGTTTGACTCTTGGTCCAATACCAAGGTCAGAGGCGCTTTCCTTTCTTGTCCGTTGGAGCTTCAAATGGAACTTCCAACGCGGTCCAATGATCCCAATCCATTTAAAACCATGTCTCCAAGCGATTCCTTCAATAGTTGAAGTCATCTCGGTCATATGGAGGTGGAATCCTAGTGTCCCATCCTAGTGGACTTTCCGAGCCCATCTTCCTCTAGCACCTTTGCTCTCCCCACGGTTAGTCCGTAGACGAGTGACCTCGCTCTGATACCACTTGTTAGGACCATGACCGTCAAGCTAGAGGGCGGGGTGAATAGCTTCTTTCGATTTTCTACCTACAATGTTGCAAGCGCAAGCAGAATAACAAATAAACAAACTAAGACAATGCTAACGCCAACCTTTACATGGTTCGGAGATGACGCTCATACTCCACGGCTATCCGTAAGGTGGACGATCCCTTGATCCTTCGGTGGATCACTCCCCAGATGCCCTCCGACTAGCTCGTGTAGCTCCTTATGGGTGGAGAAACCTCGCCACAATCCCGGGCACACTTCTGAGCAACTAAGACTACTAATGAGCTCTAACCAAGCTCATTTCGTCAAGAGCTCTCAGCCAAAACCAAGCCCATTTAAATAGGTCTCTTGGCTGAGAAACCCGCTACCAGTCGACTGATCCATTACCAGTCGATTGGTCCCAGCCAAACAGCAAGTCAACGACTAGTTGTAACGGCTAGTTTTTGACCCGATCAGTCGACTGGTCCCATATCAGTCGACTGGTCTCATATCAGTCGACTGGTCTCATATCAGTTGACTGATATTTCGGTGAGTTTGAGTTCCCCACTGGCAGTCGATTGATCCATCCCCAGTCGTTTTCCCAACTTACAAATTCACTCTCTCTCACTCCGAAGACCCTCCTTCACGTATGCCTTCAAGTTCACTCCCTTGGCTCGCCCCTTGAAGTCCTCTTCCACCGGCTATCGTCCCTCAGATGCGCACGCAAGCCCTCGGCTTGCCTCCATGCCATCCTTCACGTTGTTGATGCAGTCTGGCCCGGTTGTTATTTTGGTGTTGACAACGATTTAAGTTTGGTTGAATGAATTCGGATAAAGTCTAGGTGGATCGGGAGATTGCACGCTGGCATTGGAAAAGAAAGACCTAGTGGAACTAGGCACACCTAGTGGAAGCTAGGCTGATGAAACCCTAGCTTGGAGGGTCAGGTCCTAGCTTGGGAAGCTAGGTTGGATGAAACCCTAACTTGGAGGGCCAGGTCCTAGCTTGAGAAGCTAGGTTGGATGAAACCCTGGCTTGGAGGGTAAGGTCCTAGCTTGAGAAGCTAGGTTGGATGAAACCTTGGCTTGGAGGGCCAGGTCCTAGCTTGAGAAGCTAGGATGGGTGAAACCCTGGCTTGGAGGGCTAGGTCCTAGCTTGGGAAGCTAGGTTAGATAAAATCCTGGTGAGTGAAGCCAGGGCCTAGCTTGGAGTGCTAGGTTGAAGTCCCGGTAAGTGAAACTGGACATGGAATCTTAGTCCGGGGGACTGAGCACAAGTCAGATAAGGCTGGGAGCTCGTTCTCTTGACTTAGAGTGGATTTGGCCTTACCTGGATCGGTCTGGTGACCGATCAGGAAAGTTGGCACGAAGTTCCTTCGTGGATCGGTCTGGTGACCGATCCAGTGATGTCTGATCGGTCAGGTGACCGATCAGGGAGAGAGCCAATTGCTACTGTTCAGCTCCTGATCGGTCTGGTGAACGATCAGGGAGAAAAGAAAATGCTACTGATAGGTTCCTGATCGTTCTGGTGAACGATCAGGGAAGAAGCAGAGGGTGTAGGGAGAAACCATTGATCGGTCTTCGTGATCGATCAAATGCCTCCCGGACCGATCAGGCTGGGTCCTGATCGGTCCAGGAATGACCTGATCGGTCACCGTGACCGATCAGGGAACACCTTGATCGGTATAGTGACTGATCAGGCGCCTTTGATTGGGAAAAGCTACGGGTAGTGGCTTGAAGGCTTAATGAACTGGTAGATCAGTTCGGTGACCGATCCACGATCTGTAATCGGTCAGTGTGACCGATCACGAAGAAGTCGCGATTTCGGATTTCTCACTGGGGACCGATCAGGCTAGAGCCTGATCGATCTGAGCCCATCCTGATCGGTCTAGTGACCGATCAAGAGTCACTCTGATCGGTTCGGTCACCGATCAGTAGCTGGCAGCTTTAATTAAAAAACGCTGTTAGAGTGCTGATCGCGTTCTGATTTCTACTAATACACTATTGATCTCGCTCTGATTTTCTTTGCTATTACTGATGCAAGGTTGATTTCATTTGCTAAACCTCTGATTAAGTGTGCAGATGATAGGACGGATTCAAACACTCAAGGAGGGTCAATGGGAGTCTTTCCTGTGAGCAGGTTTGTCCGTTTCTTCTTCTCAGGTTACAATGGATGGCGCGGGCTGGCAACGATTGGAAGCTGACGAGATGACCTGGGCTTGGCTGGAGAGTTCAGTGAGTCTAGATGAGGTCAGGAGTAGCTGAGGTTGTTGCAGACAAGCTGGTGAGCAACTGGGAGCTGCAGAGGCGCTTGTGACCTGGGTTTTTGAGCAGAGACTTAAGAGCTGGTGGAGAAGACGAACGACAGAACTCTTAGTGAACAAGCTGTTTCTCCAACTCTTGAGCATTCATTCAACACTTTGAAGCGATCTCTTGCAAAGCAGTAACCGTGAGTTTGTGGAGGAAGTTGCGAATGGATCAGCAAGCAAACAAAGAGCTGGGAGCTCTTGTGTTGGTGGTGCTGTGCTGTGCTCGGTGATCTGTTCTCCGATTCTCATCCTTGTGCTTTGTTAGCGATCTGTAAGATCTTTCTTTGTGTCTCTGCGCTTTCATTCCATATACTCTATTGAGACATTTGTGTGGAGAGGTTTCTCCACCGAGAAGGAGAATTTGATATCCGGATTTTCCGGGGCTTGATCTGCCGACGATCAAGGGATCACCCACCTTAAGGGCATGGCAAGGAGTAGGGGCAAGTTATCCCCGAACCTTGTAAACGATCCTTGTTAGCGTTTTTGATTTACTTTTCATTTCTGTAGTTATACTCTGTTTTGTTTTTGCTTCCGCTGTGCTAGTGACCCTAACTGCAGAGAAAACCTAAAAGTTGAAGAGGTTTGTGTCTGGCTATATTCACCCCCCCTCTCTAGCCATCCAAGTTCCAACACACGTATGTCTTTTGAAGTCCACTTTCCCCGTCTTGCCCTTAGAGTCCTCTTCCCTCGGCTCTTGTCCCTCGGATGCATCCTCCATGTGTGACTTACCAAGTCTTGCAAATTCAATCACACATATCAAATCACAAGGATTAACCTAACTTAAACTCTTTGCCCAACCATCAAAACACATGGTCACTCCGAACCATAGATTGCCCCAACACTTATCACTTATCTAACCATATCCATGAGTGTGCAATTTCTCCTTTTTGAAATACCGTTCCACTTCGGTGTTTTAGGAGGTGTAAGTTGGGAAACTATTCCACACTCTTGTAGGTGATCAATAAACTCTTGCCTTACATATCACCTTGATCACTCCGAAGAGTCCTGAATCTTCTTACCACATTGATTTTCTACCTCGTTCTTGAACTCAAACTTGTCTAGAGTTTCTGACTTATACCTTATTAAGTAGATATATCCATATCTATTTAAATCGTTGGTAAAAGTCACGAAGTAGGCATAAACTCAATGACCCACATACATCACTAGTTATTAGTTCAGTAGTTCCTTTGCCAGTTCCCATACCTTGTAAACATGCTTCACATGTATTTATGGGCTCTAATTCAAAAGAGTTCCAATACCCATTACTGAGTGTTGGTGCAATCGACCCAAGTTCGGGTAGATCATTGGTTTTGATGTGTGTGTCAATATGATTAAGTTAAGTTTTTATGTTGATTTGATGTGTGTGGTTGAGGCACAAGGCTGATGGGATATAAATTTCTACACCCTGTGTAAAAAATATCTTCCCGAATCTCTTGCTTTCTTAATCACTGTGATTTACCTCCTCCTTGTTGGTCCTAGAGCGGGCTGGCGGGGGCGCTGGGGTACAGTGTTTCACCTATTTCATAGGATCGGGTAAGCGTGCGATGATCGACGATGGTGCAACGGGATCGTGAGATCTCACACAAGAGAGAAAAAGAGGGAGACATGAGATAGGGAGGTGGCTCTGGCGACGATGTCGCGGCGGATGGACCGACGGTGTGGGGTGATTTGTGAGGGGGAGAGATCGGAAGAGGTTGTCGGGCACCGGCGATACAAGAGGAAGGGAGACGCAGAGAGAAAAAGGTAGATCGGGAGAGGAGATTAGGGAAATAGGTTTTTTTTCTTTTTTTGGTTTGTGAAGGAGTTAAGAAATTTAATTAAAATTAATTAATTAAATAAATATTTCCTTAATTAATTCGGGTGTCTAAATGAGGCTCCTTTCTTTTAATCTCTTAATCCTAAAAATGTCTCAGCCTATAAAAATTTCTATAAATTCTAAAAACTTATTTCCTGATTTACCCTCAAGATTTATTTATCGTATTTTATATCCACCTCTAGCACCTCCCACCCAAGACGATAGAGTCATCAGACTTGAGGAGTGTGTGACTAGGCTGAGACAGGAGATACACACTCTTAGGGAGGAGGAGATTGACATGCAGGTACACCCCCTTCATCCTCTTAGTAGCCTATCCTATGGTGGCTGTAGACTGATTGATACTTTGATCTATGATGTGATTTATAGGTTAACTGATGATTTGTTTTGTATTTTGGATCTACAGATTGACTGAGTTGACTGAGTTTCCTTTTTTATGTTGACTGGATTAACTTTTGTGCAAGA
>JAGFNQ010001805.1:22057-45403 GCA_024364735.1 Boesenbergia rotunda | reverse complement strand
TTCTGAGTGAAGAAATACTTTAGACTCTGATGATCTGTGAAAATCCTACACTGAGCTCCGTATAAGTAATGCCTCCAAATCTTGAGAGCGAACACTACTGCAGCAAGCTCAAGGTCATGGGTAGGGTAACTCTTCTCATAATCCTTGAGTTGTCTAGAGGCATAGGCAATAACCTTGCCATTCTGCATTAGCACTGCTCCAAGTCCTAATTTAGACGCATCGCTATATATGTCAAAGCTGTCAGTGGTCTTTGGAAGAGTCAGGATGGGAGCACTATTCAATCTTCTCTTTAATTCTGCAAAACTGTTCTCGCAGTCCTCTGTCTACTGAAACTTTCTGTTCTTTCTGGTAAGAGCTGTCAGTGGGGAGGCTATTCTGGAGAAATCCTCTACAAACTTCCTGTAGTAACCGGCTAGACCCAGAAAACTTCTGACCCCACTGGTATTCTTTGGTCTAACCCAGTTACTTACTGCTTCTATTTTGCTGGGGTCTACCATCACACCATCCTTGGAGATGATGTGACCCAGAAAAGACACCTGATCGAGCCAAAACTCACACTTGGAGAATTTCGCATAGAGTTGGCTCCGCTGTAGAATTTCTAATATTGTTTTCAGGTGTTCTACGTGTTCCCTCTAAGTCCTGGAATATATCAGAATATCATCGATGAAGACGATAACAAACTTATCTAAATATTCTCAGAACACTCTGTTCATGAGGTCCATGAAAGTCACTGGAGCGTTCGTTACACCAAAAGGCATAACTACAAACTCATAGTGTCCGTATCTTGTTTTGAAAGCTGTCTTGGGGATGTCACCTTCTTTAACTTTCACCTGGTGATAACCCGATCTCAAGTCTATTTTTTAGAACACTGCTGCTCCCTTTAGTTGATCGAATAAGTCATCAATTCTTGGCAAGGGATACTTGTTCTTGATGGTGACTTGATTCGACGCCCGGTAATCTATACACAAGCGCATGGACCCGTCTTTCTTCTTCGCGAACTATACGGGAGCTCCCCAAGGTGAATGACTAGGGCGTATGAAGCCCTTGTCGAGCAGCTCCTGTAGTTGCTCCTGAAGTTCCCTTAATTCTGCTGGAGCCATACGGTATGGTGCTTTTGAAATGGGATTGGTACCTGGAATGAGATCTATCTCAAACTCTATCTCCCTGTCTGGCGCTAAGCCTGGTAACTCGTCAGGGAAGACTGCTGGGTAGTCACATACCACTGGGACCTCTTCTAGCTTTTGTCCCTTCTCTTGTTCGGTATTGACTACATGTGCTATAAATCCGGTACATCCTGAATCCAGCAGTTTCTGTGCTTTTAAAGCTGAGAGACATTTCTTGGCCCTTCTCTTGGGTTCTCCGATGTATTCAAATTGCACTCCTTCTTCAGGTTGGAATATGACTTTCCTTTTATGGCATTTTATGGAGGCACCGTACTTGATTAGGAAGTCCATTCCAAAAATGACATCATAATCAGTCATATCTAGCACTATCAGATCACCATAAAGTTCTCTGCCTTCTGTACTGACTGGCAATGCACGAAGCCAGTGCGTAGATGCTATAATCTCTCCTGAAGGTAGGGTGGTTAAGAATTGGCCACTGAGTATATCTGGAGGTATAGTTAACTTCTCTGCGAACGCCCTGAGGTTTCTGAGTTCCTGAACTACGTTGGCCTTTACTTTCTATCATGACTGACTTCTGCTGTTGCATGCTGTTCAGGTAGTGCTCGGTGATCAGAGCACTGCTAACTAGTTCTTCTGAGGTTTGCGGCCTATGGACGCCGCTGGCCACATTCAATGCTATTTCTGGCCTTAGCATCTTGAGCATTAGCCTGACTCGCTCTCGTTTAGTGCTGACCAGTTTAGAGCACAGGTGAGCCAGTCTGTTGAATCTCTTCACGGCTTCCTCTACTGACAGGTTACCTTGACGAAATTCAGTGAATTCATCATAATGCCGGTTAGTAACCCGCATATGAAAGAATTCTTTGAGGAACTCAGCTTCGAAGTTGGCACACATCATCTGATTTATGTCTCGCTTGGCCTTCACCCTTTCCCACCACATTCTAGCATCTCCTGCTAGGCAGAAAGAGGCACACTTCACTTTCTCTTGTTCTGGCAAGTCCAGAAGCTCCATGGTACTCTCCAGGGTTTTGAACCAGGCTTGTGCATCCCATGGTTCACTAGTGCCTGAAAAGGTCTCTGGTTTGAGCTTCTGCCACTGAACCAGATATGCTTCTCTTCTAGCCCCTACTGCTGGGGCTTCTGGTGCTATTGGTGGGATTGATACTCTAGGTGGAACCTCTGTCACTATTGAGGTTTCCACATTTGGTCCTGGCGTAGCAGTGGTTGTGGTCTGCTGATTAGCCCTTAAAGTGGCTATCTCTTGCTGATGCTCAACTATCTGTCTCTGGAGCTGAGCCACTATCTCCAGGAGATTAGGTGGAGTCACTATGTCAATTGCCTCCTATTGAGGCTCAGTAGCTGGTGCCCTTCTAGTTAGGCGTCCTCTAGCCATTATCTAAATAACAGAGGGTCATACAGTTCATATTCTAATTCTAAAAAAAACATACTGTCAGATATAAACTAAGGTATTAAACATGCCTCCGTTAACTGTAAACAAGAACTGACTAGAACACAGATAGCATGAATAACATGAAAATACTATAAATCTGAAAGCAAGAAAATATGGTAATGTGAGAGATACTCTTACTTGGAAGCTGCAGGTCTGATGCTGATGAGTGTGGGGAGGAAAGATGGAACATGCTCTAATACCACTCCATAAATTCAGAATTAATTTTAGGATATTTCTAAAATTAGGTTTGAGAATTTTCGGGCGTTACATCAATCGACTAATCCAAGCCAGCGTTGTTAGTGTTGAGGCAATCTATGGTCCGGAGTGACCATGTGTTTTGATGTTTGGGTAAAGGGTTTAAGTTAGGTTCACCCTTGTGTTTTGATATGTGTACTTGAGTGTGCAAGTCTTGCAGGATACACATGGACTCAGTTGGACGACTTCGAGTACGGTGAAGGATGGCATGGAGGCAAGCAATGGGCTTGTGTGCGCATTCGAGGGACCATGGACAAAGCAGGGACGATGAGCCGAGGGAAGCAGACTTCGAGGTGTACGTGAAGGATGGTATGGAGGCAAGTCGAGGGCTTGTGTGCGCATCTGAGGGACGAGGGCCAAAGTCGAAGAGGGTTTGAAGGCAACAGGTCGAGGCTGCTGGAGCAGGAACGATGAGCCGAGGGACGCGGACTTCGAGGCATGTGTGAAGGATGACATAGAGGCAAGCCGAGGGCTTGTGTGCACATCTGAGGGATAGGAGCCGAAGACGAAGAGGGCATGAAGGCAACAAATCGAGGTTGCAGGAAGAAGAGTCAGCTGAGTCGTGAGAGTACGAGTGCTGAGTGAATTGTACTTGGGAAATCCTAGGGTTTGAGTGCTGAGGGAAATGTACTCGGGAAGGGGAAACCTTAGGTTTGGGAGTGGACTTGGGGCAGTCGAATGGTACATGCCACAGAAAGATCAGTCGACTGCTAATGGGGCAGTCGACTAATGATGGCTGGAAATTCGAACGTTAGGGTTGTAACGGTCAAATTTAGATGGGATCAGTTAACTGGTAATGGACCAATCGACTGGTAGCGGAATTTTCAACTTAGAGCACTATTTAAAGGGCTCGGTTTTGGCTGAGAGCTTTTGACGAAATGAGCTTGGTTAGAGCTCATTAGTAGTCTTTTGTGCTCAGAAGTGTCGTTTAGTTTGTGGCGAGGTTTCTTCACCCACAAGGAGCTACACGAGCTAGCCAGAGGACATCCGAGGAGTCATCCACCAACGGATCAGGATCGTCCACCTTACGGACAGCCGTCGAGTAGGAGCTTCATCTCTGAACCACATAAAGATGGCGCGTTAGCATTGTTTTAGTTTCTATTTAGTATTTCCGCTTGCGCATGCTAATGTTGTAGGTAGAAAATCGAAGAAAAGCTATTCACCCCCCCCTCTAGCTTGGTGCCACGATCCTAACAAGTGGTATCAGAGCGAAGGTCGCTCATCTACGGACTAACCACCGAGAGAGCAAAAGCTAGAGGAGATGACGATTGAAGAGAAGTTGGGTGGTGACATCAACGTTCCACCTCCCTATGATCGCGAAGATTTCGACTATTAGAGGATGCGAACGAAGACTTGGTTTGGCATGGATTGGGAGCGCATGATGGTACTAGAAGAGCCATTCAAAATTTCAAGAGATAAGCATGGAAAAAAGCTCCGACCTAGATATTGGACCAAGGAGCAACAAGCCCAATCAAAGGCAAATGAAAAGGTAATTTCAATATTGCTTAATATTTTGCCTAATGATGTAATTAGTGGTGTAGGAGAATATCAAAATGCCCATGAGGTATGAAACAAGTTGGGAGCAATTCATGAAAATCCTACACAAGCTCAAATAGTGGAAGAGTCAAAGGAAATAAGTTCAATGGTCCAAGAAGAGAAAGAAGAAAGTGAAAATACATCCATATCATCAAGTGAAGTGGCACAAGGAAGCGAAAGATCATCCACTTCATCAAGGGAAGAAGAAGAGGTCTCCACTTCAAGGATTGAGGGGGAGGAGAGACCACCCTTGATATCGGAGCAAGAAGAAGCTCCCACCTCCACCAAAGCGAAGTCAAAAGGCCACATAATTTGCTTTGAGTGTAACCAAAAGGGACACTACAAGAACAAGTGTCCATTGGATAAGAAAAAGGAGGTAAATCCTAAACTCAATTCAAGTAATTTGAAAACTAACATGAGTTGTAGGGATAGAGCAAAGAATGATAAGAAGCATATAAGGTGCTTCACATATGGAGAGCTAGGACACTACCACACCAAATGCTTAAGGAAAGGAGAACTCAAGAAATTGGAGCATTTGAGGAAATGGGAGAAGAAGGAAAAGAAGAGAAGGCCACATCAAGGGGGAGCTACAAGGGTAAGGGAGGTAATCCCTAACTTTAAGTTTAAATGTAATTCAAATTTAAACTCCTCCATGCATGTTAAAAATAATGTTGATTATTTATCCATGCATAATTTTGGATTTAAATATCATGATAAGAGTAGGGTTAATATTGTAGATCAAAATCCTAAGAAAATCATGCATTTTAAATTTATCAAAACCAAGGCGTTAATCCCAATAAGGGGAGACACATGCCTAGAATGGGTAGGTCTAGGAATGTCCAAGGATGACATGTTGGTTCTAGGGATGAGAATCTAGAAAGGAAAAATCAAGCCTTGAGGGCAAAGCTTGATAAGTTAGAGAAAACCTTAGATAGATTCACTATTGGATCTAAGGGTTTAGGTATGGTGTTGGGTGGTCTAAAACCCGACAATGATAGATCGGGTCTAGGATACCGATCTAAGGTCTCCAATGCCAATGAAAAAAAATATGCTAGGGTAGCATATAATTATGGCAAGGAGGAAAAATCCAAGAATGGCAAGGGGATGTCATTAAAAGGAAAGAAAAAAGTCTTAACTAAGGACAAGGGGTCCAAAGTTAAGATGGTTAAGTTTGTAGGTCAAGAGTCACCGGAGGTACACGGTGTGACCTTGTATTTGTTGAGTCACCTAGGGAGGTGGCTAAGGCTAAGAGCTCAAGGGAGAGCTCTAGGAGCCAAGTTGGGACCCATGGTCTATGGATCCCGGGATGATTCCTCTCGGAAGTCTAGATGGACTATAGAGTGTGCCAAGAGAGTTAGAGACGGACTTGAGTCTCAATTCATGGGTTACACATTGAATTTGTGTATCATGCATGTGTTAATGCAGTCTAGCCCGGTTGTTGTTTTGGTGTTTGACAATGATTTAAGTTTGGTTGAGCGAATTTGGGTTAAAGTCCTGGTCGTGGACTGGGCATGAAACCCTCGTGAGTGAAGCCAGGTCCTAGCTTGTGAAGCTAGGTTGAAATCCCGATGAGTGAAGCCGGGTCCTGGTGAGTGAAGCCAGGTGATTGGAAATCCCGGTGAGTGAAGCCGGGTCCTGGTGAGTGAAGCCATGTGTTGGAAATCCCGGTGAGTGAAGCCGGGTCCTGGTAAGTGAAGCCAGGTGATGGAAATCCCGGTGAGTGAAGCCGGGTCCTGGTGAGTGAAGCCAGGTGTTGGAAAAGTCCTAATTCGGAAGAGGTGGGTGAAAAGTCCTAGCTTGGAGGGCTAGGTGAAAAGTCCTAGCTTGGAGGGCTAGGTGAAAAGTCCTAACTTGGAGGGTTAGGTGCAAATTCCCATCTTGGAGAATTAGATGAAAAAGTCCTGGCTTGGAGGGTCAGGTCCTAGCTTGGAGGGCTAGGTTGGATGATGTTCTAACTCGGAAGGGTTGGGTGAAAAGTCCTAGCTTGGAGGGCTAGGTGAAAAGTCCTAACTTGGAGGGTTAGGTGCAAATTCCCAACTTGGAGGGTTAGATGGTGAAATCCTTGGCTTGGAGGGCTAAGGTGGATGAAATCCTAGCTTGGAAGGCTAGGTCTGCGTCCCTGGATCGGTCTGGTGACCGATCCAGCGATGGCTGATCGGTCTGGTGACCGATCAGGGAGTATGTGTTTCACTCACTGCACAGCTCCTGATCGGTCTGGTGACCGATCAGGGAGCGAACAGTGAGTTGAGTTCGCCTACCGATCAGGCTGGAGCCTGATTGGTCTGGTGACCGATCAGGCTAGAGCCTGATTGGTCTGGTGACCGATCAGGCTAGAGCCTGATTGGTCTGGTGACCGATCAGGAGTTTGCAGAAGACTGTGGATCGGTTTGGTGACCGATCAGGATCCTTCCTGATCGGTCTGGTGACCGATCAGGCGCAGAACTTTAATTCAAATATGCTGTCAGAAGTCTGTTTTCACTGCCGATTCTCTGCTACTTGCTGATTTCCTTTTGATATGCATTGCTAAGCCTCTGTTGGAGTGTGCAGGTGATAGCAGGTGATTCAAACACTCAAGGAGGGTCAATGGGAGGCTTTCCTTGGAGCAGGTTTGGATCTATTATGTTTTCAGGTCTCAATGGCATCTGGCGCATCTGACAACTGACGAAGGCGCGGCTGGCAACTGACGGAGGCTCAGCTGGAGGAGTGTCCAGTGGACTGAGTGCTCAGAGAGGTCAGTGGGTCAGGGTGTGAGTCAGTGGTGCTGATGGAGTTGGCGACGTTGAGCTGGAGCTTAAGAGACAAAGCTGGATGCAGAGGAGAGGAGGCGAGACAGACAGAAAACTTGGGAAGTTGTTGCTGGGCTGTGTTCGTGCTCTCTGTTGCTTTGTTCTTGAGCGATCTTGTTGCATTCCTGTGAGAGCTTTGTGAGCTTCCCTTCTCGAGTGTCTCGTGTGCTTAATCTTGTATTTATCTACTGAGACAGCTTGTGGAGAGGTTACTCCACCGAGAAGGAGGCGCTTGATATCCGGTGTTCACCGGGGCTTGATCTGCCGACTATCAAGGGATCGCCCACCTCACGGGCACGCCAAGGAGTAGGGGCAAGTTATCCCCGAACCTTGTACATCTCTATCTTAGTGTTTGTTTGGTTTGGGTTTCTTTCTCTGCTTAGTTTCTTTGTTCTGCATTTGCTTCCGCTGCCTAATCTCTAAGTGCAGAATAGTTTTGAAAAGCTTAAGAAATTGTGATTGTCTATATTCACCCCCCCCTCTCTAGCCATCTCGTTTCCAACAGCATGGAAATATGACATTGGGGTCATATAGCATGAAAATTGGTTTTTGATGTGGAAATGCCATATAAATCAATGCTAGGGATGCATTGTGATTTGGTATGGGAAGATACATCAGGAGGAGTTCAAAACTAGGACTTTAGGTCAAGGTTCAATTGAACCATGTAGCTAGTTTTGAGTTTTATGTCAAACTTGAGAATTGTGATAAATACATTTTTGTGTGTATTTTTCCCAAGTAGATATGGGTACCATAAACCTCTCCATAAAATTTAAGAATTTTTGAAGATTTGTAAAATTTCTGGTGTATTTATGAAACTGGGTCAGAAATGTTGAAAATGGGGTTTTCAGAGTATCAGTCGACTGGTAGATGGGGCAGTCGACTGATGTAGGCTGGAATGGGTTTTCAGCAGTCGGCATGTGTTCAAATGATGAGAAACAAGTGTGTAATCTTATGGAGGGTTAGTACACTGTGTTTATGATCATTAGAAGTTGGAAGATCCAATAAGAGGGAGATTATTAGAGTTTTTTAGGTTTTTTTTATGTGTGCTTAGGTTATGGGGGAGCATTATTGCTCATTTTGTGGCGTAAGGGGAACCTTGGAGAGGTTCTTAAAAAACCTTTGTAAGTCCAATGTAGGGGGAGCCTTGGGAAGGTTTTAAAAAGCCCGTTTTGGTAAAAGTCCTAACTCTTACGAAGGTTAGGTGTGGGATGCCTTGGGATAGGATCCATGTTGTATTGCATATGCATTGGCAGTATAAGTCCAAGGTGGAGTCTTGGCAATGTAAGTCCAAATGGTTATTAGCATTTTATTTTGCTATTTGTTTTTCCTAACTTAAATGTATTGTCAAACATCAAAAAAGGGAAGATTGTTGAGGCAATCTATGATCCCGAGTGACCATGTGTTTTGATGTTTGAGCAAAGGGTTTAAGTTAGGTTTACCCTTGTATTTTGATATGTGTATTTGAGTATGCAGGTCTTGCAGGATACACATGGACTCAGTTGGACGACTTCGAGTATGGTGAAGGATGGCATGGAGGCAAGCCCTGGGCTTGTGTGCGCATCCGATGGACCATGGACAAAGCAGGGACGATGAACCGATAGAAGCGGACTTCGGGGTGTACGTGAAAGATGACATGGAGGCAAGCCGAGGGCTTGTGTGCACATCTGAGGAACGAGGGCCAAAGTGGAAGAGGGCTTGAAAGCAACAGGTCGAGGCTACTAGAGTAGGAACGATGAGCCGAGGGGCGCGGATTTCAAGGCATGTGTGAAGGATGACATGGAGATAAACCGAGGGCTTGTGTGTGTTAGATCATGGCGCTTACTAGAGGGGGGTGAATAACACTTTTTGTTGAACTTTCTCTACAAGAGGGTTAGCACAATACAAAAATATAATTGAAAATATGAAGAGCAATGCTAACAAGGGGAATTTACTTGGTATCCACCCCGAAAGGTGACTAATCCAAGGATCCACACGAATATACCACCTCCACTATGAAAAGCCTCCTTCAAGGTGGAGAAAACCTTTACAAGGTTGTCTTCATCCTCTTTACAAGATTGAAATGAAAGCTAGAGGAAGAACTGATCACTTTGGGCATTAGCAGCACTTTGATACAGTAAAGGACCATACCTATTTCATGCCTAAAAGTCCCCTTTAAATAAGAGTAAAGGACAGCTTCAAAAGTTGTCCAGCCCCGCTACCAGTCGACTGGTCCAAAGCTGAAAATCTTCTGTGAGTTTTGGAGCTCGCTGGCAGTCGACTGCTCCAATACCAGTTGACTGCCCAGCTTACAATATCACTCCTCCTCACTCTAACTACCCTCCTTCACGTGTGCCTTCAGGTACACTCCCTTGGCTTGCCCCTTGAAGTCTTCTTCCACCGGCTATCGCCCCTCGGATGCACACACAAGCCTTCCCTTGGCTTGCCTCCATGCCACCCTTCACGTGTGCCCTTTGAAGTCCACTTTCCGATTTGCCCTTGGAGTCCTCCTCCCTTGGCTCTCGTCCCTCGGATAAATTCTCTATGTGTGATTCTCCAAGTCCTGCAAACGCAATCACACATATCAAATAACAACACAACACCCTAACCTTAAATATATTGGCGCACACACATCAAAATCATGATCTTCCCGATCATCCTTGGGCCGATTGCCTCAACAATGTGTGCATCTGAGGGATGGGAGCCGAAGATGAAGAGGGCGCGAAGGCAACAGATCGAGGCTGCTGGAAGAAGAGTCAGCTGAGTCCTGAGGGTACGAGTGCTGAGTGAATTGTACTCGAGAAATCCTAGGGTTTGAGTCCTGAGGGAAATGCACTCGGGAAAGGAAAACCTTAGGTTTGAGAGTGGACCAGTCAACTGGCCATGGGGAAGTCGACTGGTAAATGCCACAAAAAGATCAGTCGACTGCTAATGGGGCAGTCGACTGATGGTGGCTGGAAATTCGAACGTTATGCTTGCAACGGTCGAACTTAGGTGGGATCAGTCGACTGGTAATGGACCAGTCGACTGGTAATGGACGAGTGCTGAGTGAATTTTACTCGGGAAATCCTAGGGTTTGAGTGCTGAGGGAAATGTACTCAAGGGGAAACATTAGGTTTGGGAGTGGACCAGTCAACTAGCAATGGGGAAGTCGACTGGTAAATGCCACAGAAAGATCAGTCGACTGCTAATGGGGCAGTCGACTGATGGTAGCTGGAAATTCGAACGTTAGGCTTGCAATGGTCGAACTTAGGTGGGATCAGTCGACTGGTAATGGACCAGTCGACTGGTAGCGGGGTTTTCAGCATAGAGCACTATTTAAAGGGGCTCGATTTTGGCTGAGAGTTTTTGACGAAATGAGCTTGGTTAGAACTCATTAGTAGTCTTTTGTGCTCAAAGGTGTCGTTTGGTTTGTGGCGAGGTTTCTCCACCCACAAGGAGCTATACGAGCTAGCCGGAGGACATCCAGGGAGTCATCCACCGACGGATCAGGATCGTCCACCTTACGGATAGCCGTGGAGTAGGAGCTTCATCTCCGAACCACATAAAGGTGAAGCGTTAGCATTGTTTTAGTTTCTATTTAGTATTTGCGCTTGCGCATGCTAACGTTGTAGGTAGAAAATCGAAGAAAAGCTATTCACCCCCTCTAGCTTGGCGCCACGATCCTAACAGTTAGGACCTAAGTAATTTAGATATCTTCATAATGATATGATGTTGTCCACTTTGAGCCTAAGCCCTCATGATTTTATTTTCGAGCTCTACCCAAAATGTCTCATACCAATGGAGATATCTTTCCTTATAAATTTATGATCTTTCTCATGTGTTTTCAATGTGGGACTTTATTTATAACCTTGCAACCCAATAATTCCTTCTCAAACGAAGGACTACAGGGCTCCCTCAAGCGGAAAGTTTATTCATTTGACATCCGATCCTTAACCCACCAAGTCTTCCTGCCCCTCGGTCCACCCGACCTACTAGGACTTCCTTGCCTAGCCACAACTAGGACTTCTTACTTGGTGTCTAGTCCTCTTGTTCAGAATACGAGAGCCCCCACTTCCTTTGTTTGAGGTCAATATTGCACTCACATGATTTGATTAAACCATAGCTCTTGTACACAGTCGGCGGTTAGATCTTTTGGCAGTCCGGGCTCTAATACCAATTGTTATGATTGAAGGAATTTAAATATCTCTACAATGATATGATATTATCCACTTTGGGCTTAAGCCCTCATGATTTTATTTTTGGGCTCTACCTAAAAAGGGCTCATATTAATGGAGATATCTTTCCGTTATAAGCCTATGATCTTTCTCATGTGTTTTCAATGTGAGACTTTGTTTGCAATCTTGCAACCTAACAAGCGTGAATCTGTCGACTAATCGTTAAGATTAGTCGTGATCCACACTTGGTAAGCGCAGAGCTGAGAAAGGCAATTGGTTCCATCAACTGATAATATGAATCTGTCGACCGATACAAGTAAGGAAAGTCAAAACGATAGCGAAATCAAGGAATGGAGCGTGGTTCCTGTTGATGCAGTTTAGCCCGGTTGTTGTTTTGGTGTTTGACAATAATTTAAGTTTGGTTGAATGAATTTCGGGTTAAGTCCAGGTAGATCTGGGAGATCGCACGTTGGCATGGAAAAAGTCCTAACTTGGAGGGTTAGGTGAAAAGTCCTAGTCTGGAGGGCTAGGTTGGATGAAATCTCGGTGAGTGAAGCCGGGTCCTGGAGAGTGAAGTCAGGTGGTGGAAATCCCGGTGAGTGAAGTCGGGTCCTGGTGAGTGAAGCCAGGTGGTGAAAATCCCTGTGAGTGAAGCCGGGTCCTGGTGAGTGAAGCCAGGTGAGGGAAATCCCGGTGAGTGAAGCTGGGTCCTGGTGAGTGAAGCCAGGTGAGGGAAATCTCGGTGAGTGAAGCCGGGTCCTGGTGAGTGAAGCCAGGTGATTGAAATCCTAGTGAGTGAAGCTAGGTTGAAATCCCGGTGAGTGAAGCCGGGTCCCGGTGAGTGAAGCCGGGTGACCGAAACCCCGGTGAGTGAAGCCAGGTCCTAGCTTGGAGGGCTAGGTTGAAGTCCCAGTGAGTGAAGCTGGGCATGGCACGAGTCAGAGAAGGGTTGGAGGCTTGTTCTCATGACTTAGAGTGCATTTGGGCTTGCCTGGATCGGTCTGGTGACCGATCAGGGAAGTTGGCACGGTGCTCCTTCGTGGATCGGTCTGGTGACCGATCCAGCGATGACTGATCGGTTTGGTGACCGATCAGGGAGTATGCGTTTCACTCACTGAATGGCTCCTGATTGGTCTGGTGATCGATCAGGGAGCTCACAAGTGGGTTGAGTTCCCTTACTGATCTACTCTTGATCGGTCTGGTGATCGATCAGGATCACTGTGCAGATCGTTCTGGAGAACGATCCAGCATCGCAGGTTCCTCTCTATGATCGATCAGGACGAAGCCTGATTGGTCTGGAAGCAGCCTGATCGGTCTGGTGACCGATGAGGGCACAGCCTGATCGGTCCGGTTACCGATCAGGAAGCATCCAGTGGGTTTTGGGAACCTTACTGCTCGACTCATGATCGATCTGGTGACCGATCAGGGATACTGTTCAGATCGGTCTAGAGAACGATCAAGTGTCGCGAGATTCTCCTTATGACCGATCAGGATGGAGCCTGATTGGTCTGGGAGCAGCCTGATCGGTCTGGTGATCGATCAGGCTGGAGCCTGATTGGTCTGGTGACCAATCAGGAGCAGAACTTTAATTCAAATACGCTGTCAGAAGGGTCTGATCGCGTCTGTTTTGCTCAGGATTTTTTCTGCTATCACTGATCTCATTTGATATTCATTTGCTAAACCTCTGATTGAGTGTGCAGGTGACAGGGATGGATTCAAACACTCAAGGAGGGTCAAAGAGAGGCTTTCCGTTGAGCAGGTTTGGCAGTTTTCCATTGCAGGTTACAACGGGCGCTGCTGGCAACGGCTGGAAGATGACCTGGGGCCGGGGCTCGACTGAGGAGAGTTCAGTGAGTCCAGAGGAGGTCAGGGGTAGCTGGCTTGTTGCAGGTGAGCAGCTGGGAGCTGTGTGGAGCGTCTGTGGGTTGGCGATGGCAGCTAGGATAAGTGTGGGCTGGCGATGAAGAGAAGGGAGTTCTCTCGACTGCAGCAACACTTGATCCATCCTTAGCAATCACTCTGAGTCTTAAAGCTTCTGCAAACTTGATCATTCTTTGAAGCTTGAGAGACCTAAGCACTAAGAAGGACTCGTGGCAAGGCGATCAACAAGTAAACAAGGAAGAGCTGAGTGAAGGCTCTTGCCGAGGTTGTGCTGGGTTGTTGTTTGTGCTTGTAAGCGTTTCTCTTCATCTGCTTGTGCTCTGTAAGTCTCTGATTGTCTCTGTGCTTTTCATTCTACATCAACTTGTTGAGACATTTTGTGGAGAGGTTACTCCACCGAGAAGGAGGATTTGATATCTGGATTTCCGGGGCTTGATCTGCCGACGATCAAGGGATCGCCCACCTTAAGGGCACGCCAAGGAGTAGGGGCAAGTTATCCCCGAACCTTGTAAACCCTCTTGTTAGCGATCTTGGTAGCTGTCATTGTTAGCTTTCATCTCTGTTTTTAGTTTACTGCACTGCTTTGTTTTTCCTCTGCTTCTTCCGCTGTGCTACTGATAAGTTAAGTGCAGATAACTTGCTAAGTTCTCAAAGAAAAAGTGTTGGCTATATTCACCCCCCCCTCTCTAGCCATCTCGTCTCCAACAAGTGGTATCAGAGCTTGGGGCTCTACTTCAACGGCTTAACATCCGAGAGCTAACAAAGATGGCTATGGGAAGAGAAGGGTTTAGCACCAACCGACCTCTACTCTTCGACGGCACTGATTTTTCATATTGGAGGTCGAAGATGGAGTTTTACCTCAAAACCAACCTCAGCATGTGGTTTGCTGTCAAGGATGGTTTTTCCACTCCTAAAAATGCTGAGGGAAAAGAGATGAACTTCTCAAGTTGGTCGGCAGATCAAATCCGGAAAGGTGAAGCCGATGCGAAAGCGGTAGTAACTTTGCAATGCGGGTTGACCAAGGACCAAATAATCAAGGTTGGTCCCTTCACAAGTGCTAAAGTCCTATGGAGCAAGATCATTGAGCTCCATGAAGGCTCTCAAGACACCCGGACTGCCAAGAAGGACCTCCTTCTCACCCAACTCCAAAATCTGTCCATGGAAGAGAATGAAACTGTAAGTACACTCCATGGACGATTTAAAGAAATCCTCAACGGTCTCCACTCCATTAATGAGAAGGTAGAGAACCGAGATCTTATAAGGTATATCCTCAAAGCTTTTCCTAGGAACGCCTTATGGTCATCCATGGTGGATGCTTACAAGATGTCCAAGGATTTATCTTTTGTTAAGTTAGAAGATCTATTTTGTGAAATGGAACTACATGAGATCTCTAACAAAAGTTCAAAAGAGAAAGGTATTGCTTTAGTGGCAGGTGACAACAAGAAGAAGAAGAGGAAGAAGAAGGAGAAGGAAGCCTCTTCATCTTCATCCTCATCCGAGTCCGAGTTCGAGGAGGAGGGCAGCTGGTCTTCTTCCTCCGAGATGGCCAACTTTGTTAGAAGAATGATAAGGAAGAGCCGGCGCCTCAAGGGTAAAGGTAACCCGAGTGAAGTTAAATTTGATAAGTCTAATGTTACTTGTTATGAGTGTAGCAAGAAAGGGCACTACAAGGATGAATGTCCGAAGTTAAAGAAGAAGAAGGATAAATCAAAGAAAAAAAGGAAGGCCTTGAGGGTCACATGGGATGAATCGTCCTCTAGTTCATCCGAAGAAGAGAAGGAGGAGAAGTATACTCATTACCGTGCCCTCATGACCATAGAGAATTCAAATGAAGAGGAAAGTGGAGACGAATCAAGCTCCTCAACCGCGCCTTCATCATCTTCGGATGATGAAGAGGTAATCTCTCCCAAGCTAGATAAGTGTTATAGAACCATTGCATGTCTAGCTAGGTTGCTTAAAAAATCTAAGAACAAAGTAAAATTGTTGAAATTGGAAGTAGAAGAGTTGAAATCCTCTAGGGTGGAGGATGTTAATGATTTTCATGATGACTTGCATGTTAAAACCCTTGAGAATGAAAATAAGGACTTAAAGAGCGAAGTTGAAAATCTCAAGAATGTTTTTGAGAAATTCTCAACTAGCTCCAAAACCTTAGACATGATACTAAACTCCCAAAGGGCGGTTTATAACAAGGCCGGTATAGGTTACCAATCTAAGGAACCAACCTTTGTATCATTAATGTCAAAAACCCAATTTAGATCACAAGATGATTCTAGGGTTCAAAAAGCCAAAAAGAAAATGACTAAGGCATGGGTGCCAAAGTCCCTCATTGTTGATGCATTAGGTCCCAAAATTTGGGTACCCAAAACTTCGATCTTTAGAATTGTTTAGCACTGATTGAGGGGAGCATCTATCAACGTGGGAGGTTGATATTTGGTGCTCCAAACCCATGACCAAGAAAAAATTGTCATTCACATTGTTGGTCATGGAAAATGTGAATTTAATGCTTTGAGCTTCATTGTCTTAGTTCTTATAACAAGATGATCCCTTGTCTAGTGATTTATGAAATCTCATATGGGCAATAAGGAAATTTATCATGCGACGAATGATAGTATATCCATGCTTCAAAATAAATAAACAAGTTTTAAAAAAAATATTCACATGAATGGTTTAGGTTGACACACAACTTGTTTTGCCTTGGATTGCTTAGGATAATAAGCTTTGTTGTTGCAATTTATGTTTTCATGCAAGTTATGGTTTATGGTATGTCATGATTTTCTTGTACGTGTTATACAACATGAATGCATGCTAAGGAAATATCAACACATAATCTGTAATGATAAGACATCAATAGACAAGAACATGAGCTTAAGGTTTAGGCTTAAGTTTTTCTTAAGGTATTTTGTTTAGTGAACATGATCAAATATGCCATGATTTACTGTATGTAACGTTCATGTATTGCATGCAAATTTTTAGAGGAATATATAGTTTGTGATGATCATCATAAAACCTCACAAGGCAATATCAATGCATGTTCTTGAAATATTTTTAAAACTGGGTAAATGAGACAAAAGCATGTCGGACAAAATAAAACCTTATGAATTATATTGATACAATCATGTGTTAGGAAGCTTGATCATGTTTTGATACTAATTTAATACGAGCATGTTTTTGAGAGTTTGATCATATTTTGTTTGTATCATGAAATCTGATCATGCTTAGAACATATTTATGATGTTTTGATAAAAATCTGTTTTTGGTTTGTTTTTAAACCATAGAAATTCTTTGATATGAAAATATGCTTTTTGGTTAAGGGACCCCATGATTAGGATCAAATGGATTAAAACTAATTGAATTAGGGTCTGGGAATGGTTAAGGGGTGAAACAAATCTATTTCTGAAACTGATCAGGTTCAGAAAATAGTCTGTGTCAGACCTGATCGGTCCACCGACCGATCAGGACTCACCCTGATCGGTCTAGTGACCGATCAGGAATCATAATGACCGGTCCGGTGACCGATCAGATCGACATTGATCAGAGGTATCAGACTACTCCTCAGTCCGATCCCCTTTTTCATCCAATTGTATCAGTGTAATGATCATACCACACACAAATCTGATACAAACCAAGTACAATTGAAACATACTTGATCATCCATTGGTACAAACCTGGTACTAAGTGAGTACAAGTTGGTTTAAGTGTTCAAATATGGGTAGGAACTTTTAAAACCCTTGATTTTCAGAAATTTTTCTGAAACATCAAGTGTTAAACAAACCTAATACTGATTTGATACAAACCTATGTTGGGATGTTCAATTTCATAAGAAAGGGTTTGTTGAGTCATGACTCTTGTTCTTAATGTCGTGTTTTGGATATTTTTCTGAAATGACGAATTTCAATAGAGTCTACACCCCTGGTCTGGAATGCAAATTGTTAATGCAGTCTGATCAGGAACGTATCAGAGTTTCAAAAATTTTTCTAAAATCTGATCGCTCCCTAGACTAATCAGATACGGTTCTGTACCACGTGATCAACGGACCTGATCGGTCACGGAGACCAATCAGGACTATGTTTCAGATACAGTTGCATTCCTTACTCGTCCTATGAAGCATATACGTATTTGACCATGATATACTTCTGTATATGTCTTCACATGGAAGTCCAAGTGTTAATGCAGTCCGATCTTGAACGAATCAGAATTACAAAAAATTTTCTGAAAATTGATCGTTCATAGATAAATCAGAAATTTTTCTGTATCGATCATCAGTCTGATGGAACTGCGATAATTATTGCCATATGATTCATATACATCGTTGCCATGGTACATTTATGGTATATGCCTCTCATATGCAATTCAAAAATCATCCTTTGACTTACTTGTCATATGAAACATATACATGTTTGACCATGATATTATTCCGTATATGTTTTCATGTGAAATTCAAAATTTATCTTTGATTATTTTGGGTTTGGGGAGAGACCCTTGGTTGAGGGGGAGTTTGATGTTTGAACTGAATAACCATACCCTTTTCGATGTTTGACAAAGGGGGAGAAAATGGTTGATTAAGTTTAGGGTTATTATAAGGGGAGGATCATGATTCCCTTATGAGAATTGAACGGACTTTAATTGATTGATACTTAAACTTAAATCGGGTTGTCAAACAACAAAAAGTGAGAGATTGTTGATGCAGTCTAGCCCGGTTGTTGTTTTGGTGTTTGACAATGATTTAAGTTTGGTTGAATGAAATTCGTGTTAAGTCCAGGTGGATCTGGGAGATCGCACGCTGGCATGGAAAAAGTCCTAACTTGGAGGGTTAGGTGAAAAGTCCTAGTCTGGAGGGCTAGGTTGGATGAAATCCCGGTGAGTGAAGCCGGGTCCTGGTGAGTGAAGCTAGGTGGTGGAAATCCCGGTGAGTGAAGTCGGGTCCTGGTGAGTGAAGCCAGGTGGTGAAAATCCCGGTGAGTGAAGCGGGGTCCTGGTGAGTGAAGCCAGGTGAGGGAAATCCCGGTGAGTGAAGCTGGGTCCTGGTGAGTGAAGCCAGGTGAGGGAAATCCCGGTGAGTGAAATCGGGTCCTGGTGAGTGAAGCCAGGTGATTGAAATCCTAGTGAGTGAAGCTAGGTTGAAATCCGGGTGAATGATGCCGGGTCCCGGTGAGTGAAGCCGGGTGACCGAAACCCCGGTGAGTGAAGCCAGGTCCTAGCTTGGAGGGCTAGGTTGAAGTCCCAGTGAGTGAAGCTGGGCATGGCACGAGTCAGAGAAGGGTTGGAGGCTTGTTCTCATGACTTAGAGTACATTTGGGCTTGCCTGGATCGGTCTGGTGACCGATCAGGGAAGTTGGCACGGTGCTCCTTCGTGGATCGGTCTGGTGACCGATCCAGCGATGACTGATCGGTTTGGTGACCGATCAGGGAGTATGCGTTTCACTCACTGAATGGCTCCTGATTGGTCTGGTGATCGATCAGGGAGCTCACAAGTGGGTTGAATTCCCTTACTGATCTACTCTTGATCGGTCTGGTGATCGATCAGGATCACTGTGCAGATCGTTCTGGAGAACGATCCAGCATCGCAGGTTCCTCTCTATGATCGATCAGGACGAAGCCTGATTGGTCTGGAAGCAGCCTGATCGGTCTGGTGACCGATGAGGGCACAGCCTGATCGGTCCGGTTACCGATCAGGAAGCATCCAGTGGGTTTTGGGAACCTTATTGCTCGACTCCTGATCGGTCTGGTGACCGATCAGGGATACTGTTCAGATCGGTCTAGAGAACGATCAAGTGTCGCGAGATTCTCCTTAATTCAAATACGCTGTCAGAAGGGTCTGATTGTGTCTGTTTTGCTCAGGATTTTTTCTGCTATCACTGATCTCATTTGATATTCATTTGCTAAACCTCTGATTGAGTGTGCAGGTGACAGGGGTGGATTCAAACACTCGAGGAGGGTCAAAGAGAGGCTTTCCGTTGAGCAGGTTTGGCAGTTTTCCATCGCAGGTTACAACGGGCGCTGCTGGCAACGGCTGGAAGCTGACCTGGGGCTGGGGCTCGACTGAGGAGAGTTCAGTGAGTCCAGAGGAGGTCAGGGGTAGCTGGCATGTTGCAGGTGAGCAGCTGGATGCTGTGTGGAGCGCCTGTGGGTTGGCGATGGCAGCTAGGATAAGTGTGGGCTGGCGATGAAGAGAAGGGAGTTCTCTCGACTGCAGCAACACTTGATCCATCCTTAGCAATCACTCTGAGTCTTGAAGCTTCTGCAAACTTGATCATTCTTTGAAGCTTGAGAGACCTGAGCACTAAGAAGGACTCGTGGCAAGACGATCAACAAGCAAACAAGGAAGAGCTGAGTGAAGGCTCTTGCCGAGGTTGTGCTGGGTTGTTGTTTGTGCTTGTAAGCATTTCTCTTCATCTGCTTGTGCTCTGTAAGTCTTTGATTGTCTCTGTGCTTTTCATTCTACATCAACTTGTTGAGACATTTTGTGGAGAGGTTACTCCACCGAGAAGGAGGATTTGATATCCGGATTTCCGGGGCTTGATCTGCCGACGATCAAGGGATCGCCCACCTTAAGGGCACGCCAAGGAGTAGGGGCAAGTTATCCCCGAACCTTGTAAACCCTCTTGTTAGCGATCTTGGTAGCTGTCATTGTTAGCTTTCATCTCTGTTTTTAGTTTACTGCACTGCTTTGTTTTTCCTCTGCTTCTTCCACTGTGCTATTGATAAGTTAAGTGCAGATAACTTGCTAAGTTCTCAAAGAAAAAGTGTTGGCTATATTCACCCCCTCTCTAGCCATCTCGTCTCCAACAGTTCCGTCGCCTGATAGAATGTTTCATCGACGGATGGGATCTATCGACCGAATGTAGTTTTCAGTCGACTGAACGTTGTCTATATAAGAAGATCTCAAGATCCGAGCTCAATATCACTTCTCGCTCTTGCTACACTCTGTTCTGGAATCCTCTGATCGTGTAAGTCTCGTTGCTACTATGTCAAAAAGCTCACCAACAACCTATGCTGAAAAGCTACTTCCTTGTTGTTGGTATATTTTATTTTTGTTGTACTTGCACTCATTCATTTACAAAGAAGATAGTAGATTGTTACTATTCTTCTTTGTCTCTTGTGTAAGTTTGCTTTTCTTCAAAAGGTTTCAGAGAAAAGGACTATACAAACACACTAGGATTATCTTACTTACGTATTCAAATACATAGAATAGTGTGAGATGTTTAGGGTCATGTCTGAACTTAAGATGCTTATATCAGTACATCAACATAAGTCTGAGCGAAAAATACCAATTTACATTGATCAAATTAAGTAATCCTTCTTATGAAATCTAGTTGGATATTTCTACTTAACTAGACTAACAAAGTGAAAACTACTAACTTTCGATATTTGGTAACTAAAGGTTAGACATTTGCTTAAGAAAAATAGATGAATAACTTTGATCTACTATTTTTCAAAATTAATTTTACTTTTAAAATCATGCTTAGAGTTTGGAGATACTCAAATTCTTTATTTAGAAATTTTGTTAAAGCACTTTTTATGGTATGCTTAAATTCTTCATCTAAATTCTTTTTATCACTTGAAAAATGTTCTTATGTTTAGATTTTTTTTAAATAATCTTTTGCTAAAAAATGTTATTATTTTTTATTAATAAAACTTTATTCTGAAAAACAAAATTTCTTTTTGAAAAAAATGTAAAATATATTTTTTATTTTTCAAACAAAATTTATTTTACTTAGAAAATTTTTGCAAATGAAATTTGTTTTACATAGAATTTTTTTTCAAAAAAATATGTTTTGCCTAGAATTTTTTTCCTCCCTTATGTTTTTTTTTTATATATGTTAAAGGGGGAGAGAAAGATCTAAGTTAAGGTTTTGGATTATGGAATACTATACAAGTTTTTCAAATATGCAAGCTTTTCAAAAATTTAGGGGGCCATATGAAATTGAGGGGAACATATAAAATATTTTGAAAAGTTAAAGGAAAATCTTTTTTCTCAAAACTCTATAATTTTTTTAAAAAGTTTATCTGAGTTAGAATTTTTTTTATTAAAAATTTTAAAATTATAATTATTACTTAACTTTGAATTAGGTTGTCATAAATCAAAAAAGGAGATATTATTAATGTTGAAAGCACTAGCTAATCGAGCCTAGGTTTTGATTTTAGCAAAGACACAAAGTTAACGGTTGTGTTGATCTAACGACATTGAACTGTGCAAGAAAGTCCGAATTGACGTTAGGTACTAAGTCCTGGTCATGTGGAATGGGGAAAGAAGACCTGGCCAGGGAGATTAGGCACTAAGTCATGTCATGGTGACTGGGCAAATAAGACCTAGTAAGGAGATTGGGCACTATGTCATGGTGAAGGAGATTGGGCAAGAATTTTGGCAGATCAAGTACGACGGATAGGAGTCAAGACGAGTCAAGGATTGGACGTTGAGAGTCCCGGAAGTCAAGGGTCAGATACTGAGAAAAGTCCAAATAGGAGTTCGGCAAAAGGTAACTTCTCCTAAGAGGAGTAGGTGATGATGCGTTCCCCGCCGAGGGAACAATAGGCATTGGTTGACCTAGAATTTCGGTTGAAACCTAAAAGTTAGAACCGCATAGTTCGAGACTGTCAATTGCATTTCATTTCAATATTATATATATTTTTGTGTTTTTATAACTCTGTGATGCCGAAAGACACAATTGGAGATGGTTGGAAAAAAAGCTCCAGGCGCTCGGAGCCAGTCTAGGCACGCAAACCAGTTCGACCCAGCCCCACAAGTAGGTTAAGCTGGTGCACTCAGATTGGTCAGCCTACGTCACAATCTAGGCACCCAGACCAGGATAGACTTGGTCGGATAGAGTTTTTGCTGAGTCCCGCTACGTCAGCACAGTCCAAGTGCCGAAAGGGGTTTCCAGGTGCCCGAAACTACCCTTATAAGGAGCTTCGACCACAAGCCTCAGTATTCATTTTCAATGATCTTCGTGCTTAAGTTTTGGTCCGAAAGCTACTCTATAATGCTGTAACGCTCCGACAACGACGCTCAAGCTTCAATCTCCGAGTTTTCGGTATACTTAAGCTTTATAATTGTACTTTCGCATTCATACTCTTATAAAAATTTAGGATTGATACTGAATTACCTAAAGTAAGTAATCAACAATCGCGGGCCTTGGATTATGAGTCTCCACAGGCTCTGAACCAAGTAAAAGAAACCGTGCTAGCATGCTTGTTTATTTCTATTTCCACTGCGTATTTAACCGATTGATTTATGAAAATATGAAAAAAAAAATGCATGCACTATTCACCCCCTTCCTCCCCCCCCCAGCACTTTTCTCGATCCTATAAAGATGAGAATTTCTTCAACAAATTGAACCTGACTCTGGTGGAAAAGAAAAATACCTCATCTTTCATTTTCTTTTGGTAAAAGAAATAATGAAAGACTCGAGGGGATAGGAGGCTTCGGTATAGGGGGATTTGGATGATTACCCTAGTGAGGATAGGAAAGAATTTGAACCCAATTGGGATAACATGAGACGAAAAAACTGAGACACATCAGAGAAAAAAAACTGGATGGGGAAGCAAAGCCCATTCAACAAATAACCTCGGAAGAAGATCACACAACCAAGAGGAGGGCGATCTAGACGACCATTACCGTTCCGGACTACTATATGGTGATTGGTGGGAATCATATAGGTCACCCTGATTCAGTTTAATTGATCACCGCTACTAAAATCAGATTTAATGGATATGTACCAAGGAGTTGAAGACAACTCTATGGCTATAGAAGGATATAATATAGAGAAATGGAAGTCAAAATCGAAAACTAGAAGACCAATAGTTGGTCAACACGGAGGGTGAAGGAAAAATGGGCACTTATTGAAAGGTTGGACACAAAGCACCCAGAGACGAAAGAGATGAAAGTAGCAAACACAGAAGCAAGGATTGTACGATAATAGCAATGACATCTCTCTTCACCCTAATATACCTTAGCTCACTCGACTTTGGCAGTTGGATCTCTAAAATCACAAGGGTGGGATGAATTTTCAAACTTTCGATCAAGTGCATAGATCAAACCATATCTCTGTGATCATGACAATTCGAATGACGCTTCATTTTCTATGGAGATGGTCACATCACATTAATGAGATGCAACCTCAAAAATATACTGATGCACTTTAGACTCGAGGATCGAGACTGATTATGCATGGTGTGCATTTAAT
>JAGFNQ010001805.1:0-21775 GCA_024364735.1 Boesenbergia rotunda | reverse complement strand
CGGTCCTACAATTAGTATATTAAATTTTGATTTTTGAGTTGATGAGTCCATCACTCAATTTTGCCAAAACTAGCTAATGGACCAAACGACAACGGATTAACATGGGGCCAGTCTATGTGTATGGATTGGTGACCTGAATGTATCCACTCCCTCAAACAACGTTGGGTTACACCACACCGACACCAACCATTTTTTGAACACGATTCAGACACGATAAGATGTCGGAAGCTCAATAAAATTGATAAGTCGATGATATCACTCAAACACACCATATTAAAGATATTGATCCCTCCTCTTTATTAGGATATGAAATTTTTAATTTTTTGAGTTGATCAAAAACCATCAACCTATTTTAACCAAAACTAGCTGATAGACCAAATGACATCAGATTGACTTGGGACTAGGCCTATGCCTTAGGCTGGTGTCCTGAATGTATCCACTCCCTCAAACAACTTTACGATACACCACACCGAGACCAACAAATTTTGAACACGATTCGAGCACGAAAATGATGTCGGAAGCTCAATAAAATTGATAAGTCGTTGATGATCACTCAAACACACCATATTTGAGATCCTTGATCTTTCCTCTTTATTAGAATATGAAATTTTTGATTTTTTTGAGTTGATAAGGCCCACCAGCCAATTTTGAACAAAAATGGCTGATAAACCAAACGACATCAGATTGACATGGGACCAGGTCCTATACACTTAAGCTGGTGTCCTGAATGTATCCACACCCTCAAACAATGTTATGATACACCACACCGTGACTAGTGATTTCTTGAACATGATTTGGGTACAAGAAATGATGATGTCGGAAGCTCAATTAATTGATAAGTGGATGATGATCACTTAAACACACCATATTTAAAATCCTTGATCCCTCCTCTTTATTAGGATATGAAATTTGTCTTTTTTAAGTTGATAAAGTCCATCAGATGATTTTGGCCAAAACCGACTAATGAACCAAACAATATCGGATTGACATGGGACCAAATCCTATATGCTCGGGCTAGTGTCCCAAATGTATCCACGCCTCAAATAATGTTGCAATACACCATACCAAGACGAAATTTTTTTTGAACATGATTTGGGCATGAGAAATGATGTCAGAAGATCAATAAAATTGACAAGTCGATGATGGTAACTCAAACATACCATATTTGAGATCTTGGATCTCTCCTCTTTCTTAGGTTATTAAATTTATAATTTTTTGAGTCAATAAGGTCCATCAGCCGATTTTGACTAAAATCGGCTGATGGACCAAACGACATCGGATTAATGTGGAAACAAGTCTTATGCTCTCAGGTTGGTATCCTGAATGTATCAACACCCTCAAATAATGTTGTGATACACCACACCGAGACCAACACTTTTTTTTAACACTACTTTACACAAGACAAAAATTTACACAATACTTTACATAATTCAATACAAACACAATTTAGAAGAACATCTGAATATATTTAGCAAAATACACTTATATGTTCATTCATCATAATGATAGTCTTGTGTGTCAAATACATACAAAAGTTTAACACTATCACAAAAAAACACAACATCAATACATGTATAAACTTGTAGGAGGCATTCTACATGATCTTTTATTATGGCCTAATTGTTTGCACCTTCTACAATTATTTTTAACCTTCCATGTATACTTGGATAGGATCCTCGCCTTCTTCCATCTTCCAGGTTTCACAAGGCTACTAGGGGGTAAAACAATATATTCGTATCCACCTATTGTCCAATATTATTTACTTCTACATGGATAAATATGATCCATGTATGTACTTTTCCATGTTTCAAATAAGAAATAATGCTCATAATACTTATACAGGTTTATGTTCTTGTATAAACATACTGCAAGAGCATGTGAGCACGGAAGCCCTGAAATCTAAAACTCACCATAATCACATTTACAAAACTTCATGTCAACTATATAGAATGATCATGAAGTTTGTACCTTTATTTTAGTTCTGCTATGTGGATGAACCGTATACTACCTAATTTTCTATCTCCTAGAGGCAATCTTATTCATAACTAGCTAATGGCGTCAATACTCCTAGATAATTAAACACTTGCTCCCTATGATTATAAAACCATTGAGCAACCTTCCTCTTTGCGTTGTTTATTAGTACTGTAATTGGGAGCTCTCGAGTCTGCTTGAAAAATACATTCATGTTTTCATAACAATTCGTTGTCAACATTAAGTACCTTCTACCAGGGAAATATGCATTTGCTCATTTTGTAGGTTCTATATTTTGAAGCCATTTATAAACAATTATATGTGTCTCTGACATAGTCTACATAATTCGATCAAATTGTGGAATTGTATTCGCTTTAGTTGTAGTCCAAAACAATCCTAATGTAGGCGTATTATGAGTGTCTATAACCATATTACAAGATACGTGATGACAACATAATCCATGGTTTTACTGATTGAAAATAATATTCCAATATATTTATCTGATATAATTATCATATTTGATGGATTAACTGAAAGAAATATCTTTAGATGATTTAAAAATCACTCTCATACATGCTCACTCAACCTTAGCAATTGCAAAGCCAACTGGAAAGATTTCCACTACCATCTACTGCTGTCACCACATTAATACACTAGGAAACTTGCCCCTCAAGTGTGTTGCATCAATTCTAATTAATTTATGAAAATTTGTTCGAAAACTCTTCCACGTGCACCAAAAGCCCAAAAAACATTCAAATTCATAATTCTTATCAAAATCATCTATCACCTTTTTTATAGCTTTCACATGCGCATAGTATGCCTTTCGATATGATATATTCACTCCATATCGTGATTTTATCTCATTTTGAATGTTTATGGTGTTAGGACCAAAGGAATTTAGATATTTCCATAATGGTATGATATATTCCACTTTGGGTCAAAGCCCTAATGGTTTTAGTTTGGGCTCTATCTAAAGGATCTTATACCAATGAAGATATCTTCCTCTTATAAACCCATGACCTTTTCCATGTATTTCCAATGTAGGACTTTGTTTACAACTTTGCAACCCCAACAATCCCTCCCCCTCGAATGAAGGACCATAGGGCTCCCTAAAGTCGAAAACATATCTGTTTGACATCCGATCCTCTACTTACCAGGTCTTCCTGCCTCTCGGTCCACCCGACCTACTAAGATTTCTTTGCCTAGTATCTGATCCTCTTGATCCAGACACAGGAGCTTCCACTTCCTTTGTTTGAGGCCAATATTCTACTCACATGGCTCGATTAGATCATAACTCTTGTGTACAGTTGACAGTTAAACTTTCTGATAGTCCGGGCTCTGATATCAATTGTTAGAACCGAACGAATTTAGATATCCCCATAATTGTATTATATTGCTCACTTTGGGCCTAAGCCCTCATGGTTTTATTTTTGTGCTTTATTCAAAAGGCCCCATACCAATGGAAATATCTTTCCCTTATAAGCTCATGATCTTTCCTATGTGTTTCCAACAACATGGGCACTCCCATGTCTAGATCAGGATGACCAGACACCAGGCAGAGAAGTCCTAGTTGTGACTAGGTAAGGAAGTCCTAGTGGTTGGTTGGACCAAGAGGCAAGAAAGTCATGGTGGGTAGGAATGGAAATAGGCCAGCCGACCTTTCAGGGGATTGTGGCCTGACCTGTGTTTATCTTGGCTTGGCCTGACCTATTTAGAAATAGGATAATATTTAGGCCTATTTTAAAGCCTAATTTTCTTATCAAGTCAGGCCCATACTCAATATAAAGACTACCAAGCCTGACAGGCTAGCCTGAGCCTGTTAAGATTAGATACATATGTATATATTTGTAGGCCTGACCTATTTTGAGGCATGTATGATGCAAGACCTATTTTGAGGCCTGTATGATGCAAGACCTGTTAAGGTTAATTTTCGGCATGTTTAATGCTTTGGCCTGTTGGCCTGTATAAAATGTTCTAATTTACAGACTTTGTAAACAGACCGCAGGCCTGGCCAGGCTATTGAACAGGCCATGCTTAGGCCATGAACAAAGTTTATAATAGGCCACAGGTCAGACTCATGTCATTTTATTACTATACAGGTCTGGCCTGTTAAGGCAAAAGCCTAGCCTGGCCTGGCTTGTTCCCATGCTTAATGGTGGGTCAATGATCAGATGACATCAAACGGATAGACTTTCTGCTTAAAGGGGACCTATAGTCCTTCGTTTGAGGGGGGATTGTTGGGGTTGGAAGGTTGCAAACTAAGTCGCACATTGGAAACACATGGGAAAGATCATGAGCTTATAAGGGAAAGATATCTCCATTGGTATGAGACTTTTTGGGTAAAGTCCAAAAACAAAACCATGAAAACTTAGGCCCAAAGTGGATAATATTATGTCATTGTGGAGATATATAAATTTCTTTGATCAAAACAATTGGTCCTTTTGGCTAAAATCCAAAAATAAAACCATGAGGGCTTAGGTCTAAAGTAGACAATATCATACCATTGTGGAGATATCTAAATTTCTTTCGGTCCTAATAATTGGTATTATAGTCCGGACTACCAGAAGGTCTAACTGCCAACTGTGCACAACTGCTATGGTCTAATCGAACCATATGAGTAGAATATTGATCTCGAACGAAGAAAGCGGGGGCTCCCATGTCTAGATCAAGACAACTAGACACCAGACAGAGAAGCCCTAGTTGTTGCTAGGCAAGGAAGTTCTAATAAGTTGGGTGGATCGAAGGGCAATGAAGTCCTAGTAGGTTGGTTGGACCGAAAGGCAAGAAAGTCCTAGTGGGTCAAAGATCAGATAACATCAAGTAGGTAGGCTAAAGGGGTGGTCCTTCGTTTGAGAGGGGATTGTTGGATTGCAATGGTTGCAAACAAAATCCCACATTGAAAACATATGGAAAGGATCATGGACTTATAAGGGAATGATATCTCCATTGGTATGAGGTCTTTTGGGTAAAACTCAAAAATAAAACCATGAGGGCTTCTGCCCAATGTGGACAATATCATACAATTGTGGAAATATCTATATTCTTTTGGTCCTATCATATGGGTCTATAATCTTCTGATGCCACGAAATGACTTTCAATATGAGAATTATAAATGAAGATATGCATACAGGATGATTAGTTGTCATACTAAGACCGCACCGATGACGCTCTAAATATTTTGTAACCATGAACTCAATATCTTTCATTGCAATTATTATCCATGTGCAATTTCTTCATCACAGATTGCTTTAACTCTATTCTTCCTGGCGTCCTTTATTTTATATGTGAACCGTTTGTTCATAGCAAATTTAGCAAGTGCATCTTTGAAATATTTCTACGTTGTGTAAACCTACAATAAGAATTGATATATGTTTATGTTAGTACTACTAAAATTGAAAACATTATGAAAGCTAGCTAAAAATAATACATTACTTGACCAACACAAAATTCCTCAATAAAGTCATCTACTTATTCCATTAGCAATGAGACAAGTCTTGTGTTCATGTCATATGCATCTTCAGCTAATGGAAACTGCTCTTCAAGGTCTCTATATTCGTTAGTATTGACTGACTCATCTAATAATAATGCATATATATTATTTGCTAATAATTCATCCTAGTAAATATCCATTTCAATTTCAACTTCCATTCTATTTTCGTTATATTCTTGTTCAGTCTACGTATCCTCAAAAAAAATCTTCCAATCCTATACTTATATGTACTGGGTCATCCTCAAAACTAAAAGCTTATTCATTCAAATTGAAGCGGTAATTAATAGTCTCTCCAATATTGACCACAAAACTAGAGGAAGTTGAAGGTGTCATATTGTCGGTACTCAAATTTATATTTAGAGTAATGGATTTATTTCGATTCTCTATTCATGAATCTTTGAATTGCATCATAACTGTGAGCATCTCATTAAGAATTTGATCTTCCTTGCATTGATACAATCAAAACTTAACCATATTATAAACAAAAATTCTATTAAGATTGTGAATATTTAAAAAACGCAATAGCTGAATAGAGAAAGTGAATAAATCATTAAATGTGTATCTTGATAAAATTGTATTATAAACCTTTTTACAATTTATTCTTTGAGAAACTATTATGTTTTAGATAAAAATAAAATTAGGGTTTTAATTTAAAGAGTTAAACAAAGACATCTAAAAATTAAAAATGTTAATCTTCCTATAAATTGTTAATGCTAATCTATAAAAAGGGGAAAAGACAACTAAAACCCGGTAGAAGAAAATATACATGTCTCAATTAAACATAGTAAAAAGCTTCCTCCTCGGTAGGATTTTAGATATTGGCGAAACAATATTAGGAGTTTTTCTTGAATGATTGCAATTACTGGAACAACGTCAGGAGTTTTGGAAATGATAGAACAGTGATTTACACCAAACCAAAGGGCGTAAGATTTGAGCATTGATCCTAAAAAAACATACCTCAGTTTCGTCCAACCGTTCAGTTGTAGCTATCCGAGAGGAAAGTTGTGTTTCGTCGATTAGGACTTCGGTGGTCCTGAGGGAATGGTCGTTTGTCTTGATTGAGTTGTTAGGTTGTGCCGAAGACCATTAGAAACACGTCTATGTTCAAAATGATGTGGCGTAGGTTTAGGTTATCTTGTTTTTGACGAAGAAGTTGCATCGTTACCGGCTGTCGGTGTTGGTTCAGATGCACGTAGCGAAGAAAAAACGCATGGTTCAGATTCCTCTCTTGCTTCGAACGCCATGCGATGGGCACGAGAGAAAGGTGAGGGGTAATTTTGGTATATCATATATGATTTAGTAATTCTCAATTTTAAATACGTGAAATGGGTATTTACCCATCTGTTCTACTGGATTTGGAAAAATGTCGAAGCAATTATACGTGACGAATAATTTAAAATATTTTCAGAATAAAATGCAACATATTTTTTAAAGCCACGATGGATGGTTACCCAGATGACAGCGACAGCTTTTAATCACGCTGTTCCTGAGTTCGCGCTAAAAATAGGCATGGCAACGGGCCCACCCAACCAATAATCCCAATTGCCGACTTCAACTGACGCATGCATACAAGTGTAAACACTTGTTTTTAGAAAAAATAAAAATAATCAAGGAAATATGCATTTCTCTCTCGGACCTTTTTATAAAGAAATAAATATATATATATATATATATAATTAGGGGCGATCTGACTGCCTGGCTTACAAGTTCAAATATTAGTGGATTCTTGTCCAGTCCCAGCAATTTCCCTGTGCAAAAGCATACTCCACTTCGCATCCCAGCGACTCGTTTTGTCTGTCAAATCCATCGCCGTTGCATTCCCACGTGCTTCTTCATCGCCCTATATATATAGCTCGCGCGGGAAGCACTTCGATCCATCTTCTACTACAGCACAGCGCGGGAAATCCATTCCCCTGCTTCTTGACAGCTAGCTGCGTCCATGGAGGGCAATGCATGCGCTGCCGCTCTGCTCGCCGAGCTCTGCCAAGCCATGGAGCTGCTCAAGCAGCTGGAGTTAAATCTGCATTGCCTTGACCTCTGCAAGGCTCTAGCGCCCAGGATCGCTTCCTCCATCCACAACTCAATTCTCATGGCCGAATCTTTCGGCGCCAACGCCGGCCACGATTGGCCGCTCTGCTCTTCGTTCGCCCTGCGACCTCGCGCCGAGACGCCCAGTAGAAGGTACGCGCTTCGCGGGCACGCAGAACTGATCACCCACATGGCCATGAAGCCGACCGACGATGAAGCATTAATCTCTGGTTTCATTTGCAGAAAGTCGCTGCGATCATGGAGGTGCCAAGTGAGGCTGAGCTCGGACGATGGATTCACCTGGAGGAAGTACGGGCAGAAAGAGATCCTCGGAGCCAAATATCCAAGGCCAGTCACTACAGTCTCAGAATAATATTGCAGTCGATCTCATTCGACCAAAACCATGCTGACGATCTTTTCTCGATCGCCGCAGGGCCTATTTCCGGTGCACTCATCGGACCTCTCGCGGCTGCCAGGCGAAGAAGCAGGTGCAGAGATCGGACGAGGACCCGTTGGTCTACGACGTCACATACCACGACGACCACACTTGCCTCGAGCAGCCAAGGGAGGAGGAGCAGGGCGTCGCTCGCGGTGCAATTCAGCACGATCAGGAACAGATTGCGGCGACGCTGGAACTTGAAGGAGAGGAGGAGAACTTCGCGGGGCAGATTGCGCCTTCCTTTGAGGAGCAGTTTGTGTTTTTCCCTGCTTCGCCGTTCCAGTTTGGGGTCTTTCATGGAGCAGAGACGAGCAGTTTGCTTCCGATGGAGTTCGACGAAGACTTGGAGATCAACCCTGTCAACATCTGGGCATGAGTTTGAATTGATGTTTTTGTCGTTTCAGATTCATAAGCACAAAATGGAAAAGGACGAGAATATTAAAAGCCAATAGCCCATAGGAGACATAATTAATCTCCTTAAATTAATTTAAATTAAAAAAAACAGAGAGATCGTTATTTTATATTCATTTGTGCACATGGTATGTATAAATGATTGAAATAACATGGTCTCAATAATAGATTAATGATTAATAGTCCCTGGGGCTATGGTACAACAGTAATATCACTAGTTGTTAATTAAGGCATCCGCGGTTCGATCCCCAGCTACGGTACATTTTGTAAGAATTTTGGGTTATCTAAACGATCACAAATCACAAGAGTCAAGAGCACATGAGAAGTCGTAGGAGAAATCCGAATTTGAGAAGCGATTTTTGGATTTCCATTTCACCATGATGAGTGTTAACACTCTAAATACTATTTGTTTTTTTACCCAAATATTTATATACATACAGGTGGTCTAAACCAAGGTATTGATATAGACTTTTGGAATTATACCGACATGTCTACTCAAACATAATGCCTACTTTCAATTAGATAACCTTATTAAAGTAATAGCTTTCTCAGAGAGGCCCCTGTCACAAGGTCACACGATTTTCTAGGTGTTATCTCTTACTTCATGATACTAAATTGGAGTAAACCCATTTACTACAAACACACACACACACATCTATATAGGAAAACACACCCGAGGTTGGTTGGAAAAACCTCGTTAATCAAAAAAAAGAGGAAAACACACATCTATATAAGAGCGATTTATTAGGAGTGATTTTAACACTGCTCTTCAAAATCAAATAACAAAATCAGTTTGAATTTAATTGTTTCTATTTTCTTACCTTTTCAGATTGGTTTTGCAACCACTATTGTTGAACAATTTTAGCATTGATTTAAATAAGCTGTTGTTGTAAATCACCCTTAATTATTCAACTATTAAAGCAATCTTGAAATTGCTAGTATTTGGTACTTTTAACCGTGGTTCTGTGTCAAACGCTACTATTATTATTTTTTTTGGCTCTGAGTTCTAACAACAGTTACAAAACTATTCTTATTGAGTACTTTTAACATCATTTCACGTAAAGTGTTACTATAAACCCCTTCTATTGCTTTAATATTTTAGAATTGGTTTTCCACACTATGTGAAAATTGATAATAGACTTCGGATATTATCTGAAGTAATAAGTAGATAATTACCAAAGTAGACGCGCATGAAGTAAAAAGGTCAGTTTTTTACTTCACCACGAAATACCGAAATCTTTCACCGATTCAAAATCGGTTCAAAGTTGAACTGTTTTCGAAGTAAAATGGCTCTATTACTTCATCGATCTCGCTGAAGTATTTGATCGTATATAACTTCATAAGTTGACGAAGTAAAATATTTATACGACTTCACAAATTTTTTATTCACGTGTAGTAAATATTTAATTTTTACTTCTACAAAATTTGAATTGGTCGAAGTATTTTTTGTTGTATTACTTCAGCATAATGTAAACGTATTAGAGTATATGTTGCTATAACAAATATTTAAATTTAGCGAAGTAATTTATACAAACGACTTCACAAATTAAAAAAATGACGAAGTAAATATTTTTTTAACTACGCTGCTAATTAAATTTGATGAAGTCTGTTGTATTGCATTACTACAACATTTATTTGTATTGTTGAAGTAATTCATCATATTTTCTTACAATACAATTTTAATTAAATAAATATTTTTCACCATAATATTTTTCAAAAATATCTATTTGAATTACTACAATACAATATTTTTCACCATCAAAATTAAACAAATATATATATATATATATATATATATATATATATATATATATATATATAAAATATCTATTTCTTACAACTCAAAAGTGTATTCATAAAAGATATTAACCAACTTCACCCAAAATCTGTTGTATTCATAAATCTCAAAATACAATCAAAATTTTTTTCACAACCTACACTTAGGCACCCACATAAAAGTAGACAAATTCACTCCATTCGCTTCTGACTTCATTATACTAAGATTGATTGGAATACTCATTATTTTTTGAGGCTGCAAACTAAACCATTAATAGAAGTGTGAGGGTCAATACAAAATGAATAAATATTTCATAAAGAATATAGTTCATAAAATGATTTACTTTCCTCTCCAATTGTAAATCTTCATCAATGACTATCTCTTTCATATACCGCATTACACAATATCCACATTCAATACCACCATTTTGTTTTAGATTATCCTAATGAAATTAAAAGTGTAATGCAATTAGTCAAAAATTGTCACGCCCCCAGAGGCACATGCTTCCTCGAAAATCGGGCAGCATCTCCCCTGTACGGCCGACAATATGGGACAATAATACATACATCTCACCATAAAAGCTTAGCCACATGCGGCTAGCATCACATATATAGAAGTAAACACAACCACGCAGTTTATATTAGAATAAGTGATAATGGGTGACTCAGCCACCATAAACATAAAGTGAAACTACAATCCAAAGAGAACACCAAAAGACTCTGATAACGACAAAACTCGATAATGAATAAAATGCAACTACAAGTACTGAAAACAAACAACTAAATCGAATACCGAAAAATAACTCAACTCGACACTGGGGACCGGCAACTGGATCCTCTCCTGGCTCCAAGAAATACTTCTACCTGCTATCTGAAACAACAAAAAGGAAAGCAAGGGTGGTGAGTCCGGGCGGACTCTGCGGGTATATGAGTAGACAAATAAGCATGACATAATAAGGATAACGGAGTAGAGCAATCAACAGTGTACAATCCATAAGAATTATAGGATTCACCTAATCATGCATAACCAATATAATACGACATGGTAAACCGAATAACAACTAAATAGGTGTAAAACGACGCAATAACAATAAAGCCAAGATATACATTCATGTCAATAATGTGCAACAACCATAGCTCATATAAATGCAACAATCACAGGAAAATGCATAAACGAAATACGTATGCACACGATGCAATGACATGTGTCACCCCTGACGCCCGTCAAGCCGTCAACACATCCCATCTGTGTGACCGAGTGGGTAGGGCTGTGACAACTCTACGCACTCCAACAACAAATACCACATAAGGCGTAGTTGAGTGGACAGGATGCTGGGGAGCCAACTACTCCAGACCCTTATACATAGGGGGAGCTATCAACAGCTACAATATCCCTCGAAAAACAACGGTGAGAGTGAGTCACCAACAACTCTAATATCTCTCTAAAACAACGGTGAGAGTGTCACTGTTTGGCATAACAGGACAGATGCTCGCACTCTAATATCTACCACGACAACAAGTGGTTGAGTGAACCGAGCAACAATATGACTAACGATGGCTTAACCAAATGTAAGCCTAACAGTCGTTAGTATGCAACGTGCAAGTATGGTGCATGCTATACGATGCACAAACAACTGAAGAAACAACGATGCAACAAAATCCAACAAATATACGATGCATCAATACAACCATCCAGAAATCGAAAACCAACGATTATGCACCTACACAACTAGGTAGGGTATTTCTAATGCTAAATAAACCTATCTGTGTTTAATGGACTTCTAAGTGCTCGCTTGCAAACGTCACTTTACAGAATAGAAAACCAATAGAGGACTGTACGGATACAAATTTGGAATACTCAAAGAACAACGAAGAACAAGTCTCAACGGCGATGTTTAAATAACAAATGATAAAGAACAAGGTCAAGCAACCTATCAGACGTAATATAGCCATACTTTTTAAGGTAAAGAAAACTACTCGAGTACAAAGGAGAAGTACCCGCCTTTTATGTAGCACGTGTCCAAATTAACCTCTTCAGAATCAACTGTACGAATCCAACTCAAGGTCCTGTATCAAGGACATAACTTATATCAAGGATTAAGTTTAACTATTCATAACATTAATTAATTAATTAACCAAACTACGTATAAACAAAATTAAGATAAATCTCAATTACAATATTCGCTTAATTAAACCTTTAAAACAACCAAGAATTCCTTCTTAACCCAACTACTAAGATTAGATCATTGGGTAAATTCCCAAAATTAAACCCAACTAATGATTAATCCTCTATTGATCACATTCCCAAATTAGATTAGAGTTAACTCCACCAATTCAAAACACAAGATGGGTTCTTTCACTGACCAACAACTCACCAAGCAATCCATACGGTAAGGGCACTCAAGCTCGCATTTTCAAATCGAAAGCATGCAGTACACCAGAACCCAGTTCCAACAAGTTGCCCACGACAAGCTTATCACAGCAAAACCAAAATCAACTCCTACAAGCACTCACGGTGCATCACAAGCTCAAGGAGAATGAATCTATAATCTAGTTAAAGCCCCAACCATATCAATGCTCAAAGCTACACTAGTTTCCGATTCGAATCAAGAAACGAACAAAGTTAATACCCATTCAGAAATAGTTTCGGAAAACCAAATCCAACACAATACTCCTGCGCATTCTTCCAATCGAAACAAACTCATTCACATGACATCAAAAATCAAACCCAAGAACACATATTCAAAACCATCAAAGGAATTGGGGATAAGGAAGTCACAACCTAGGACTTACCAGCCCAAAGGTCGGCGATGTTCGGCGTTGGTTGGCAGGGCCGACGGCGTCGGCTAGGTCTCGGCGACGTCGGGCAGAGAAAAGCAATCAAGGAGGAGAGGGCGTGCGGAAAGAAGTCGCCGCAGAGGGGAAAGCTTGGCGTCAGCTTGCTCAGGAACTGCTAGGGCTGTAGCGGCGTCGGGCGAAAACCGAAAGGAAAGTCGGCGCAGAGGAGAAGAAACGGTGCAGAGATGGGTTTCGGGAGGAGTTAGGGCACGGGCAGGTTTTAAATAGTTTTTTAAAGAAGTTTTACAATAAGGCCCTCCAAGTTTTTGGAAATTACAATTAAGCCCCTTTAAAATTCCGGTTTTCAATATTCTCCCCCACTAATAAAAATTTTATCCCCAAATTTAGCTAGTGAACCACAACATATACTAGTCAACCATAACAAGTGGGGACAAAATGCTCAGAGGAACACCATGCAATCGGATAATCTCACGGTAGTACAACTCTGCCAGCTTGTCCAGAGAATCTGTCCTCTGAATCCTCAAGAAATGAGCGGATTTGGTTAATCGATCAACGATCACCCAAATCGCATCGTGTCTTCTACGAGACCTCGGTAAACCAACAACGAAATCTATCGTGATGTGCTCCCATTTCCACTCAGGAATAGGGATCTTCTGTAGTAATCCAACAGGTCTCTGATGCTCGGCCTTCACCTGCTGGCACACTAGACATCTAGCAACAAAATCCACGATGTCTTTCTTCATATTGTCCCACCAATAGGAACGTCTCAAATCTCGGTACATACGGGTTCCGCTAGGATGTATCACAAACCGAGATCGATAAGCCTCCTGAAGCAACTCCTCCATGACTGGATGTGACTTAGGTACACATAATCTCCCTCGGAAATAAAGAATACCCTCGTCATCACGTGTAAAGTCAGTCTGCTGCTCGGAGGCTATCCGGCTGCCTAGGAACTGTAGATGCTGATCACTAGCCTAAGCCTCTCTGATCTTCGTCCTGATCGAAGACTGAGCAACCATAGTCACCAACAACCCTCCGTCTGACCCTGCTCCTCCAGTCCCAACTCTGAGAAGCTCTATACTAAATCGGTGACCATAACCCGGTGACAAGCCAGAACACTCCAGGATTTTCTGCTGAGTGCATCCGCAACTATATTAGCTTTCCCTGGATGGTAGCTAATAGTACAGTCATAATCTTTCAAGAATTCCATCCATCTTCTCTGACGAAGATTTAACTCCTTCTGAGTGAATAAATACTTGAGGCTCTTGTGATCCGTGAAGATCTCAAATGTGATGCCATAGAGATGATGTCTCTATATCTTCAGGGCAAAAATAATGGCTGCAAACTCTAAGTCATGAACTGGATAATTCTTCTCATGCTCCTTCAACTGACGAGAAGCATAAGAGACTACCCGTCCATGCTACATCAAAACTGCACCCAAACCCTGCTGTGAAGCGTCCGTGTAGAGTACAAATCCGTCCTCGCCTGAAGGTAACACCAATACAGGTGCAGACACCAATCGTCGCTTGAGCTCCTGAAAACTAGTCTCGCAAGCTTCTGTCCAAATAAATTTCACGCCTTTTCTGGTCAGACGTGTCAATGGTGAAGCGATACTGGAAAACCCCTCAACAAATCGGCGATAATAACCAGCCAATCCGAGAAAAATGCGCACCTCCTGAACTGACTTAGGCTGTTCCCAACTGGTGACAACCTCGATCTTCTGGAGATTTACGAAAATACCTCTACTGGAAACAACGTGTCCGAGAAACCCTATAGAAGACAACCAGAAAGCACACTCGCTAAACTTTGCATACAAGTGCTCCCGACGGAGCGTCTCCAGAACGATACGAAGGTGGCGCGCATGTTCCTCCTCGGAATGGGAGTAAATCAGTATGTCGTCGATGAAAACAATAACAAACTGATCCAATACTTCATAAAAACCCGATTCATCAGATCCATAAATACTGCAGGAGCATTGGTAAGCCCAAATGGCATTACCAAAAACTCATAATGTCCGTACCGGGTGCGGAAAGCTGTCTTCTGAATATCCGCATCTATAACCCTCAATTGACGATATCTAGACCGCAAATTAATTTTAGAATACACTGAGGTATCCTTTAACTGATCAAACAAATCCTCAATACGAGGTAAGAGATACTTGTTCTTGATGGTCACAACATTCAACTGTCTGTAGTCGATGCATAACCTCATAGAACCATCCTTCTTCTTGACGAATAAAACTGGTGAACCCCATGGGGATACACTAGGACGAATAAATCCCCTGTCAAGCAACTCTTGAAGCTGGACCTTTAGCTCGTCCAACTCCTTAGGCGCCATACGATACGGAGCCTTTGATGCCGGCGCAGTCCTCGGAATCAACTCGATCACAAATTCAACTTGCCTTTTAGGAGGCAAACCAGGTAGCTCCTCTGGAAATACGTCTGGGAATTCTTGGACCACTGGAACATCCGAGAGTTAAGGGCTACTGCTACCATCAGTGCTGATCAATGATAATAGAAAACCCTGACATCCATGCGACATAAGCTTCTGAGCTTGAAGTGCAGAGATAATAGAAATCCCATCATCTCTGGTGCCAATGAATTTCCACGAGGGTTGGTTCGGAGGCTGAAACATGACCACCCTCGTTTGGCAATCAACTGTGGCATGATAAGCTGCCAGTGAGTCCATGCCTAGAATGATATCAAATTCTACCATCTCGAGAACTGACAGATCCACGGTGAGGGTATAATTGCCGAAGTCCAATGGACACGCCTTGACTACCTACGTGATATCCAATACCTTACCGGATGGTAGAGACACTGATAAACGTTGTGATCTAAAGGTAGGCAATCTACTAATTTTTCCCATAAATAGTCGTGATATGAAAGAATTAGAACTACCAGTATCAACAAGTAATTCAGCAGGAAATGCATAAACTGAAATCATACCATGAAAGACCGATCCATCGGACCGTTGTGCCTCCTCTCTGGTGACTGCATAAACTCGGCTTGTCTCTGTAGCTGAAGGTGGCAACGCTAAAATCGGCTGCGGCTAAGAAGATGAAGGTCCAGCAGTCTGATGGGGCTGATATCCAGAAGGCCCAACCGACTGCTGAGACTGGTAACCAGAAGCTCCAGCCGACGGCTGATGCTGATAAACTGGAGGCTGGTATGCTGGACGTGGCTGCTGATAATACGATCCTGTCTCAGAATATTGAGACCCCACTGGTGAGGAGTACTCATGCCCAGGCATACCATACATCTGAGATGGTGGTGGCACTGCTTGCTGACGTCCTGTCTGCTGCGGTCGGAATGATGTTTGAGTATAACGGCCGCCTCGATATGACCTCTGCGGTCCTGATCGACCACCCTGAGGAGTAAATGCTGGAGACTTATGATACGCTTTCAATGGACAGCCTCGACTCTCATGACCCGGAAGTTTACAATAATAACAGACAGGATGCTGCAGGGGACAGTCTGGTCTGCCATGGTCTTTAGAACCACACTGAAAATAATGAGTCGTACCAGTAGTAAACCTCCGAGTCTGCTGAGAACCCTGCGACGATCCTGCTAAAAACCGTCCAAACTTCTGGGGTCGAGATTGAGTCACATAAGTCTCCTGCGTACCCTGACTCCTGCTACTGCGCTTCTGTCCAACTGTCTGCTGTTTCTGTGTCGCAGCTGAACCCTGAGTTGTCTGCTTTCCTTTGTTCTTATCACCATGTAGCTGATGCTGAATCATCTCGGCGTGTAAAGCCCGATCCAAAGCCTCTCGATAGGAAGTAGGAATCCATCCAGACAATCGCATCTGGATATATCTAGCTAAACCCAGCATAAACTGTGTCGTCCGCTCCGACTCCGTAGCAACCAACTGAGGGCAAAACTCTGCCAGGCGATTGAATTCTGCCTCATACTCCATAACTGAGCAGTCTCCCTGATGAAGAGCAAGAAACTCCTGCCGTCGGGCTGTACGAAACGCGGCAGGATAATACTTGCCCTCGAAAGCCTCGCGGAAAGAAACCCAAGAAATCGGCCGTCCAACAATAAGAGTCTTCTGCATATTCCACCAAGTGACGGTCTGATTTCGAAGATGATACGTAGTCAACTCCACCTTCTCTACGTCTGTGAGGGTCATATAACTGAAGGTGTCCTCCAATGTCTCCAACCAGGCACGAGCAACATAGGGATCTGGTTCCCCATGGAACAGTGTGAAGCGACCCTTCACAGACGATGCCAACAACAGAATCCGAGCTCTATCCAGCAGCCAACTCGCTTGGGCAGGGGGTACCCCTGATGGCACTCTAGGAACTGCCATAGGTGGCACTGATGGACCTGCCTCTAATGGTACAACTGGAACTGCTGTCGGATATACAGGAGAAGATACTCTCTGTGTTGGAGATCTCAGCTCACCCGAAGGGTCCTGGTGAGCTGATCCCTGACCAGTCGGCTCCACTCTGGTGGGCCTATCACCCTCCTGATTTGTGTCTCCCTCGGCCTCCTCTGGCCTCCCCCGTAATCGTCGTCCACGACCACGAGCACTGGGTGGAGATAACTCAATACGACGAGGCATATCTGTTAACAAAACCAACATACATTATTTAGATATAAATTCAACCAAATATAAAACCAACTTACTTCTTGTTTGCCGGGAGAGATCTCGTCGCTGCCAAGTCCCAAAACACAACTAGACCAGAAAATGACTCCGGAAAATAAATCCGAAAAATACAGATAGACCTCGTAAAACAAAACAACTTTGTCAACCCTCAAGAAAAAGACTCCGAAAAAATAAAAAAAATCTGTAATATACAGATTGACCACGTAAAACAACTCCGTAAACCCACAGACACCAAAACATCGCAAACTTGGCTCTGATACCAAAAATTGTCACGCCCCCAGAGGTACATGCTTCCTCGAAAATCGGGCAGTATCTCCCCTGTACGATGGACAATATGGGACAATAATACATACATCTCACCATAAAAGCTTAGCCACATGCGGCTAGTATCACATATATAGAAGTAAACATAACCACGCAGTTTATATTAGAATAAGTGATAATGGGTGGCTCAACCACCATAAACATAAAGTGAAACTACAATTCAAAGAGAACACCAAAGACTCTGATAACGACAAAACTCGATAATGAATAAAATGCAACTACAAGTACTGAAAACAATCAACTAAACCGAATACCGAAACATAACTCAACTTGACACTGGGGACCGGCAACTGGATCCTCTCCTGGCTCCAAGAAATACTTCTACCTGCTATCTGAAACAACAAAAAGGAAAGCAGGGGTGGTGAGTCCGGGCGGACTCTGCGGGTATATGAGTAGACAAATAAGTATGGCATAATAAGGATAACGGAGTAGAGAAATCAACAGTGTACAGTCCATAAGAATTATAGGATTCACCTAATCATGCATAACCAATATAATACGACATGGTATAAAATCGAATAACAACTAAATAGGTGTAAAACGACGCAATAACAATAAAGCCAAGATATACATGTATGTCAATCATGTGCAACAACCATAGCTCATATAAATGCAACAATCACAGAAAATGCATAAACGAAATACGTATGCACATGATGCAATGACATGTGTCACCCCTGACGCCCGTCAAGCCGTCAACACATCGCATCTGTGTGACCGAGTGGGTAGGGCTGTGACAACTGTACGCACTCCAACAACAAATACTACATAAGGCATGGTTGAGTGGACAGGATGCTGGGGAGCCAACTACTCCAGACCCCTATACATAGGGGGAGCTATCAACAGCTACAATATCCCTCGAAAAACAACGGTGAGAGTGAGCCACCAACAACTCTAATATCTCTCTAAAACAACGGTGAGGGTGTCACTGTTTGGCATAACAGGACAGATGCTCGCACTCTAATATCTACCACGACAACAAGTGGTTGAGTGAATCGAGCAACAATATGACTAACGACGGCTTAACCAAATGTAATCCTAACAGTCGTTAGTATACAACGTGCAAGTATGGTGCATGCTATACGATGCACAAACAACCGAAGAAACAACGATGCAACAAAATCCAACAAATATACGATGCATCAATACAACCATCCAGAAATCGAAAACCAACGATTATGCACCTACACTACTAGGTAGGGTATTTCTAATGCCAAATAAACCTATCTGTGTTTAATGGACTTCTAAGTGCTCGCGTACAAACGACACTTTACAGAATAGAAAACCAATAGAGGACTGTACGAATACAAATTTGGAATACTCAAAGATCAACGAAGAGCAAGTCTAAATGGCGATGTTTAAATAACAAACGACAAAGAACAAGGTCAAGCAACCTATCAGACGTAATATAGCCATGCTTTTTAAGGTAAAGAAAACTACTCGAGTACAAAGGAGAAGTACCGCCTTTTATGTAGCACGTGTCCAAATTAACCTCTTCAGAATCAACTGTGCGAATCCAACTCAAGATCCTGTATCAAGGACATAACTTATATCAAGGATTAAGTTTAACTATTCATAACATTAATTAATTAATTAACCAAACTATGTATAAACAAAATTAAGATAAATCCTAATTACAATATTCGCTTAATTAAACCTTAAAAACAACCAAGAATTCCTTCATAACCCAACTACTAAGATTAGATCATTGGGTAAATTCCCAAAATTAAACCCAACTAATGATTAATCCTCTATTGATCACATTCCCAAATTAGATTAGAGTTAACTCCACCAATTCAAAACACAAGATGGGTTCTTTCACTGACCAACAACTCACCAAGAAATCCATACGGTAAGGGCACTCAAGCTCGCATTTTCAAATCGAAAGCATGCAGTACACCAGAACCCAGTTCCAACAAGTTGCCCACGTCAAGCTTATCACAGCAAAACCAAACTCAACTCCTACAAGCACTCACGGTGCATCACAAGCTCAAGGAGAATGAATCTATAATCTAGTTAAAGCCCCAACCATATCAATGCTCAAAGCTACACTAGTTTCCGATTCGAATCGAGAAACGAACAAAGTTAATACCCATTCAGAAATAGTTTCGGAAAACCAAATCCAACACAATGCTCCTGCGCATACTTCCAATCGAAACAAACTCATTCACATGACATCAAAAATCAAACCCAAGAACACATATTCAAAACCACCAAAGGAATTGGGGATAAGGAAGTCACAACCTAGGACTTAACAGTCCGAAGGTCGGCGACGTTCGGCGTTGGTTGGCAGGGCCGACAACGTCGGCTAGGTCTCGGCGACGTCGGGCAGAGAAAAGCAATCGAGGAGGAGAGGGCGTGCGGAAAGAAGTCGACGCAGAGGGGAAAGCTTGGCGTCAGCTTGCTCGGGAACTGCTAGGGCTGTAGCGGTGTCGGGCGAAAACCGAAAGGAAAGTCGGCGCAGAGGAGAAGAAACGGTGCAGAGATGGGTTTCGGGAGGAGTTAGGGCACGGGCAGGTTTTAAATAGTTTTTAAAGCAGTTTTACAATAAGGCCCTCTAAGTTTTTGGAAATTACAATTAAGCCCCTTTAAAATTCTGATTTTCAACACAATCATAACAATAAGAATTATCAACTAATGCTTAAATACGTAGTCATGATCATATATACCGTCAATTGTTTAAAACCTGACCCTTTTAAAATACCCCTTGAGGCATTGTATATCTTGACTCCACTGCATTGTAAAAATTTGAAAGTTATTTTTGGACATCTAATGAATTGAATGTATTTACAAACAATATAATCTATTACCTACTTGGTCATAATTATTTTCCACGCATGATCTCGATTCCTATTACTAAAAGAGTCTAATAAATATACCATATTTTTGTCTTCATTAATTATAGTCAGAATCCAATGGTACCTGCATAAATGACAAAATGAAAGGTCCGCTAAAAGAGTAATAAGCTTGCTAAGCTGCATAAATGACAATAGCCAAAAAGTTAGAATCCAATGGTGACAATATAGCATTAACAATATATAGTAGAAATTGATAAATAATTAAAATCTTACCCGGTATTGTATGGGATTAAACATATGCTATCTCTATTCGATACTTTTAATTGAGAAGCAATATGTTGTGACAATTTACTATCAAATTCGTTCACTCTGTGTGTAGGTATGTGATTGGGATCCACAAATGAAACATACTCTGCCCTATTTTCTTTCTTTAAATATTTGAAAAGATAACTGCACTCAAAAGTCAATTATTAAATATTTTACATAATATTTAAAGCTACCCAACAAATACTCTACAAAAGAGTGAAGAAACATATATACGGTAGCTGGCCATGGAGTATAGCAGAGAAGTATTACATACATACAGCAGAAAAATATTTAGTTTCAAGCAACTAATCTAAGATCTTGATATTAAGTTTCAAGCAACTAAAAGAGACCACTAAAAGAGGCACTAAAATATAACTGGGCCTTATTTAGTAATGGGCTTGGTCTGTGTTGGACCAAATTAAACTAAATTAGAGGTTAGGATGGGTTAAAATATAACTGCCTCAAGAAGTTTAGGTTTGCTATTTGCAGTGTCTACACTTGAGAGATGGCATCGTTAGAGTGGGTTATAGCATGAAGAGGTAGACATTCATGACTCTTTACTATTCTTGACATTCAGTAACTTAAGGTAAAACACTAACTTAAGGTAAAGCACTAACTTAAAGCAGTTCAGTTATAAAATTCGAACAAATTCGGTTACAAGCATATACTAAAGGAAACTAAAATAGAAAATAGATGGAGTTGGAAACATCAATACATCAATACATGTTTGAACTTAACTAATGAAAACAAATTTCACCAGTGACAACAAATTTGAGTGAGCTGTAAAAAGAAAACCCTATATTAATTTCACTAAAGAAG
>JAGFNQ010001804.1:0-33086 GCA_024364735.1 Boesenbergia rotunda | reverse complement strand
GATTAGAAAAGTTAGTATATTGTCAGCATTATGTAAACTTTGACCTCTGCAAGGAGTTTTATGCAAATCTCACATGTAGTAGTCCCGATGATGGGACGTATGAGTCCATGTTACAGCGAGTTACCATTCCTTTTTCATCTGCATTACTAGGATCATTCTTAGGGTGTCGGGTTTCAGAAAATCCATTTATATATTTCCCCAATGTCACTGAGCTATTATCATTGTCTAATGTAACCATTATCAGATTCATCGTCATTATTTCGATAATCCTCGACCTCCTCTGGAGCGTATCTTTATAGCTAGGCGCATGAGTCCAGTTAGCAATATCTTGTATAAAATTGTCCTAGACTGCATTCAGCCTATTGTCACCAAGGGGAGGTCAAAGATTCGGCTACCAAACTTGGTGATGATGTATGCTTTAGAGAGGAGGCTAGACATTGACATCGCTCGCCATGTATTCGCATCTATTGTACATTTTTCGCATGACGTCAATAGGAAGATCTACATGTTATTCGGTCATATTTTCACCGAATTCTTTTTATCTAGAGGTATTAGAGTCACTAGAGGTCAGATTCATCAACTGTCTAAGGACTATGACCAGATAGGTTCTTGGCGGCTCTCCGTGGCTAGGATTGAGAAGCAGCAGGGAGTGATGGTATAGTGACGTCGTCATGCAGCCTCCAGCTCTGATGATGAGGAGGATGAGGAGACTACTCCTACTGCTGCGCTTGCTGCTGCTCCTACTGGGATTACAGAGGAGCGGTTCTCCCGACTAGAGGCAGAGGTTCATGGACTTAAGAAAGACTTCCAAAGTTTTCAGCAGCGATAGGTTGCTATTGAGGGGGAGGTTCACGGTCTCAGAGGCAACTTCCAGATCTTCCAGTAGAAACAAGATGATATGTATGAGATGATGCAGTACTGGCACCTGATGTATCATGCCTCTCCTCCTCCTCCTGGCGATGACGTATAGCCTCAGCATGATTTGGTTCTGATGGTGTTGAGAGTCTGTTTAGATTGAGCATGTCTTTTAGTATCTCTCAAACACTATATTTGATATTGTAATATTTGAGGATTTCGGGGTTATGACCCTTGTAGTACTTATTTATGGTTCCCCATGAACTTTTAATTCATATCTTAATATTGCCTATGTGAAGTGTTGTTACCTTGATTTATTTTATGATTATATGAAAATTTCAATATATCTTCTATCAAGGGATTATGGTATAAAGGGGAGTTTTCACCATATTTTCTTTCTTTAGTGTTAATATGAGGAAAAAGGGATGATTGAAAAAATTTCTATGTTTTAAATAGTATGGGATAGACTTGTAAAACATATGGGTTCAAACCTAGGATGAAAAGTTGATACAAAATGGAGTATTTTTAAATGATTTGAATTTTGTTCAAAAAGTCAAGCATATTTGGTAGTTTTATGAAAATGTATTTTTCTAGGTTAGAATACGTCATAAGAAATATGTTTGTAAAATTTCAGAATTTTTCAAATTTTGTGAAATTTATGGAGGGTTTCTGAAATTCGGCTCAGGGGCTGAAAGGTTTCATACTGGCTAGTATCAGTCGACTGCCCCATGAAAAGTCAAGCATATTTGGTAGTTTCATGAAAATGTATTTTTCTAGGTTAGAATACGTCATAAGAAATATGTTTGCAAAATTTCATAATTTTTCAAATTCTGTGAAATTTATGGCGGGTTTCTGAAATTCGGCTCAGGGGCTGAAACGTTTCATACTGGCTAGTATTAGTCGACTGCCCCATGGGGCAATCTACTGATCTTTCTGTAAGTTTGCAGTTCGAAGGCACCAGTCGACTAGTAACCGACGCAGTCGACTGGTACTCCTGTTTTCTAATTTCTGGGGATTTTTCAGAACGAGGGGGTATACTTTATCGATACCAATGGTTAGTATTGTTTGGGGCAATCGTTTTGATGGTGTCAAAGGGGGAGAACTTATGGTTTAAGTTAGTTTTTAACTTAACTTATGGTTATGCAAAATTAAAAATTATGTGTAGAGACATAGGTTAAGGGGCAGGATGCATATTTATGCTGCTTAATTTGCTATGTTTGTAATTTTTAATTATTGGTTTTGCACATAACTTAAATATATTGTCACACATCAAAAAGGGGGAGATTGTTTGTGCAATAGACCCAAGTTTGATCGGGTAGATCATGGGTTTTGATGTGTGTGTCAATATGATTAAGTTAGGGTTTCATGTTGATTTAATATGTGTATGTGAGTGTGGAGGATTGCAGGATACACATGGATTTAGTTGGACGTCTTCGGGTTCGGTGAAGGATGGTGTGAGGAGACAAGCCGTGGGGTTGTATGCATCTGAGAGACCGTGGACAAAGCAGGGACGTTGAGCCGAAGGAAGCGAACTTCGAGGCATACGCGAAGGATGGCATGGGGATGTTAGATGTGTATACTAAAAGACTTGCTCTTTTTATAAGATCATCTATATTTTGAAAAGAGAATCACAACAATACTAGATGCGTGTTTACATTAGTATGTGCATAAAAGTCCAATACTGTGCACTGTAGATAACATGGTGTGTGGTAACACACAGAAGATCGTGTTATCAGTCCCTTGCATAGTATAAGTAAGAGGCTCACAACCGAGATGGATTTGGACAAACCATCAGGATGTAGTGTAATTAGGTGTGGTTTATCTTGACCATAGAATTACACTAGTGTGCTTTGTGTGCATTGAGTTGGACCAAAACTAGAGATCATCCAATTTGTACTGACTTAATAATTGGATTGGATCTCGAATTTATTATGGAGTACAATCTCTAAATCCTGATATAATAACAGGCACATATAGTTAATAATTATTTCTTTGATTTACCAAAGGGCGAAATTTATTTTGTTAAATCGATAGGCCCGGTAAGTTAGGAAATAATATTAATTATATGGTATGTCGTTGATTATTGACGGAATCCGTGTCCTGGTGAGTCGGGATGATGATGCCCCCTTGATGAGCTCAAAAAGTTCATCATGTTAAGGCAGGTGGATTTGATCCGACATGATGATAAGGTTGAGTGTTACTAGTCAAGGAGTCAGAAGTCAATTAATTAAAATTGTAGTAATTTAAATTAATCGACGGACATTCGATATCTTAAACATGGGTGGGGGGGTGGATGACTCATAATAGGTGGAGCCCATATGAAAATATGAGGGTTGGTGAGGTAATTCAATGGATATCCTTTAGTGGAATGGATCTTCATTAATGGATTGGGTTTAGATCCATTAGCAGGCCAAGATCCAATTCCTCCTCTTGGTCCCTGCCTTAGCCCTATATATACCCCATGAGATCATGAAACCAAGGCTTAATCCAAGAGTTGACACCATAGGCCTTTCTCTCCTCTCCTCTCTCTCTTCTCTCTCCTAGGGTATTCGGTCGGCGCAAGGGAAGGAGAAACTCTCCTTCTCTTTTCTTCTTCTCTTCTCCACCAACACTCAGCTGGGGCTCACAGGGACATGGAAGGGCTCTCCTCTTCCTTCTGTGGTGGTCGACGGTGAGGGAGAAGTGGTTGGCGGTCGGTGCGAGGCGGCGCAAGAGAGCTTGCGGCGGCGCCGCAAGGTTGAGGAAGGAGGAGAATTCCAGGCTGTTTGGGTGAGGAAGAAGGGGCTTTCTCTCCTTCTTCATCTTTTCCAGTCTCCTCTCGAGGGCTGCAGAGGGTCGGCTGGACGTGGGTGGCTCACGGTGGCCGAGGGCGCAAAGGAAGAGAAAGAAAGGGTTGGCGGTTCCTAACCCTAGGGTTAGGGTTTCGGCTATTGGAAGAAGAGGACCTTTTGGTGCCTTGGTGATCTCAGTTCTTGGTAGCTCGTCGCCCACACGACATCTGGGAGGGGAGGGACATAAGGTAGAAGGCTACGAGGTAAAGGAAGGTATAACTCTCTTCCTTTAGTTCCTCATTTTTTATCTCGTCAGTTCATGTAATTAATTAATTATTGCTTTTGTGATTATTAGTTAATCATGTTGATAATTAATTAATTGGACCCTGATAATAAACACAAAAATTGGCTATCCACTCGTTGTCTTTTCCGCGATCGTTTGGTTAGGAGAATTACAAGGCTTGATCCTTGTGATTGGCCATGTTGTAATTCGTACCGAACGATACGATGACGAGGTGGTCGTTGGGAGACGGGTCTCTATTCGGGTTAAAATTTTTAATCCGTAGACATGGAGAGGTCTCTCAAGGTTAATTTTTTGCATTTTTCATACATTTTATTTAGCTGGATGATATATGGATGTGCGTAAGCTAACTTTGTGTTGCAGACACTAGATTCCAACTTATCATGACCAAATATTTGATATGTGTGATTGGTTGTGCAAAGTATTGTAATTAATTAAATCCTCGGGGTTGACGAGGCTAGGTAGTATTTAATTTTTGTAATTAAATACGACACGTGTTTAGCCGAGCTTTTTGTTTACTTTTTGATCTAGATTTCATGTACACTCCTTCGTGGAGTATAGGATCGATGATGTAAATAATTAGCTAGTCATCTCGGCTCGGAGATCCCTCAAGGTGGCTTGCGCATGGTGAAGGGAGGAGCGGACGAGGTGACGACACGACTGGAGGCGCATTGGAGACCAAGGCCATGAAAGTTGGAAAATCTAGGATTTTCTTTTTCATTATGTTGGTTATGTGCTTGTTGTGTGTGTGCTTGTTAAAAAATTCCTCAAATTAAATAACTAAGTGGGAGAGGGACCCTAAGGGTCCCGTGGCCTCCATTACAATCCAATAAGTGATGCGAACAAGTCTGTGCGTCAGCTCTGAGTGTCTTCCTCCCCATCGGATGAGCTTGTTCTGTGGATCACTGGGTCGGAAAAGACTATAGAAAATTATTGAAAAGCGTGTGTACTTCCTCATCGGAAGGCACATAATCGAAAATAATTTTCTTAGTGTCGTGTAATGGTAAACACTTAGATGCGAATAATAGTATCCTCCCCATCAAAGTCACTGCTATTATTTGCAAAGCCGAAGTGAACCAACTATTAATCTTATTTGTCAGAAAGTTAGGTTAACAAAACAGTAAGATTAATGGGTAAAACCTCCTCTTACGAATGTAGAAATTCGTATACGTTCACACTATCGTGGTATGCGAATTGCTCGGTGTGTAGAGGTGTTGCTTGATTTCAAAAATTTATTGTTTTGAGGAATCAATTTATTTTCGAATTCTAAAGTAATGTATGTTGTGATTCTCAGGATTTTCAAAATGGTCTTTAATCCCATAGTGACCATACTTAAGGAGAACAAACATACTATCCCAATTACATTAACTGGAAAAGAAACCTAGACATTGTCCTTACTGCTGAAGAGTACAAATATGTGCTCTTCGAGGACTATCCCGAAAAGCCTAGCGAGAACTCTAGTGAAGAGCTGAGGGAGCGTTATAAGTGATGGGTCAAGGTTGATGTGATGGCGCGGTGCTACATTTTGGCATCTATGTCAAATGTATTACAACATCAGCATCTGGCCATGCCCACTGCTGCTGATATGATGCTGAACCTCAAGGAGCTCTTCGGGCACCAGGGTCGGGCTATTAGGCAGGTTGTGATGAAGAACCTGATGACAACTACTATGGTCGAAGGGACACCCATGAGGGATCATATCCTGAAAATGATGGCTCACCTCAATGAGATTGAGGTACTGGGAGAACAAATCGACAGGGAAACCCAAGTCGATATTATACTCCAAACTCTGCCTAGAAGTTTTGAGCAGTTCCGACTCAACTATAACATGAACAAGCGTGAGTATACGTTGGGGGAACTCCTAGGAGAACTTCAGGCGGCAGAGGGATTATTTTGTCAGAGTTCACAGGCTTTAGTTGTAAGATGTGTATACTGAAAGACATGAATTTCTTTATATGAACATCTTCATTTTGAAAAGAGAATCACAACTACACTAGGTGCCTGTTTATATTAGTACATGGATGAAGTCCAATTACTTTGCATTGTAGATAACTTGGTGTTGTGTCACATGGAAGATCATGTTATCAGTTCCTTGCTTAGTATTAATAGAGGCTCACAACCGAGATGGAATTGGACAACCCATCGGAATGGTTGTAGTGTAATTATGTGTGGTTGGTCTTGACCATATAATTACACTATAGTGTGCTTTGAGTACATTAAGCAGGACCAAAACCCGAGGTTATCCAATTTGTACTAACTCGATAATTGGATAGGACCTCAGACTTTATTATGGAGTATAATCCCTTAATCCCGATATAATAATAGGCATATATTATTAATTATTATATCTTTGATTTACCAATGGGCGAGATCTATTCTGTTAGATCAATAGGACCGATAAGTTGGGAGATAATATTAATAATATGATGTGTTGTTGATTATTAACGAAATCCGTGTCCTGGTGAGTCGGATTGATGATGCCCCCTTGATGAGCTCAAAAGGTTCATCATGCTAAACCCTGCAAGTGGATTTGATCCGGCATTATGATAAGGTTGAGTGGTACTAGTTAAGGACTCAGAGGTTAATTAATTTGAATTGTCAATAATTTAAATTAATTAACAGGCATTCGAGATCTTAAACACGGGGAGATGGACGACTCGTAATAAGTGGAGCCCATATGTAAATATGGGGTTGGTGTGGTAATTCAATGAGAATCCTTTAGTGGAATGAATCTTCATTAATGGACTAGGTTTGGATCCATTAGCAGGCCAAGATCCAACTCCTTCTCATGGTTCCTATCGTAGCCCTATATATACCCCATGGTGACATGAAACCAAATTGATTTTTCTTTTGAAAAAAAATCCTAGATAACACATGAAAACCCTAGCCCCCCCCCCCTCGCCTTTTTCTCTCACTCTCGATATCTCTCTAAGCGGCGCTTCTTATGTGGGAAAATTAATCACGTAACATGATTAATTTTTCCTCCTCCTTAGTGATCAAGTTGCACACGCAACTTGATAATTTTTTCTTCTTCAGGGTGGAGAAGTCATACACGGCAGTGGAGATTGGCTCACGGTTTCTTCTCTAGGGGAAGAAGAGGTTCACGGCAGTAGAGAGAGATTGGCTCACGGTTTCTTCTCCATGGGAAGAAGGTGATTCACGGACGAAAGGCAGCGGTTGCCGGTTTCTTCCAGCATGCACGGGCGAAAGGCAGCGGCTGCCGGTTTCTTCCAGCATCCATGCGTGGACACAAATGCGTGGACTCTTCATGAGTAGACACGCTGGGAGATAAGAAAAGGAAGCCCTTCATTAGGGTTTTGTGATTGTATCTTCTTCCTAGGAGTGGTTGGCGGCATCCCTTTGGTTGGAGATTGGTTGGCGCAAGGAGAAGGGATCAACTTGGTGACCACGGTTCTTGGTAGATCATCGCCCACACGACGTCCAAGAGTGGAAGGTCATACAGTAGAAGATCGTAAGGTAATGGAAGGTATAATTCTTCCTTGGCTCTTTCGTTCTTATTTGTGTCTTATTCATTTGCCTCGTCATTTTATGTGAGTTATTTAATTATTTTGATTCCGAATCATAGTCAATAATTAATTAACTGGAACCCGACCATAAACACAAAAGCCGACGATCCACTCGTCACCTTTTCCGCGGTCGAACGGTCAAGCAAATTACAATGTCGATTTTGGTAATTGTCCAAGTTGTAATTTGGATCGTTCGATACGGCACGAGATGGTCGTTGGGAGACGGCTCTCCATTCGGATTAATTTTTTAATCCGTAGACATGGAGAGGTCTCTCGGATTGACTGAGTATTCACTTAGGAAACCCGCCAAGTCATACCCAACAATTGGTATCAGAGCTGAGGTTTCCAGTTTTGTGTGTTTAGGATTGGTTAATTTTTGCATTTTCATACATTTTATTTTGCTAGATGATGCGTGGATATGCGTAGGCTAGCTTTGTGTTGCAGGCACAAGATTCCAACTTCATGGCCAAATATTTGTTGTATGATGGATATGCAAATTTTTGTAATTAATTAATCCTCGGGGTTGACGATGCTAGGTATTTAATTTTTGTAATTAAATACAACACATGTTTAGCCGAGTTTTTTATTTTACTTTCGATCTAGTTTTCATGTACATTCTTTCGTGGAGTATAGGATCGATGATGTAAATAATTAGCTAGTCATTTCAGCTCGGAGATCCCTCAAGGTAGCTTGCGCAGAAGGAAGGGAGGAGCAGACGAAGTGACGACACAACTGGAGGCGCATTAGAGACCAAGGGGCCATGAAACTTGGAAAATATAGGATTTTCTGCATTTTTCATATATTTGGTTATGTGCTTGGTTGTGTGGTTGTGCTAAGAAAATTCCTCAACATAAATTACTATGTGGGAGAGGGACCCTAAGGGTCCCACGACCTCCATTGCAATTTGATATGTGATGTGAACAAGCCCGCGCGTTGGCTCTGAGTGCCTTCCTCCATAACGGATAGGTTTGTTCTGCGGATCACAAGATCAGAAAAGATTATAGAGGATTATTGAAGAGCGTGTGTACTTCCCCAACGGAAGGCACATAATCCTAAATAATTCTCTTAGTGTCGTGCAATGGTAAACACTTAGATACAATTATTAGTATCCTCCCCAACAGAGTCACTGCTAATAATTTGTAGGGTCGAAGTTGACCAACTATTAGTCTTACTTGTCAAAAAGTTAAGTTGACAAGATAGTAAGATTAATGGGTAAAACCTTCTCGAACAAATGTAGGGTTTGTATACGTCTACACTAACGCGGCATGCAAATTCTCGGTGTTTGAGATGTTGGTTGATTTCGAAAATTTATTGTTTTGAGGAATCAATTTATTTTCGATTTCTAAAGTAGTGTATGTTGTGATTCTTAGGATTTTCAAAATAGTCTTTAACCCACTAGCGACCATACTTAAGAAAATAAACTTACTGACCCCAAATTACATAGACTGGAAAAGAAACCTAGACATTGTTCTTACTGCTGAATAGTACAAATTTGTACTCTTTGAAGAATGTCCTGATGATGATGGCCCACCTCAATGAGATTGAGGTCCTTGGAGGATAAATCCATGGGGAAACTCAGGTCGATATAATACTCCAATCTCTGTCTAGGAGTTTTGAGCAGTTCCGGCTCGACTATAACATGAATAAGCATGAGTATACGTTGAGGGAACTACTAGGAGAGCTCCAGGCGGCAGAGGGGCTCTTTCGTCAGGGTTCGCAGGCCTTGGTCACTCAGAAGGTTTCTACTTCTGTGCCGAAAGGCAGGAAAAAGAAGAAACAAGGTGAGTCCAAGAAGGCAGCAGAATCGCAAGGACCTCAGGCTGGTGTGAAGAAGCCGAAAGGCAAGTGTTTCACGAGCCAGCAGACTGGACATTGGAAGGCGAACTGTCCTCATCGTCAAGAGATAGGTATATCTTTTTCTTTTGTCGTTGTATTTGGCGAAGTTATCTACCGGTGCCTGGTGGGTAGATACGGAAGCCACTAAACATGTCTGCAATTCTTTGCAGGGGTTCTAGGAAACCCGACGACTAGCAAAGGAAGAGATTACTGTCTACAAGGGATATACTACGGAGGTGGCTACTATTGTAGTGGGAGTTATTTATTTGTCTTTAGAAGATAAAGTTTTGGTTTTAAGATTGCTTTTATGTACCTAATTTTAGAAAGAACTCTGGTTCAGTTTATGAAATAATGGATATTCTATTGCCTTTTGTTAAGAAAAGTGGAATAGAAAGATTATCTGTTTAGGAACATAGATAAGCAATTTAAGCAATTAAAATCAAAGTCTCTCATGATGCAAATAGTAGCTAATAGCTCATCATCTAACCTAAGTAAGAGAAAGGTTCCTTCCGAGATGAACCAAACATACCTTTAGCATCTATGACTTGGTCTTATTAACCTTAGTAGGATTCAAAGGTCGATAGCCGATGGGCTCTCGGGTCATTGGTAGTGGGAGACTTCCCAACCTTTGAATCTTACTTGGAAGATAAGACGACCAAGAGGCCTTTCAAGGCCGAGGGGTATAGAGCCAAAGATATGTTAGAATCGGTTCATTCTAATTTGTGTGGTCCTATGCCTATCCAGGATGGAGGTAGCTTTGAATACTTCGTGAGACGAATATTCAAAGTTATGGATATGTTTACTTGATGGCCGCAAGTCTGAATCTTTGATTGGTTCAAAGAATTTAAGAATGTTGTGGAGAAACATCAAGGTAAAAGTATCAAGACACTACGATCAGATAGTGGTGGTGGGTACCTCTTGGGAACGTTTAAGACTTACTTATCAGAGACTGGGATTCAAACCCAATTGACTGCACCCGGTATGCCCCAACAGAATGATGCAGCAGAGTGAAGGAAAAGAGCTCTTATGGAGAGGGTTAGGACAATGATGAGTTGCTCCGAGTTGTCGGATTCATTCTGGGGATATGCTCTGGAAACGACAGCATACATGCTTGATACCATCTAGGTCAGTGCCTACTACTCCCGTAGAAGTGTGGACTGGGCGAACGCCAAGTCTAAGACATATTCAGACGTGGGATAGCTTAGCATATGTGCTGAGAGGGGATACTGATAAGATTGGAATCTCGTGCGCTTGTTCGTAGGCTATCCTAGAGGAATGAAAGGTGGTTCTATAGTCCTAAGGATCAGAGGGTAATCGTTGGGATGAATACCAGATTCTTAGAAGAAGACTATGTGATGAACCACAAGCCCATTAGTAGACTAGTTCTTGAAAAATTAAGAGGGGATGTTCTGACCTTAGTACCAACTGTACAAGAAAATATACCACAAGTCACTACACCGCGTGTCATAAAAGATACACAGGTGGTGCCTCGTCGTAGTGAGAGGGTTGTTAGTCAACCAGAACGATTCATGTTCTTGGGAGGGTCTTCGAACTCGGTCTCTGGTGACCATGAATCAAGATCCCTGGACCTATGATGAGGAACATCCGCTTTGAAGAGATAATCCAGTTATATGGATTTGTTCAAAGGACAGATGAGATTTGTGTATATAAGGATTGTGACGGAAACATAGTGGTGTTCTTGTACTATACGTAGATAATATTTTGTTAGTTGGCAACAATGACAAAGTATTATCAAACGTAAGGGTATAGTCGTCCAAATAATTGATATGAAGGACTTAGGAAGAAGCAGGACACATCCTTGGCGATCGAAGTTCTAAGGGATCACCAGAGAAGGATGTTGTGCTTATCCCAAGCTTCATATAAAGACAGATGTCTTAACCCGTTTTAGCATGGAAACCTCCAAGAAAAGTTTTGTACCTTTTAGCTATGGAGCTACTCTATCTAAGGAGATATGTTTAGATTATCAAAGGAGATAGAGCGGGTAATGGCGGTTCCTTTAGCATCGACTATAGGAAGCCTCATGTATGCTAAAAATGAGATTGGATATCTTCTTTGCCGTGAGCATGGTTAGCAGATATCAAAGTAACCTAGGTCAGGGAAATTGGATTGCGGTAAAAGCATATATTAGTGTCTGAGAATGACTAAGGATTATATGCTGGTTTACCGGGCTGACCAATCTCCTATGGGTTATACGGATACAGATTTCCAGTCGGATAGGGGCAAATATAAGTATTCCTCGGGGTTTTGTGTTTACTTTTAGGAGGTAGAACCATAGTTAGAGGAGTGTCGCGCAGTGGTTGCGTGATGGACTCCACCATGGAAGCTGGATGGATGGCAGTCTTTGAGACAGCCAAGAAAGCTATATGGTTCAGAAACCTCAAGATGGACTTCGATGTGATTCCTGGTTTGCCCAGAGCTATCAAATTTTGTTGTTATAAACAAATGGTGCAGTTGCAAACTTGAAGGAATCATGAGCCCATAAGGCGAGTAAACACATAGAGCGCAAGTACCACCCAGGAAAGGAAAAGCTGTTGTTTCCTAGATTACATCAGAGGACAACCTGGGAGATCTTTTCACTGAGGCCTTGAAAGCGAGAGCTTTAGGCATGTAGAGGATCAGGGAGTCAGATGTATGACATTTTGAGGATAGCAATGTCTTTAAGTATAAGTGAGAGATTGTAAGATGTGTATACTGAAAGACATGAATTTCTTTATATGAACATCTTCATTTTGAAAAGAGAATCATAACTATTCTAGATGCCTGTTTATATTAGTACATGCATGAAGTCCAATTACTTTGCATTGTAGATAACATGGTGTGTGGTGTAACACGGAAGATCATATTATCAGTTCCTTGATTAGTATAAATAGAGGCTCACAACCGAGATGGAATTGGACAACCCATCGGGATGGTTGTAGTGTAATTAGGTGTGGTTGGTCTTGACCATAAAATTACACTAGTGTGCTTTGAGTACATTGAGCAGGACCAAAACCCGAGGTTATCCAATTTGTACTAACTCGATAATTGGATAGGATCTCAGACTTTCTTATGGAGTACGATCCCTTAATCCCGATATAATAACGGGCATATATTATTAATTATTATTTCTTTGATTTACCAATTGGCGAGATCTATTCTGTTAGATCGATAGGCCCGGTAAGTTGGGAGATAATATTAATAATATGATGTGCTGTTGATTATTGACGGAATCTGTGTCCTGGTGGTCGGGTTGATGATGTCCCCTTGATGACCTCAAAAGGTTCATCATGCTAAACCCTGCAGGTGGATTTGATTCGACATGATGATAAGGTTGAGTGATACTAGTCAAGGACTCAAAGGTTAATTAATTTGAATTGTCAGTAATTTAAATTAATTAACGGACATTCGAGATCTTAAACATGGGGGATGGACGACTCATAATAAGTGGAGCTCATATGTAAATATGAGGTTTGTGAGGTAATTCAATGAGAATCCTTTAGTGGAATGGATCTGCATTAATGGACCGGGTTTGGATCCATTAACAGGCCAAGATCCAACTCCTCCTCATGATCCTTATCGAAGCCTTATATATATCCCATGGTGACATGAAACCAAATTAATTTTTCTTTTGAAAAAAAAAATCCTAGATAACACATGAAAACCCTAGCCCCCCATCCTTCTCCTTTTTCTCTCACTCTCTCTATCTCTCTAAGCGGCGCCTCTGCTGTGGGAAAATTAATCACGTAACATGATTAATTTTTCTCCTCCTTAGTGATCAAGTTGCACCAACTTGCTAATTTTTTCTTCTCCAAGGTGGAGAAGTCATACACGGCAGTGGAGATTGGCTCACGGTTTCTTCTCTAGGGGAAGAAGTGATTCACGGCAGTAGAGAGAGATTGGCTCACGGTTTCTTCTCCATGGGAAGAAGGTGACTCGCGGACGAAAGGTAGCGGCTGCCGGTTTCTTCCAGCATGCACAGACGAAAGGCAACGGCTGCCGGTTTCTTCCAGCATGTATGAACAGCAGGATGTTGCTGTCGGTTTCTCCCAGCAAGCACGGACAGCAGCTGCTCCTTGCATGGATGCATGGACAGCTGTGGTGCAAGTCTTCACCATGCGTGGACGCAGAAGCTTGGATTTTCCATCCATGCGTGGACACAGATGCGTGGCCTCTTCATGAGTGGACACGCTGGAGATAAGAAAAGGAAGAGGAAGAGGGAGAACATCTCCTTTTTAGGGTTTTTGTGTTTGGATTATCTTCTTCTAGGAGTGGCCGACGGCATCCCTTTGGTTGGAGATTGGTTGGCGCAAGGAGAAGGGATCAACTTGGTAACTACGGTTCTTGGTAGATCGTCGCTCACACGACGTCCAAGAGGGAGGGTCATACGGTAGAAAATCGTAAGATAATGGAAGGTATAATTCTTCCTTGGCTCTTTCATTCTTATTTGTGCCTTATTCATTCGCCTCGTCATTTTATGTGAATTATTTAATTATTTTGATTCCGAATCATAGTCAATAATTAATTAACTTGACCCCGACCATAAACACAAAAGTCGACGATCTACTCATTGCCTTTTCCGCGGTCGAACGGTCAAGCAAATTACAAGGTCGATTTTGGTAATTGGCCAAGTTGTAATTTGGATCATTCGATATGACACGAGATGGTTGTTGGGAGACGGCTCTCCATTCGGATTAATTTTTTAATCCGTAGACATGGAGAGGTCTCTCGGATTGACTGAGTATTCGCTTAGGATACCCGCCAAGCCATACCTAACATTAGTGACACAGAGGATTTCTACTTCTGTGCCGAAAGGCAAGAAGAAGAAGAATCAAGGTGGGTTCAAGAAGGCAGCAGCAGCATCGCAGGGACCTCGGACTGCCGTGAAAAGCCGAAAGGCAAGTGCTTCACGTGTAAGCAAACTGGACACTAGAAGGCGAATTGTCCCCGTCGTCAAGGCAAAGGTATTTCTTCGTGCTTAATCATTGAAACATGTTTAGCGGTGTTATCTACCAGTACCTGGTGTGTAGATATGGGAGCCACTGATCATGTCTGCAATACTCTGCAGGGGTTCTAAAAATCTAACGGCAAGCTGATGGGGAAATCGTGGTCTACATGACAATGCTACGGAGGTGGCAGCAGTTGAAGTGGGAGACTTTTATTTATCATTTGATAGAAATAAAGTATTGGTCTTGAGAGATTGCTTATATGTACCTTCTTTTAGAAAGAATTTAATTTCAGTTTCTAAATTAATAAAGGATAGATATTTTATTGCTTTTAATAACAGAGTTGTTATAAAGAGAAATAGAGAGATAATCTGTTCAGGTACTATGGTTGGCAATCTGTATACTCTAGAACCAAAAACTCCCACGATGCAAACATAGGTCAATAGCTCATCATCTAACCTAAATAAGAGAAAGCAGCCTTCTAAAATGAACCAGACATATCTTTGGCACTTTAGGCTTGGTCATATTAACCTGTGAGTCTTGCTTGGAAGGTAAGATGACCAAGAGGCCTTTCAAGGCTAAGGGGTATAGGGCCAAAGATGTGTTAGAACTAGTTCATTCTGATTTGTGTGGTCCCATGTCCATCCAGGCAAGAGGTGGCTTTGAATACTTCGTCACTTTTATTGACGATTATTCAAGGTATGGATACATTTACCTGATGCGCCGCAAGTCTGAATGCTTTGATAAGTTCAAAGAATTCAAGGCTGATGTGGAGAAACATCGACGTAAAAGTATCAAGACACTGCGTTCAGATCGTGGTGGCGAATACCTCTTGGGAGAGTTTAGGACCTACTTATCAGAAGCTGGGATTCAATCCCAGCTAACTGCACTCGGTACGCCTCAACAGAATGGTGTGGCAGAAAGAAGGAATAGGACTCTTATGGAGATGATTAGGTTAATGATGAGCTACTCTGACATACCTGATTAGTTCTGGGGATATGCTCTAGAAACGGCAGCATACATTTTGAACTTGGTACCATCTAAGTCAGTCCCTTCTACTCCCACAGAACTGTGGACTGGGTGAAAGCCTAGTCTAGGACATGTTCGGATTTAGGGTAGTCCAGCATATGTGCTGAAGGGAGATACTGATAAGTTGGAATCTCGTACGGAAGTACGTCTGTTCGTAGGCTATCCTATAGGGACGAATGGTGGTCTGTTCTATAGTCCTAAGGATCAGAAGGTAATCGTTAACACGAATGCCTGATTCTTAGAAGAAGACTATGTGATGAACCACAAGCCCAGGCGTAGACTAGTACTTTAAGAATTAAGAGGGGACGTTCCGACCTTAGGACCAACTATACAAGAGGATACACCACAAGTCACTGCACCGCGTGTCACAGAAGATGCACAGGTGATACCTCATCGCAGTGGGAGGGTTGTTAGACAACCTGAGAGGTTCGTGTTTTTGGGAGAATCTTCGGACTTAGTCCCTGGTACACATGAACTGGATCCCTGGGCCTATGATGAGGCCCTCCAAGATAAGGATGCAAATTATTGGCAAAGGGCAATGAACTCTGAGATAGAATCTATGGATTCTAATCATGTCTGAGAGCTAGTAGAACCACCCAATGGTGTAAAAGCCATTGGATGCAAGTGGATCTACAAGAGAAAGAGAGGATCAGACGGGAAGGTTAAATCCTTCAAAGTCAGGCTTGTTGCGAAAGAGTATACTCAGAAAGGGGTATCGATTATGAGGAGACCTTTTCGCCGGTAGTCATGCTTAAGTCTATCCGGATTCTCTTATATATTGCCGCTCATATGGACTATGAGGTATGGCAGATGGATGTCAAGACAGCTTTCCTTAACGGAAGTCTTGAGGAGACCATCTACATGAAGCAACCAGAAGGGTTCATTGCGAAGGGCAAAAAGCATCTAGTGTGTAAGCTTAATCGATCCATTTATGGATTGAATCAGGCTTCGTGATCTTGGAACATCCGCTTTGATGAAGTAATCCAGTCATATGGATTCATTCAAAGTTCGGATGAGTCATGTGTATATAAGAGATAAGAGATGTGACGGATACGTAGTGGTGTTTCTTGTACTTTACGTAGATGACATTTTGTTAATTGGCAATAATATCAAAGTGTTGTCAGACGTAAGGGTTTGGTTGTCCAAACAATTTGATATGAAGGATTTAGGAGAAGCGGGACACATCCTTGGGATCAAGGTCATAAGGGATCGCCAGAAAAGGATGTTGTACTTATCCCAAGCTTCATACATTGACACTGTCCTGGCTCGTTTTAGCATGGAAAACTCCAAGAAGGGTTTTTTACCTTTCAGGCAAGGAGATGTGTCCGAAAACATCAAAGGAGATAGAGGAAATGAAGGCAGTTCCTTATGCATCGGCTGTAGGAAGCCTCATGTATGCTATGTTGTGCACGAGACCATATATCTGTTTTGCTGTAGGCATGGTTAGCAGATATCAGAGTAACCCTGGAAAGGGACATTGGACTGTGGTAAAGCATATATTGAAATACCTGAGATGGACTAGGAATTATATGCTGGTTTACTAGGCAGACCAATTAGTCCCTGTGGGTTATACGGATTCGGATTTCTAGTCAGGCAGGGACAAGAGTAAGTCTACCTCAAGTTTTGTGTTTACTTTTGGAGGTGGAGCCATTGTTTGGAGGAGTGTCAAGAAGAAATGCGTAGCAGACTCCACCATGGAAGCTGAGTATGTGACAGCCTCAGAGGCAGCCAAGAAAACTTTATGGCTCAGGAACTTCATCATGGACTTGGATGTGATTTCTGGTTTACTCAGATCTATCACAATCTTTTGTGATAACAGTGGTGAAATTGCAAACTCGAAGGAACCATGAGCCCATAAGGTGAGTAAACACATAGAGTGCAAGTACCACCAGATACTAGAAATCGTAAAGCGAGGAGAAGTAGCTATCGCCAAGATTACATCGGAGGACAACCTGGCGGATCCTTTCACTAAAGCTCTTCCGGCAAGAGCTTTCGACCGGCATGTGGAGGATATGGGAGTTAGATGTATGGCAGTGAGAGAACAGCAGAGTGTTTGAGTATAAGTGGGAGATTGTTAAATGTGTATACTAAAAGACTTGCTATTTTGAAAAGAGAATCACAACAACACTAGATGCGTGTTTACATTAGTATATGGATAAAACTCTAATACTGTGCACTGTAGATAACATGGTGTGTGGTGTCACACGGAAGATCGTGTTATCAGTCCCTTGCATAGTATAAGTAAGAGGCTCACAACCGAGATGGATTTGGACAAACCATCGGATGGTTGTAGTGTAATTAGGTGTGGTTTATCTTGACCATAGAATTACACTAGTATACTTTGTGTGCATTGAGCAGGACCAAAACTAGAGATCATCCAATGTTTACTGACTTAATAATTGGATTGGATCTATTTTTATTATGGAGTACAATCCCTAAATCCTGATATAGTAACGGGCACATATAGTTAATAATTATTTCTTTGATTTACCAAAGGACAAGATTTATTCTGTTAAATCGATAGGCCTGGTAAGTTAGAAAATAATATTAATTATATGGTGTACCATTGATTATTGACGGAATCCGTGTCCTGGTGAGTCGGGATGATGATGCCCCCTTGATGAGCTCAAAAGGTTCATCATGTTAAACCCTGCAGGTGGATTTGATTCAACATGATGATAAGGTTGAGTGGTATTAGTCAAAGAGCCAAAAGTCGATTAATTAAAATTGTCAGTAATTGGTTTGGATCCATTAGCAGACCAAGATTCAACTCCTCCTCTTGGTCCCTACCTTAGCCCTATATATACCCCATGAGATCATGAAACCAAGGCTTAATCCAAGTGTTGACACCCTAGGCATTTCTCTCCTCTCCTCTCTCTCTTCTCTCTCCTAGGGTATTCGGCCAGCGCAAGGGAAGGAGAAACTCTCCTTCTCTTGTCTTCTTCTCTTCTCCACCAACACTCGGCTAGGACTCACAGGGACAAGGAAGGGCTCTCCTCTTCTTTCTGTGGTGGTCAGCGGCGAGGGAGAAGTGGTCGGCGGCCGGTGGGAGGCGGCGCAAGAGAGCTTGTGACGGCGCCGCAAGGTCGAGGAAGGAGGAGAATTCCGGGCTGTTTGGGTGAGGAAGAAGGGGCTTTCTCTCCTTCTTCATCTTCTCCACTCTCCTCTCGAGGCCTGCAGAGGGTTGGATGGACTTGGGTGGCTCACGGTGGCCGGCGGCGCAAAGTAAGAGGAAGAAAGGGTCGGCGGTTCCTAACCCTAGGGTTAGGGTTTCGGCTATTGGAAGAAGAGGATCTTTTGGTGCCTTGGTGATCTTGGTTCTCGGTAGCTCGTCGCCTTCACGACATCCGGGAGGGGAGGGACATAAGGTAGAAGGCTACGAGGTAAAGGAAGGTATAACTCTCTTCCTTTGGTTTCATATTTTTTGTCTCGTCATTTCATGTAATTAATTAATTATTGCTTTTGTGATTATTAGTTAATCATGTTGATAATTAATTAATTGGACCCCGATAATAAACACAAAAACTGGTGATCCACTCGTTGTCTTTTCCGCGGTCGTTTGGTTAGGAGAATTACAAGGCTCGATCCTTGTGATTGGTCAAGTTGTAATTCGTACCGAACGATACGATAACGAGATGGTCGTTGGGAGACGAGTCTCCATTCGGATTAAAATTTTTAATCCGTAAACATGGAGAGGTCTCTCAAGGATGACCAAGTATTCTCTAGGGAAACCCGCCGAGCCAGTTCCATCAGGGGAGACAAGTCGAGGGCTTGCATGCATCCGATTGATGAGAGCCGAAGTCGAAGAAGGCTTGAAGGCAACAGGTCGAGGCTGCTGGAGCAGGAACAATGAGCCGAGGGAAGCGCACTTTGAGGCATACGCGAAGGATGGTATGAGGGGATGAGCCGCGGGCTTGCATGCATCCGAGGGACGAGAGCCGAAGTCGAATTAGGCTTGAAGGCAACAAGACGAGGTTGCTGGATGAAGAGTCAGCTAAGTCGTGAGGATATGAGTGCTGAGAGAACTGTACTCGGGAAGGGAAATCCTAGGGTTCGAGTGCTGAGAGAATTGTGCTCGGGAAGGGAAACCTTAGGTGGTAGTCGACTGATGCTTGGATCAGCCGACTGATGAAGAGCACAGAAAGATCAGGCAACTGATCCTGAGATCAGTCGACTGGTGTCGACCAAAATTTGAATCGTCAGGCTATGACATTCAAATTCGCGAGGACCAGTCGACAGGTGGTAGCACCAGTCGACTGGTAACGGTCAGAACAGTATCGAACACTATTTAAATGGGCTCATTTTTGGCTGTTTCTTCTTGGCGAAACAAGCTTAGGTAAAGTCTTTTAGTATCCTAAACGTGCTCAGAGTTTGTCAAAGGATTGTGGCGAGGTTTCTCCACCCACAAGGAGCGACAAGAGCTAGCCGGAGGTGTTCCGGGGAGTCATCCACCGAAGGATCAGGATCGTTCACCTTACGGACAGTCGTGGAGTAGGAGTATCATCTCTGAACCACGTAAAGGTTGTGTTAGCATTATTTTAATTTGTTTTTGTTAGTTTTCCGCTTGCGCTTGCTAACCCTTGTAGGAAGAAAACCAAAAAGAAGCTATTCACCCCCTAGCTAAACGACAATGTCCCAACACTGACTGTTGGGCGCTCGTAAGCTCACGGGCGCCTGACCACTAGGCGCCCGAGCACTCAGGCGCTTGTGAGTTATCTAGCGCCCAAGAAGGCTATTTCTAGCCGTTTACGACCGTTGCCTTTGGATAAAGCTTCGGGCTGTTGGGACCGGGTGCATGTTGACATGGATACGGGTTCGTAATTTTAAAATTTAATTACGTGCAGCGGAAGGTTTAGCATAAATAATTTCTCAAATTATTTTAACCACGTATCTAGCATGCAACCTTATGTTGTGGAGACATGATCATACATTTAAAATTTTTTGCAGAAAGTAAACAAATTTACTTAATACCTCGCGTAACTCGTAGAAAGGGACGAGATCCAACCGTAGCATCCCTTGGAAGCTCCGCCTCTATTCGCGTCCACGCCGAGTTTTCTTCGGGATGACTTCACAAAGCCACGACTTTCGTGCCGACAAGAACTACTAGATTCTCCAAAGGCACGACAAGTATACCAAGAGAGAGATGAAATACTAACCACCAAACGAAGAACGGAATCAAGATTCCGGGAGGAGGGAAGGAGTCGCGCCCGCTTCTTCTTCTTCTTCGGCTTCTTCTTGGTGGTGGAAGCTCACGGCAAAGGGGGAGGGCTCTAGGGCCAGCGGCACTAGAAGAGGGAGAGGGAGAGAAGGAGAGGGAGAGAAGGAGAGGGAGAGAGGCTAGGCAAGAATCCTTGATCTCTTGGATTGATTTCCAAGCCTTGCCTTGATTCTTTTATATAGTAGCCTCTCAATCGCCAAGTCTCCTCTTAACGGAATAAATTTTTCATAAGAAATTTATCTTATAAATTTTTCTATGAATTATTCCGTTATGCCAAGTTTTTATTATAACTTAATTTATAATAAAAACAACCATGTTTCCCCTTTTATTATGGAAAAAAAAAATTTTATATAAATTTCTTTATCATAATAAATCAATCCATTATTGATTTTATAAAATAAAATAAATCAATCCAAGATTTATTTTAATTTCCATGAAAAATAAATCTCTTTATATAAATTTCTTTATATAAATTTCTTTATACAAATTTCTTTATCCATAATTTTATAAGACAAACCACGTGCGGTTTATTTTATAAATTTGAACCAAACAATTTGGTTCTTCCCTCTTATTGTGGCTGGCCAAACAAAGAGGGTGGGGACCCTCTTTGGCCGGCCAAACCCAAGCCGCGATCTCACGAATTAAACTCATTTAATTCGTTCAATAAGTCTTCAAAAGACTTAGCCATTTTATGCTTCCGATGCGTCTCTGAAAAATTCAGATTTGACTTATCTCTCTTGATCGGAAAATCTAATTTTCAACTCGTTTTAAATCCCTCGGATTACTCGTAGTGCGTGTGACTAAATAGGCTTTCGATTTATGTTGGCCGTCTATAATTAACCAATTATAGAATGATCATGAGTGGCACCTAGTAGTACATCATGATCCCCAATTAATCGAAAGATCAACGGTTGACCTCAGAAATAATTCTGAAACCCTTCAGCAGCTCTAATGAATCGTGCCTCATTCCGTTCACCATCTTATACCCACTTAGTTCAGGACACGGTTTATGTGTGTCAGTCCCCACTAGGCTGATTACGTCACACCTAGCCCAAGCAATGTTTTTCTCGTCCTACGGATTCTAGTTACTCTCATGTATCTGAGAGATTCATACTCTGAACATGTGATGCTCTGGCCAGAGGCTTCGAGTAACAATCCGACGATAGGCCTTGGGTATACATCTCCTCGCAAGGAGTGGTGAATCCTTTGTAGGCTGTTCAAACATCTTCGGGCACTTCGGCTTATACCCAACCATCCTGGGTCCACACCTCCTTAGAGATGCTTGCTTAAGATGTCAAAGTATAAGTCTCCATGACCAAGTTGACTTGAACACCGCAAGTCAAAGGAACATCGCACTTAAGCTGCAGTATGAACTACATTGACATATCTATATGTAGATTACCATATGAAGTTTTACAGTCAGTCACTCCAATGAACTAGTTCCCTTAACTAGCATTCATGTTTACCTCCGGACATCCCAATGTCTCCAGCCAGTGAGAATCAGCTGATTAGAGAATAACCCATGCTAGTCTCAACAGAATTGATAGTGTCCGTATTTATCAATTCATCGACTAGGGACAATTTCAATACTTCACAATTGCACATGTAGAGATAATCACTAGTTGTGAATTCATCACAAACTCTCTCATGCTGTGAATTGTATTGCGGACATTCAGTAAATGAGTTTAAGATCTCAATCAAATACACAAACATGTATACTCAAATAGTAAATATTCATTTATTAAAATATATGATTACAATCATAAGGCGATTGTCTTAGGACACTTCTCTCACAATACTAACACGGGCCACGTGTCAGGCGCCCAGGACGTCTCGGGTGCCCTGTAGCTGCCACGTCAGCAAATGGATAGATTTCACCAGGGCTATAAATAAACCCCTGAAGCTCAGTTTTAACATCCAACACATTCCAAGCAATAGCAAACTAGTTCATTGTATTTCTTCTTCTTTTTTTCTAAGCTTTCCACGTGTAAGAGACTTCTCCTCCCAAAGCAGATATATTCAGGAGAATCGAGGTATATTCATTCTTGGATTAGCAACCTCCCCGGTTGCAAACCAAGTAAATCCTATTGTCTCTTTCTTTCAGTTTGTATTATTTGTTTTATGTTTATTATTTCTGTTTGGACTAACAAATATCTTTGTTAAAGTTAGACAAAAGTTTATTTTCTTTTTCAGGGGCAATTCACCCCCCTCTTGCCGACCTTTGATCCAACAAGTGGTATCAGAGCCAGGACGCTCCAGAAGGTCTAACGGCCGTCTGAAGCAACTACAAAATGGTCGGACCAGTCATCTACCCACCCAAGTTTGAGGGGGAGTTTGCGAGTTAGAAACGTAAAATGCAGGTTTTTTCAAAATCGATTTTGAATTAATGTTGATAATGAAAAATGTTTTTATTGTAGGACCGGTGTCGTCGATAGGGGGTGTTAATATCGACCGTAAAAACTTTCAGAAATTTCGTAAAACTTTTCGGTTCGTTCTGGACACAAAGTTAGTAGCACAGCGGAAAACAAAAAAAACAAATAAGCAACACAGCGCACGCGGGATTTTACTTGGTTCCCAACCCCCCAGGGTCAGTACATCCAAGGTCTAAGCACGAGAACGCCCGTCCACTAATGGTCTCCTTTCCAGACTTTTCGGAGGCGGAGAAACTCGTCTTACAGTGTAGAAATTACAATCAAAATATATGAAAAATAAGTGCGGAATTGTAAAATTCAAACCAAACAAAAGTTGAAGACTCGACCGATCTGGAACTTCGAAGTGCCGCGCACTTCCTCCCATAGCTTCCTTAGTCGCAGAGCTTCGTCGTTAGCGCTTTGTCATCAGTCAAAAGGCTCAGAATGATCTTGGAATGTGCAAGAGATCCGGCACATCTTGGACAAGCGGGATAAGCAAAGGGCACACTTCAAAGGTATACACATTAGATAGATCTATTAGATAGATGAATATTGTACGAGTTTTCTTTCGCATGGATCGCTCGTGGGTTCTTGTTTCCGCTGCATTTTGTATTTTGGTGCCAGGAGAACCCAACAGTTGTGTACTGAGTTGAGGGGTCGAAGCCCCTTTATAGTCTTCATTGGGGCGCCTGTGATCACTGGGGCGCCTCAAAGGGCTTGGTCAAAGTTTATCTCCGCACCGAACTCGCAGAAGCAGATAACACTCTTGACCAGGGCACCTTGGACTTCCAGGCACCTCATTGAAGCCAGGCGCCTCATTTAGTGAGGCGCCTAGATCCATTAGGGCGCCTCCTTCAATGGGGGCGCCTAGCATCCCTTTTCCTGCCTTGTTTGTTTGGTTGTTTGTCTGCTTTGTCTTCACTTTTAGGTACCTGCCAGATACATAAATACAAGGCAAACAAGTAGATAATCTTAACCTTATGGAAATGGTTCTGACTTCGGGTTTCTGCAAAACCCTAGGTCGAACAGACGCAAGTTCCCACTCCTGGGAATGCGCCTTTCACCTACTCCTTTCAGGAGACGGTTGCCACCCAGTCCATTCGGGTGGTCTTTAGCTTAGCCTTCGATACTTTCGAATCTCAAGACGTCCGACCCTCGACCCGTCTTTACTTATATCCTTAGTCATCGCTCAGCTAAGTTGCTCAATCCCTCGGACTAAGACTTCGTGCCCAAACCCTAGGTCTAGGACTTAGTGCCTGTAACGCCCGCCTTTCTACACATCTTACAGTGTGGCGAGAGGCGGCGTTACGCTAACATACATAGGCATGTGAACATATAAATGCAGCGGAATAAATTTTTTTTCTTTATACACATGCGTTTTACCATGCAACTAATACTTGAACATGTATATATGCCTTAACCTATCATTCTTGAATATGGTAGCATTGTAACTTAGCATATTAACAGCATAACATTCCTTACTTTATCCATAAGCATCAGAAGTAGCAAGTAACTTATCCATAAGCATCATAAGTAGCAAGTATCTTATCCTAAGTATAGCATAGAATCTAAAGAGGCGTTTCAAAACACAAGACATAATAGAAGATTCTTTTTCCTCTTTCCTTTGCCATGTCACTACCACACACACGCTTTTGGCCCCTCCTGCTGCTTCACCTAATAACCCCTTGTTTGATCTGCGGTATAAGAATATAAGATTATAAGCACATAGGCTTAGTAAGACCCTTTCCTACTCACTAAAAACCATACGTCATATCATACATAAACATATGAAACATTCAACATAGCATAATTCTGAACATAAAACATAAGCTTACTCTTAACGTAAAACATGGGCATCACATAATTATCATTGCATAATTCTTAACATGAACATAAGCATAAACATACTTATCATGACATATTTCTTAACATGAACATAAGCATAAACATACTTATCATGGCATATTTCTTAACATGAACATAAGCATATTCTCAATATAAAACCTAAGCATAAAACATACTTATCATGGCATAATGCATAGCATGAATGAATGCATGAGTCAAATGCATATACATAAGGATGCTTAATTTAAAATCATACTTTTAAATACTTAAACATAATCATAACATCATTGGGGTCCCCGGCTTGTACCACATACATACATCATAAGCGCGCATTCCTAAGTAAATACGAGGTAGCGAGCCCCGACCTACTAGGGTAGGAACGGCTACGGTAGTTCCAAAAACCGGGGCGTTCTTAAGGTGCTCATCCCTGTTGGACAGCTACGGTAGTCCCAGAACCGTGGACAGCTTCGGTAGTCCAGAATCGAGGCGTTCTTAAGGTGCTCATCCCTTGGAGCCTTACTTCGGTCCGGTACAAGCCCATTCATAAAGTAAAATAACTTCACATGCTTCATCTTTCATAAAACATACTTAGCATAAACATAATCTTGTTTCATGAAGCATAGCATAAGAGTAGGAACAGCTGTGGCAGTTCCAGAACCGTGGACAGCTTCGGTAGTCCAGAACCGAGGCGTTCTTAAGGTGCCCATCCCTTATCATGACATAAATCATACATGGCATTTCATCATTCATACTTAATTCATAACATCATTATGCCTTCATCATTCATACTTATCATTCGTATTTAAGGCATAAATATTGTCTTCATTCATCTTCTTCTTTCATAGAACATAACATACATACGTAACCATAGTATCCATCATAGCGCATGCATGGGTGAAATTCTTATGAACAAAGTACATACTATTTGGGTTCATAGCATTCTACATTACTTAGGTTCATGGCATTCATCATAGAGCATGCACCGACCTTCATAAAACATAGATCTATTATAGGCATTTAACAACATACATGCATCATTCTATATAATCATGAAGCCTACATCAACTACATGTGTTCATGGCATATGGTTAAAACATTCATGAATAAAACATAACATATAACCTAAACATACGAAGTCATGATACCTAGCATATGAAGTTAGGATTTTGGTAACATAAAGATCCTCACATCTTGCTTAACCATATACTTACATCCTAATAACCTATAATCAAGTATCCTTGAGACCTTAACCCAAACCAAACCCTAAATTAGGGTCTTGGCCGAAACCCTAAAGGACTATAAGTCCATGAGAAATTCACATAGGTCATGATTAACATTCCATACAATACATACCATGCCATGGAAAACCATTTGAACCCTTATTTGGATTTAACTCCAAGTCCTAGCCCTAAATCATGCATTGGCCAAAACCCAAAGAGGATCACAAGCCCATGGAAAAATTTATAAAATTCCCAATTCACATCTATTACCTTACATATAATACCATGGAAGTCATTTGAACCCTTGCTTGGAGTTAACCCTAACCCCTTGCCCTAAAACCCATCTTGGCCGAAAGTTACAAGGGCCCTAAATCATGTAAAAACTTTCACATAAACCCCTATTAACATCCCTTACAACATGAGAAAACATAAGAAACAATATTAGAGAGTTAGATCCAAACCCAACCATGGAAACCTATGGTGGCCGAAACCCTTGAAAGCGCTAACTTTAGTTTTCTCCACATATAGTCCAAACAAATTCTTATATCATGAAAATAACTTGGAAACTATTATACCACAGGTGAGGGAGTCTTACCTGTTGGTGCAGAATGCACCCAAGTCAAACCTGTGTTTTGATATTGACAAAAGGGTTCAAAAGTTAAGGGTTAGTTGTTGTCTAACAAGTTTCTTGAGTGTACAGGAAAAGCCCTAGCAAAGGAATGCTAGGCACTGGCAAAGGAATGCCAGCCAGAAGAAAAGCCCTAGCGAAGGACTGCTAGGCTCTGGCGAAGGACTGCCAGAATGGACAAACCCTAGCGAAGGAATGCTAGGCACTGGCAAAGGGCTGCCAGAAGAAAAGACCTAGCGAAGGACTGCTAGGCACCAAGCGAAGGGCTGCGTGGTACTCAAGACCTGGCGAAGGGCTGCCGGGCAAAAGTCCAACTGGAGGAGCCGGTTGGCACCAGGTAAATTCTCCCGAGAGGAGTAGGTGAGGACGCGTTCCCCTTGAGGGAACATTAGGCGTCGGTTCGACCTAGGGCTCCATTTTGGAGACCAAAGTCAGAACCAAGACAGCTGAGGCTATATAAATTAAATTAAATATTTATTTTATTGTGTTTTGGACTAACCCTGGAAGCAGGACCGAAGGAACGTGTGTCTGCAGCTCAAAATGCCTCAAAGGAAAGAGGCAACTGCTGACCAGGGCGCCCGGAGTGTCCCGGGCGCCCCCAAGGTGAACACAAAACACAAAGAAAGCAAATGAACCTCGACAGTACATTCTGAGGGCGCCCCCGCTGTCCCGGGCGCCCCCATGGCAAACAAACTGAAGAGTTAAGCTGCTGCCGCGTCTGCACTGCGCACCCAGGGCGCCCCCGCTGTCCCGGGCGCCCCCAGCGCCCAGGGCGCCCCCAGCGCCCAGGGCGCCCCCAGCCTGACCAAGGAGAGCTCATGCTGCGGATAAGGTTTGGCCGGGTCAACCAGGGCGCCCCAGCGTCCAGGGCGCCCCCGTCAAGGCCTTATCCCGAGGATTAAGGGCTAAGACCTTGACCGAGCCTCTTGCGGATCAAAAGCCACGTGGGGGGGCGCCCCCGTCGACCAGGGCGCCCCCAGGCACTATAAAAAGGGCCCTAGACCCTCCTCTTCAGAACACTGCTTTCATTCAATGCATCCAAACGCTCTGACGACCGCGCTCTGCTCCGGAAACTTCCCGACTCAAGAACGAAGCGCCGTCAACCTCCCACTGCACCGAAACTCAATCTACACCGGGAGTTGGTAAAACAAAGTGTATATTTCTATTTACAGTAATTTTGTAATCTCACTTTGTAACCGTTTTGCGCACTATAGAATTGCCCAAAGTAAACGGTCAACGACCGTGGGCCTTGGAGTAGGAGTCGACCCAGGCTCCGAACCAAGTAAAACCTTGGTGTTTGCGTTGTTTGATTTTATTCTGCCACGCACTTACTCTTTCTTTTAAATCCGAACATTTTCCGATATTCACCCCCCCCCTCTATCGGTCTTTCTCGATCCAACAAGTGGTATCAGAGCGGGGAATTCAAACTTGGTACGACCACCAGTTTGAAAATTTTTCGGATTTCTTTCATTTTCTCTCTCATTTTTTTTTAAATATTTTTGTTCGAGTTTTTTTTCAAGGTTGGTGCAACACCCCTTGAAATTTGTTTTTTTTCCCGCACTACTAATCCAAGACCAAGTCTTAGAATATTTTTGTTGTTTTTGTTGTTTGCTATTTCAGTAACAAATGGCCATCCAAGAAGGTTTTAGCACCGCCAGACCTCCACTTTTCAGTGGAGAAGACTTTCCTTACTGGAAAAGTCGAATGGAGGTCCACCTGAAAACTCAGGTGGATATGTGGATAATCATCCAGTCTGGACTGATGATTCCCACAAATGCTGAAGGCGTACCACAAAACTACTCAGAGTGGGACACTGCCCTTAAACGCAAGATTGAAGCTGACGCCAAAGCAACTCAGACCCTTCAATGCGGACTGACAAAAGAGGAGCTGAACCGCGTAGGCCCATTCAACAGTGCCAAGGAGCTATGGGCTAAACTGATCGAGCTCCACGAAGGAACTTCAGATACGAGGATCAGCAAACGGGATCTGCTACTGAACAAGCTCTTCACCATCAGAATGGCAGATAACGAGACAGCAGCTCAGCTCCATGCCAGAATCCAGGAATTGATGAACGGTCTTCACGCAATAGGTCACCAGGTTCAAAACCGTGATCTTATAAGGTATGCCCTAAACGCGTTCCCTAGGACCACCTTGTGGGCATCTATGGTAGATGCATACAAGGTCTCTAGGGATCTTTCAAAAATTAAGCTAGATGAGTTATTTTCTGAACTTGAACTGCATGAACAGACTAACTGCAATTTGGTCGAGAAAAGTATAGCTTTCTTTGCAGGGAAAACAGGAAAGACGACCAAGAAGCAAACTCAAGTTGAACCCGAATCTACCTCAGATTCAGAAACAGAAGATCAAGAAGAAGATCAATCTGAACTGGTCCGGCTAGCTCGAAGCTACTACAAAAAGTTGAAGAACCAAACCAACACACGGAGAACAAGCCGAAGAAAGGACGGACAAGCTGAACCGGCAACTGACAAACACAAGCCCAACGTAACCTGCTACGAATGCAAGAAGAAGGGCCACTACAAGACTGAATGTCCAAGCCTAAAGGAGTCCAAAAAGACCAGAAAGAAGAAGGCACTCCAAGCAACCTGGGACGAGTCTTCCTCAGAAGGAGAAGAAGAAGCACCCCAGTCCAATCTTCTAGCCCTGACCGCTTCGGATCAAATCGAGACTGACTCAGACTCGGACCAGGACGACGGCAAGCTGACCTTCTCCGACAACGGCGAAATAAGGGTAACGGGTTTTTCAAAATTGCAATTGAATTCGCTTATTTCCTATCTATCCCGAGATTTGGCGAAAGCCAAACTCCGAATCGAGTCCCTCCGACAGGAAGTAAAATTCCTGAAAGAGGAAGCTGAGTCTAAGGCCTTAACTGAGAAACTTCAGGAAGGAACCCCTGATCAAGTTGAAAAACTTGAATCAGAGAATTCCTCCCTGAAAACTCAAGTTAAGGACTTAAGAACAGCCTTAGAACGATTCACTTCTGGTTCCAAGAACCTTGATATGATTCTTGGAAAACAGAAGTCTGTTCTAAACCGATCCGGACTTGGCTATAGAACCAAATCTCGGCAAAGATCTTACTTTGCTGTACTGAACCAGTCAAGACCTAAGGTTCAGGCATGGGTGCCAAAACTGTGCCTGACTAAACCAATTGGTTCAAATCAATTTTGGATCCCCAAGGACAAGATTCACATCTTGCCTATCCCATACAGAGGCTTTAGTCCAGGGGGAGCCAAAATCAAAACAATTTTTATAATTAGATAATTTTTTGCTTGATTGCTTGGTTATTTAATTTTCTGCAATCTGCCATGCTTAGATTTAGGGATACTTAGATTTAAGGACTCAACTACTTGAAACTTGAAAACATAGTATTGGGAGGAGGTGAGATGATAGTACGTTGGGGAAACCAACTCTAATAAGATCAAGTCTACTTGGTCTCTTTAGACTGGTGAAACCAGCCGAAGCTACCGATCCAAGACCCAAGCTAGTTAGACCAGAAAATGACCTAATTTAATTTGAAAATGAAATTTCATTAAAAGGCTTTGTCAAGGAAAGGGTGGATGATCCCATAAGGCTACGGCCAAAGAAGGCCTAGTGCCTCGCCAAGACCTGGAAGCCAATTTCTGAAATTCAAATTCAAATTATCTTTTGTCAAATTCGAATCTAACTCAAATTTCAAATAATTATAGATTCTAACCTGATTTCAAAATTTCTATTGTTCAAACTCATTCTCTTTTTGAAAAACACTTAATCTATTTTTTTAAAAAAAGATCTCTGTTTTTTTTCAAATCTGTTTTCAAAATTAAAATAACTTTTTCAAAACAAATTAAAATTCCTTTTCAAAATTAATTTTTACCCTCAAACCTGTCTCACAAAAACCTTAAGGTTAACGTGATTGAAAACCCTAGACTGGGGTGAGACAGACTAGGAAGTGAAACTCAATTTAAGCTATCCCTAACTTAAATTGGATCCAAATCATCAAAAATTCTTTATGTGTAGGAACATAAAGATTTGGACCAATGGATGTTAGATAGCGGGTGCTCCAGACATATGACTGGGGACAAATTGAAGTTCACCAAACTCAAGTTCAAAAACCTGGGCTCAGTGGCATTTGGTAACAATGCTACACTCAAGGTAATTGGGTCAGGTAATATTGAACTTAAATCCAATTTCATTATTAAGAAAGTTCTATTGGTGGAAAACTTCAATTTTAACTTACTTAGCATAAGTCAGTTATGTGATTCTGGTTATTTAGTTACTTTCAACAATTCTAATTGCCTGATTAGAAATGCACAAGACTCAGAAATCATGCTTAAGGGCACTAGGAAAAACAATGTATACACTATAAATCTTCCCCTTATACCCAAATGCATGTTAACACAATTAGAACAATCAAAACTCTGGCATAGGAGATTAGGTCATACCAATCTAAGAACTATCTCAAAAATTACCCAACTTGGCTTAATCAAAGGTGTCCCCAAAATTAAGAATAATGAAAACCTAATATGTGAATCTTGTAATCAAGGCAAACAAACCAAGTCTAGTCACAAATTGATCCAATCTGATCAAACCCAAACCACACTTGAGCTCCTACACCTTGACCTATTTGATTCACATGGAGCCAAGTCACTAAGTGGAAACCGATACTGCTTAGTGATAATTGATGACTACTCTAGGTTCACCTGGGTCAGGTTTCTAAAGACCAAAGATGAAACCCTGAACCTATTTAACAACTTTTGTAAATTGATTGAAAATCAAAATGATACCAAAATCAAAAGACTTAGGTCTGACCACGGGGGAGAATTCGAGAATCAAAGATTCGAAGAATTCTGTAAAGTAAATGGATATAAACACGAATTTTCGTGTCCCAGAACCCCCCAACAAAATGGCATAGTAGAAAGAAAAAATAGAACCCTACAGGAAGCTGCTAGGGCTATGCTCAATGAATTTGACCTACCTAACCACTATTGGGCAGAAGCAATCAGCACAGCTTGCTATATCCAAAATAGGATTCTACCTAATAAAAAGATAAATAAAACACCCTATGAACTTTACTACCATAGACTTCCAAACCTACACTATCTTAGAGTCTTTGGATGCAAAGTCCATATTCTTAATACCAAAGACTATCTTGGAAAGTTTCAATCCAAGTCAAACCCAGGTATCTTTTTAGGATACTCTACAACAAGTAGAGCTTATAGGGTCTACAACAAAACAACTAAGAAAATTGAAGAAACAACCAACTTAATATTTGATGAAGAAACTAACCCAAAATCTGATAATTCTGACTTAGCTTCATCAAATACTGATCAAGAAGATAACTCTGAAACCCCAATTGAACCCTTTAATGACTTAACAATTGAACCAACTTCTGAATCAGTTGAACCAACCAATGAACCCAGAACTGAACCTATTAGACCAGCTGGACCTGAAGCTGAGCCAAGTACTAGAAAAACCAAGAAACCCAGACTAAGTCACCCAGCTGACCAAATCGTAGGTAATCCAACCTTAGGAGTCAGAACTAGAGCTTCCTATAGAAATCTTAGTCAAATAGCCATGATTTCAAAGATTGAACCTAAGACTATTGAGGAAGCCCTACCTGATCCTGACTGGATCCTAGCCATGCAAGAAGAGTTAGCCCAATTTGAGAGAAACCAAGTCTGGGAGTTAGTACCTAAGCCTAAGGGCAAATCCGTAATTGACACCAAGTGGGTATTTAGGAATAAGTTAAACGACCAAGGTGAAATAGTCCGAAATAAAGCCCGCTTAGTAGCTAAGGGATTCAGTCAAGTAGAAGGGTTGGATTATGATGAAACCTATGCCCCTGTAGCTAGACTTGAGTCTATTAGGATGTTACTAGCCTTTGCATCCCATAAAGGATTTAAATTATACCAAATGGATGTAAAGTCAGCCTTCTTAAATGGGCTTATTAAGGAAGAAGTTTATGTAGGACAACCCCCAGGGTTTGAGGATATAGAAAAACCCGATCATGTCTACAAACTTAGTAAAGCCCTTTATGGACTAAAACAAGCACCCAGGGCCTGGTATGAAAGATTATCCAATTACCTGACTTCTAAAGAATTCAAACAAGGTCAAATTGACCCAACCTTGTTTGTTAAAATTTTAGAAAAGGATATATTTATTGCCCAAATTTACGTAGATGATATAATATTTGGATCAACTAACTCTAAATTTCTAAAAGAATTTGTAACAATAATGGAAAATGAGTTTGAAATGAGTTTAGTTGGGGAACTCAACTTTTTCCTAGGGTTACAAATCAAACAAACTAAGGATGGAAATTATGTACATCAATCTAAATATGCTAAAGAACTAATTAAGAAATTTAAAATTGATAACTCTAAAAGTATAAGTACCCCAATGGCCACAAATGTGAAAATAGATAATGACCCTGATGGCAAACCAGTAGACCTAAAACTTTATAGAAGTATGATAAGTCTACTATACCTTACAGCCAGCAGACCTGATA
>JAGFNQ010001803.1:0-46692 GCA_024364735.1 Boesenbergia rotunda | reverse complement strand
GTGGGGGGGCCCCCGTCGACCAGGGCGCCCCCAGGCCCTATATAAAGGGCCCTCGACCTCCTTCTTCAGAGCATCAATTACTGCGACACTTCTGCGCTCTTCTGCTTCCGCGACACGCTCCAGAAATCTTCCAACTCAAGCTGACGACGTCCCGCTGCTCCGAAACTTCGATCTACACCGGACGTCGGTAACGAAGAGCTGTATTTAAAGTTTACTAAACTGTTCTTGTTATAATCTTTCTTGTAAACTTTTAACGAACTTATAGAATTGCCCGCAGAAAACGGTCAACGACCGTGGGCCTTGGAGTAGGAGTCGACCCAGGCTCCGAACCAAGTAAACCGACTGTGTTTGCATTGTTCTGTTTTTCTTTTATTTCCGCTGCGCACCCGCTCTTTTTAAATCCGAACGATTTGCGACATTCACCCCCCCTCTCTCGCATCTCTCAATCCAACAAGTGGTATCAGAGCGGGGTTATTCAAAGTTGGTGCAACCACCACTTTGAAATTTTTTTTTCGAATTTTTTTTCGCTTTATTTTTCAAATAAATAATATCTGTGAGTGTATTTAAAATATCCTTACGCCTTTTTCAATTCTGAATTCTCATTTTCTCACCATAAGTCAGAATTGATAAAAGAATCAATTTGTGAAAACTTGTCGTAAATTTTTTTAATATTATTTTAATATTTTTCCTCGAAATTCGTGCTATCTTAATTCGAGAAATTTTTTTTCTTACTTTTTCTTCATTAATCAAAATTGTTAAGGTCAACATTTTCAAATTTTTTTTTATTATTTTACCTCGAAATTCGTGCAAACACCTTTTGAGCTTGTTTTTCTCTCTCTCCCGCACTACTAATCCAAGACCAAGTCTTGGTACATCTCTATTTTTTTTCCTTGTGTGCAAGATTTATCCTTAATGGCCAATCAAGAATGGAACAGTGTTCGTCCGCCTCTATTCTCTGGCGAGAACTTCAGAACCTGGAAAAGTCTAATGGAATCCCACCTGAAGGACAATCTAGATCTCTGGTTGATAATTCAAACAGGGTTCCACCTCCCTACAGAAGATGGACTATCAATTGCATGGGACAAACTGGATGAACCAACCCTCAACCAAATTGAGACTGATGCAAGAGCAACTGCAATTCTTCAATGCGGTCTAACTAACGAACAACTCAAGCTAATTGGATCCTTCAACTGTGCTAAAGAAATGTGGGAGAAACTAATCAACCTACATGAAGAGAGCTCCGACATTGATGTACTTGATGTCCAAGCACAGATAGCCGAATCAGAATCTGAACTCGAATCCAGAATCGAAATCGAACCAGTAGAATCAGACGACGAACTGACTAAGACGGTAACTAATTTTGAATCTTTTTCTAAATTAGAATTGAATAATCAAATAGATACTATAATGGTCGAGAAAGGTATAAGTTTTATTGCAGGGAAAACTCCAAGAGAACTGCAAAAGAGGCCTCAACTAGAACCTGAGTCCAACTCAGACTCAGAATCTGACGACAAAGAAAGGTATCCTCGGAAACTTGTCCGGTTAGCTCGCGACCACTACAAAATACTGAGGAAACAATCAAGCAAAGGGAAGATGGCTAAAATCAAGGGGGAGACCTCCAAAAGGGAATCAAATGGTAAATTTACAGTATTTAACAATCCATTATTTACTATGAATAACATGATTAATTCATATGAAAATGTAATTCATAACATTGCTTATTGCAAAAATCTAGAATATTATTACCATTTTGAAGTGACTTAAATAATTTTTTATTAAATTGCATGTTTGATTGATTGATTGTTTATTTAATTTCTGCAATTTATCATGCTTAGACTTAGGTTTAGATAGCTTAAGGACTTAACCAATTACTTAAAATTTGAAAACATAGTATTGGGAGGAGGTGAGATGATAGTACGTTGGGGAAACCAACTCTAATAAGATCAAGTCTACTTGGTCTCTTTAGACTGGTGAAACCAGCCGAAGCTACCGATCCAAGACCCAAGCTAGTTAGACCAGAAAATGACCTAATTTAATTTGAAAATGAAATTTCATTAAAAGGCATTGTCTAGGAAAGGGTGGATGATCCCATAAGGCTACAGCCAAAGAAGGCCTAGTGCCTCGCCAAGACCTGGAAGCCAATTTCTGAAATTCAAATTCAAATTATCTTTTGTCAAATTCGAATCTAACACAAATTTCAAATAATTATAGATTATAATCTGTTTTCAAAATTTCTATTTTTCAAACTTATTCTGTTTCAAAAATCACTTAATCAGTGTTCAAAATTTTTGCCTTCTAAACTTTTTTTTTTTTTATCAAATCTGTTTTCAAGATTAAATAACTTTTTTCAAAATAAATGAAAATTCCTTTTTAATTTTTACCTTCAAACCTGTCTCACAAAGAACTTTTAAGGTTAACTGTTTGAAAATCCTAGATTGGGTGAGAGAGGAAAATTAAGTTCAATTAAAATTTCTTTTATGTTGTGTTTTAATTCAGAGGATAATTCCAACATAGTCAAACCATGATTAACATGGTCAAACCTAGTCAACACTAAGGTCTTAGATAAAGTCGAACCTTGTTTGATACAGGGGGAGTTTTTCTTAATGTTTTTTTTTTATTTCTCAAAATCCTTATGCTTTAAAACTTATTTTCATATCAAAATAAGGCTTTCAAAAGTTGATTCAAAAACCTTAATATATTACTATCGCTTTGGAAAAATTATTATCATTTCAAATTTTTTTTAAACTGTGTTATTATTCCAAATTGAGTTTTCAAAAATTTATCTCCTTGAAAGTTATCATACTCAGAAGATTGTTCAAAAGTGCTTCTTTTGATCTTGACAAACCCTAAAGACACAGAGGAAAGGTCCACTTCATGATCTTCAAGGACTCCTAGGATGTGTCAAATTAAGGGGGAGTCTAAGTCAAAAGAAAAACTTCAGAAAAAGTTTCTTTTTTACTTATGTCTTTATTAAACAGTTCTTTCTAATCTGACTCAAACCTTAAGACTCAAAGAAAGAGTACTTGTGGTCAACAAGCTTCCCAGAACTGAGTCAAGTTTAGGGGGAGGTCAAAATTAAAGAAATTATTTAATAACATGCTTTATTTCAAACTCTTGCAAAAATCTAAGTCTTTCAAAATACTATTTGTTAGAATTTGTGTGACTTATGAAATTGTTTTCGAAATAACATTTACTTAGGTTGGAAAATTTCCAGGACACTTAGGAAATGTCCTTGTAGTCAACAAGGTTTCCTAGGATAGTGTCAGACTGGAAAATGAACCAAGTTAAGTAAAACATTGAACCTTCAAAAGTTCACACACTTTTTTAGAATATATTTTTAAGTACTATCATTTTTTTTAAAATTTACTTGAGTTTGAAAATTTCCAGGACACTTAGGGAAATGTCCTTGTAGTTAACAAGGTTTCCTAGGATTGTGTCAGACTGAAAAAGAAACCTAGTCAAGTGAAATATTTTGTTTTAAAAAAAACTAATACTTTTCTAAAAGTACGTATGTATTTCAAATCATAATTTATCTCAAAAGTACTTGAAAAATCTTTTCAAAACTCTTTTTTGAAATTTTTTTTACAAATACAAAATATTTTTTTTCATAATACTCTTCAAAATGGACTTAATCTGGAAATTTAAGCTTTTGCTATGCTTTTAAGAGTTATACCAAGTATTTTTATGCTTTCAAAACTCATAAGCTCTGATACACAATTTCTTCTCAAAACTTCTTTCAAAACATATTCCGTTATTGATATATATCCAGGGGAGAGATTGGAAAGAAGAGTGGGAATCAAAACTTTCAAATTTAAATTTTTTTTTCTCTCTTCAAAAAGTATTAACTTCTTTTTCAAAATGTTTTAAGTACTTACTTAACTCTTTCAAAAACATATTAAGCACTTAATTCTTTTTCAAAAACATATTCTCCCAAATCAAGTTAAATACTTAACTTTATCATTTTAAGTATTAAATAATATTTCTAAGTACTTAACAATTCTTTTCAAAAATCATTCTTTTCAAAAATCATTTCTAAGTACTTAAGTATTTAACGGGTATTTTTTTTACCTAATTTTCTCAATCAAGGACTTGACACTTAATTTTCAAATTCTTCTAAAAAGTACTTGCTCCAAAGTTTAAAAACTTGTTAAGCCTGAAAAATCCTTTTCTTGAAAATTTTCTAAGCGTGAAAAATTTCTTGAAAAATTTTCTAAGTAAAGTTTCCTTTTCTAAAAGTTAAAATTTTTTTTGGAAACTTGGAAATTTTTCCTAATTTTTTTTTGCCTTATAAAAAGTTGTAAATTTTTTTAAGCCTGAATTTTTTTTCATAATGGTAAATTATCTAAGTTTTGAAAATGCTTTTACTCGATTCTTGAAAAATACTTTGTCAAAAACATAAAGCACATAGAAAAACTCATAAATCCCTGTTAGATACCTTGTTCACCCATGCTTGTTTTTGATATATGTCAAAGGGGGAGGAAAGGTCAAAGTTAAGAGTTAAGTTAATTATTCAGGGGGAGAATGAGCATGAGAAATTTTTGTTCTCTCTTTTTCACTGTTCAAATTACATTTGGGTTTAGACTGTTACGAATTGATATGTTTTATTAGTCATAACCTTTATGCTTAAACTGCTATCTTTTTCCTTAACTTTAAATTGTGTTGTCATAATCAAAAAGGGGGAGATTGTTGGTGCAGGAAGCACCAGATCGAACCTTGTTTTGATATTGGCAAAAGGGTTCAAAAGTTAAGGGTTAGTTGTTGTCTAACAAGTTTCTTGAGTGTACAGGAAAAGCCCTAGCGAAGGAATGCTAGGCACTGGCAAAGGAATGCCAGCCAGAAGAAAAGCCCTAGCGAAGGACTGCTAGGCTCTGGCGAAGGACTGCCAGAATGGACAAACCCTAGCGAAGGAATGCTAGGCACTGGCAAAGGGCTGCCAGAAGAAAAGACCTAGCGAAGGGCAGCTAGGCACCAAGCGAAGGGCAGCTTGGTAACTCAAGACCTGGTGAAGGACTGCCGGGCAAAAGTCCAACTGGAGGATCCGGTTGGCACCAGGTAAACTCTCCCGAGAGGAGTAGGTGAGGATGTGTTCCCCTCCGAGGGAACATTAGGCGTCGGTTCGACCTAGGGCTCCATTTTGGAGACCAAAGTCAGAACCAAGACAGCTAAGGCTGTATAAACTAACATAATATTTGCTGTTTTGGACTAACCCTGGATGCAGGACCAAAGGACTGTGTATCTACAGCTCAGAGAGCCTCAAAGGAGTGAGGCAGTAGCTGGGCAGGGCGCCCCGAAGTTTCCGGGCGCCCCCAGAGTCAACCCAAGTCAGCAGACCAAGAAAAAGCTCCGACAGCAGCATTTCGGGGCGCCCCGGTTCTTCCGGGCGCCCCGCGCGCTCCGGGCTCCCCGCGTGTCGCGGGCGCCCCCAGTGCCACGCCGACTATCAGCTGCCCTCGCGAAGCCAAAGGATGAGGCTTTGACCGGTCAACCCGGGCGCCCCGCGCGCTCGGGGCGCCCCGGTCAAAGCTGATCCCGAAGATGAAGAGATCAGCCTTGACCGAAGCAATCACCGGATCGGAAGCCACGTGGGGGGCGCCCCCGTCGACCAGGGCGCCCCTAGGCCCTATATAAAGGGCCCTCGACCTCCGTCTTCAGAGCATCAATTGCTGCGACACTTCTGCGCTCTTCTGCTTCCGCGACACGCTCCAGAAATCTTCCAACTCAAGCTGACGACGTCCCGCTGCTCCGAAACTTCGATCTACACCGGACGTCGATAACGAAGAGCTGTATTTAAAGTTTACTAAACTGTTCTTGTTATAATCTTTCTTGTAAATTTTTACGAACTTATAGAATTGCCCGCAGAAAACGGTCAACGACCGTGGGCCTTGGAGTAGGAGTCGACCCAGGCTCCGAACCAAGTAAACCGACTGTGTTTGCATTGTTCTATTTTTCTTTTATTTCCGCTGCGCACCCGCTCTTTTTAAATCCGAACGATTTGCGACATTCACCCCCCCTCTCTCGCATCTCTCGATCCAACACAGAAGACTTCAGGAGTGGGTGCTCTAACTGAATAGACTTCAACCTCCTGGAAGGACTTCTAAAAGGCATCAAGACGGAGGAGTTGATTTTACTCTAATTCAAAGCACTCCACCTCTGACATGGGTCTTGTACCTAAATCGCCTGCAGCCACCGGAGCATTATTCTGTAAAGTTCAAGTGTGGGGGAGTCCTAATTCCCTCAGCCAGCCATTTTCCTCCACTACCACGATGGAGGCTACTGCTTAATAGACTCCGTCCACTAGAAATAAAGGGGAGATTTTTCTTTCTTGTATTTTCTTTTATTGCATTTTTCATTTTCATGCTTTCTAGAAGTAGAATTTTCTTTTAAATTGAGCCCTTGTCAATAAATGCATGTTAGTTCTCTTGGAAATTTGTTTCTTGCATGAGTAGAAATAAAAGTATCCCTCTAGGTTATCTCCATAGCATTTTAGAGTCTTTTGAAAATAAATTAAATTTGGTTGTTAAAATTTAGGGTTTGAGCTCATGGATGAATTCTTGGATGCTTGAGTACTACCTTGGTTTTAGATTCTTAATTGATGACTTGAGATGAATTATTTTTACCTAGTGAGAATTAGCCTTATATTTGTGACACATACATGTGATTGTACTCTAGAACTTGCTTAGGTTCTTTCTAAATCATATTTCAATGGTTGGATCACATCTATAGAGGCTAATCACTTTGTTTACATTTCCATATCAATTTTTGGCAAAAATCATGTTCATTCCATTTTTCTTTACTTATTTCCTACTCTTATCCTCACTTTTCTTTGGACTTATTGTTTGAGATGTTTCTTAATGCTACTTTGCCTGAGACGGACAAAGATTTAAGTGTGGGGGAGTGATTAGTGATTTGGAATGAGTTTTCATCAAGGAAGCACTTCATTTTGAAAAAAAAAAAGAAAATGGCCATTTGAGTTGATGCTTTGCCTCAAGGAAGTAAGTATTTAGTTGTGAATTGGAGGTGGAATTGTTCTCTCATTGCAAATCCGGGAAGAAATGAAGCTGTGCCAAGTCCAAGTGGCACGCAATAGCAAGAATTTGCAAAAGGAAGTTGAGAAATTCAGTTATAAACAAAAGGAGATGGAAAGAAATACATTTGCCAAGTTGAATTTAGTTTGTGTCAAAAATGAGCAAGAAGAAGTGGTTAAGGATGGAAATCAATTGAAGCATCTAGAGTCTTTATCATCAATTGAGGATCCAAGAAGCTGTGCCAAGACAAAAATCTGAAATGGAAATAATTTGCACTCAAAAAGCAGTGAGAAAATTGTTTGTGCCAAAGCAAGAAGAAAATTTTCTGTGAAGCATGATTGGATTAGAATTCCTCACAGTTGCAGCTGTCCTTTGTTCGGAAAACTCAGAACCATATGCTAGAAGCTCAATTGCAGCTGTGCGAAATCAGAGAGTCAGAATTGAGGTTGAATAAGGGCTGGACAAAAGCTGAAAAAAATCAAAAACTGAAAATCTGAGCTGCTGATCACAAGCTGGAAATCTGAGAAGTTTGACTTGGAGCTGCTAAATGATACAAGCTGAAGGCAAAACAAGCTGCAAAGTGCTGTAAAAATTCTGTGAAGGGCTGTTGATCATTCAGCAAGATAGGAAAAATGAAAACCAAGAATAGAGCAGTTTGTATCAACTAAGGGCTGAATTGGTTTCCCTAGAGCATGAATTTGAAGCTCACGGCAGGTTTGAGTGGAGTCAAGTTCTGAACAATGATTTGGGGAGCATGAGCACAACAAGATTGAGCAAAATGAAAACCAAGAATAGAAGTTAGCAGCTGACCATATATATATAAAAAAAAAGAGAGAAAAGACAACAAAGAGTCAAAATGGCACAATTGGAGTTTTGGCATTGTAATGTTTCTCATCCGAGTCCAAACTTTATTCCATTTCATTTTTTGACCGTACTATAGAGAAAGGAAAAGAAGAGAATGATGATGAGAAAAGAGAAGGAAGCAAAGTTGGCACAAAATTGGGAAACTTGGCACAAGGAAATCAAGGAAGGGTTTTTCATCCAAATCAAAGGAATTTATTCAAGTTTCACTCCATCACACTTTTGATTTCGCTAGAGGACTGTAAAGACGGGGCAAAGCACATTGGAAACATTTTTGAGCAACCAAGTCTCCCACTCCATCAATTTTTCCATTTTCTTGGTTTTAACTCTATTTTTTATCATTTTCTATGTTTTCATTTGCTTTTGTAGATGTTGATCCTAATCATGAATAATGGTGGAGATTAGACAATAAACAAGCCTATGGTAGTGCAAGAAGCATGTGTGTATGAGTGAGCTCCACTTCCATCATCAACTTAGAACTTAAGGAGAGAGCCACCAAATTTTCCTTGAAAGGCTAGTGAGTTAAATTCATCTCAATGACTCATGATGGATGAAAAGGCTAAGTTGTTGATTTAAGGACAAGATACTAATCCATAGAGCTTAGATTTATGAGAATTGACAACCTTAGGTAATTTCTTTTCATTTGTTTCTAATTATGCTTAAGAAAATCTAAGGGATACATACTTAGTGATTTCGCGAGACGCTCAAGCTTAAGTGTGGGGGAGTTGATAAGTACCATTTTGTTGATTATTTTAATTGCTAAAATCCATGTTTGACCCATGTTTTACTTGCTTAATTATGATTTTACCCTAGGTTTTAGAACTTACCTTTATTTTGGACTTAATTGTAAATTTACACATATTTAGATTATTTGGCCACTAATTTGTGATCTAATTTTTGTAGGCATGAAGGGTTCATGGACCTAGGGCATATTGGGTCAAACTTGAGTCGGAAGTGACCCTGGTCAGCGAGAAGTGGCAGATTTTCTGCCATTTGGTCAGCCTCGGGGCGCTCGCAAGGGTTTGGGCGCCCTTAATAGCTACTTTTGCAGCCTTTTTGTCTTGAAGGATGAAAAGAGAGGGGTGGGGCGCCCGAAGTGTCCCGGGCGCCCCGGTGACAACTTTTTGTCTAATTTTGTTTTGATAGACTTGTTTGACTGCTTTTGACCAGGTTTGACTGATTTAACCATGGTTTGATTAGTGTTAGGTTAATGTCGTTCTAAACTAAATGTTTGTATCTAAACAACAATGCAGTTATTAAATGAATTAAGTTAAGTTTGCTGTCTCACCCAATCTAGGGTTATCAATCAGGTTAGCCTTATAGGTTTTGTGAGATAGGTTTTGGTAGATAGAATTATTTTTAAAAAATTATGATTTATTATTATTTCCTTTTTTTAAGAAAATTGAATTAATTTTGAAAACATTTGATTTTGAGTTTTTAAAAAATGTTTGAATCTACAATTAACTGAAAATTTATGTTAGATTCGAATTTTACAAAGAACAATTTGAATTTAAATTTCAAAAATTGGCTTCCAGGTCTTGGCGAGGCACTAGGCCTTCTTTGGCCGTAGCCTTATTGGATCATCAACCCTTTCCTTGACAAAGTCTTTTAATGAAATTTCAGTTTCAAAACTATTTCTTGAAAAATTCTGGTCTAACTAGCTTGGGTCTTGGATCGGTAGCTTCGGCTAGTTTCACCAGTCTAAAGAGACCAAGTAGAGTATATTTGACCTTATTAGAATTGGCTTCCCTAATGTACTATCATCTCACCGCCACCCAGTACTATGTGGTTCAAATTTCAATTAATTGATTGAGTCCTTATTCTAACCATTCCTAAGTCTAAGCATAGTAAATTGTAGGAATTAAATAAACAATCAATCATGCAATTGCAATCATAAAATTGAATTTTATCTAACAATAAATATTGTTTTTAATTTGGCTCCCCCTGGACTAAAGCCACGATAATGGTTTGGCAAGATGTGAATCTTGTCCTTGGGGATCCAATACTGATTTGATCCAGTTTGCTTGTTCAGGCACAGTTTGGGTACCCCATGCCTGAACTTTAGGTCTGGACTGGTTCAGTACAGCATAGTAGGATCTTTATCTAGATTTGGTTCTATAGCCCAACCCGGATCGATTTAGAACCGACTTCTATTTTCCAAGAATCATGTCAAGACCCTTGGACCCAGAAGTGAATCGTTCTAAGGCAGCTCTAAGATCCTTAACTTGAGTTTTCAAGAAAGAGTTCTCTAATTCAAGTTTTTCAACTTGAGCAGAGGTTCCTTCTTGAACCTTCTCAGTTAAAGGTTCAGAGACTGCTCTCTCTTTCAGGAGTTTACTTCCTATCTGAGAGACTCGACTCGGATTTTGGCTTTTGCCAAATCTCGATAAAGATAAGAAATTAACTCGCATAATTGAAATCGGGAAAACCCACTTACAGTTATTTCACCGTCCTCTGAGAATGTAAGTTTGCCGTCGTCCGGCTCCGACTCTGACTCGGTCTCGATTTCTTCTGAGGCGGTTAGTGCGAGCAGGTTCGACTGTAGTACCTCTTCTTCTTCGGAAGAGGACTCGTCTCACGTTGCTTGGAGTGCTTTCTTCCTTCTTGTCTTCTTGGTCTCCTTTAGGTTCGGACACTCCGTCTTGTAGTGACCTTTCTTCTTGCACTCGTTACAAGTCACATTTGGTTTGTTCTTGTCGTTTGAGGGTTCAGCTAGTTCTTCCTTTCTTCGGTTGGCTTTCTTTCTGTTGGTCTGGTTCTTTAGTTCTTTGTAGTAGTCTCGAGCTAGCCGAACCAGCTTCGGTCGATTTCCCTCGCTATCTTCTGAGTCTGAGTCTGAATCAGACTCAGGTGCAGGTTGTGGCTTCTTCTTGGTTGTCTTTCTAGCTTTACCTGCAACAAAAGCAATGCCTTTCTCGGCCAGATTACAGTTAGTCTGTTCATGTAATTCGAGTTCAGAAAAAAGTTCATCTAACTTGATTTTGGAAACATCCCTAGAAACTTTGTAAGCATCTACCATAGATGCCCACAAGGTGTTTCTTGGGAAAGCGTTAAGGGCATACCTTATTAGGTCACGGTTTTCTACCTTGTGACCTATGGTGTGTAGACCGTTCATCAGCTCCTGAATTCTGGCGTGGAGCTGAGCTGCTGATTCGCTATCGTTCATCTTGATGGTGTACAGCTTGTTCAGCAGAAGGTCCCTCTTGCTGATTCAGGTGTCGGAGGTCCCTTCGTGTAGTTCGATCAGCTTACCCCAGAGTTCTTTGGCACTGTTGAATGGACCCACCCGGTTCAGCTCCTCATTTGTTAGGCCGCATTGGAGTGTTTGGGTCGCTTTGACATCGGCTTCTATTTTCTTTTTGAGTGCAGCGTCCCATTCAGTGTAGGACTGTTGTACCCCATCAGCATTCCTTGGTATTTCCAGTCCGGACTGGATGATTATCCACATGTCCACCTGAGTTTTCAGGTGGACCTCCATTCTGCTTTTCCAGTAGGAGAAGTCCTCCCCACTGAAGAGCGGTGGCCTTGCGGTGCTGAAGTCTTCTTGCATGGCCATTAAGGATTTTATCTGAAAAAGATAGAAAAAGAAAAGAAAATTCTGTCCCAAGACTTGGTCTTGGATTAGTAGTGCGGGATAAAGAAAAATAATTATCGAGGGGTGTTGCACCTAGGGGTGAGTATTCGATTAAAACCGAACCGAACTGAACCGAATAAACCGAAAACCGAATAAACCGATTTTTTTCAAAATAACCGAACCGACCGAATTTTTGATAAAAACCGAAAAAACCGAACCGAAAAAATTTCGGTTAATTCGGTTTTCAACCGAATTAACCGAATTACCCGAAATTTTAAATTTAAATTGATTTTTAATTAAAATAACCCGATTTTATTTAATTAATTATATTTTTAAATAAAAAATAATTAAATTAAAAAGGTTAACGTAATTCTATGTACGTTAATTAAAATAGTACATAGAAATATAATTAATTATTTTTTAATTACGTTAACCGAACCGAACCTTTTTATTCTCAACCGAAATTTTATTCGATTTATTCGGTTTATTCGGTTTAACCGAATTACAAAATTCAAAACCGAAACCGAACCGATTTAACCGAAAAATCGAACCGAATTATAAAAATAAAACCGAAAACCGAATTAACCGAACCAAATTTCAAAATTCGGTTAATTCGGTTCGGTTATTTCGGTTTAACCGAATTTTTGCTCACCCCTAGTTGCACCGGTCTCGATTAACGATAAAAATTCGAAAAAGAAAAAAAAAATAATTTGAAGAAAATCCGAAAAAAATTCTCAAACTGGTGGTTGCACCAAATTTGAGCTTCCCCGCTCTGATACTACTTGTTGGATCGAGAGAAAACGATAGAGGGGGGGTGAATATCTTAAGTCGTTTCGGATTAAAAAAGAGAAAACGCAGCGGAAAAATTAAAACAAAACAATACACAAACACCAAGATTTTACTTGGTTCAGAGTCGCGGTCGGCTCCTACTCCAAGGCCCACGGTAGTTGACCGTTTACTGCGGGCAATTCTATATGTGCGCAAAACGGTTTACAAATAGATATTACAACTGCAGTATAGTAAATAAAGAAAAGACAGCTCTTCGTTACCGACGTATGGTGTGGAATGTATCTCGGAGCAGAAGGACCTCGTCGGCGCTTGTACCTCGAGTTGAGAGGTTTCTGGAGCGAAGCGCTTGAGTAGAAGAGCGTGTTTGCATTGGAAGAAGTTGATGTTCGAAGCCTTGGGGTCGAGGGGCTTTTAAAGCCTCTCGGGGCGCCCTGAATGTTGGGGGCGCCCCTCCACGTGTCACCCGATCCAAGCAAGTCTCGGTCAGCTCTTATCCCACTCGAATAGGGCTGAGGGTTGACTGTGGGGGCGCCCTGGTTGACCCTTTCAGCGGGCTTCTCAGCTGGATGAAGTTTATCCTCTTCGTTGGCTTGAGCCCGGGGTGCCCTGGGCACTGGGGGCGCCCGGGAGCACGGGGGCGCCCCGCCCAGTAAGCTTCCGAAGCGTACTCTTGCTCAACTTGTTTTGCCTTGACCTTGGGGGCGCCCGGGACACTGGGGGCGCCCTACTCAGTTGTTGCCTCTCTCCTTTGAGGCGTTCTGAGCTGCAGACACTCATTCCTTTTGTCCTGCATCCAGGGTTAGTCCAAAACAACATAAAGCAATCAAGTATTAGTTTTATACAGCCTTAGCTGTCTTGGTTCTGACTTTGGGTCTCCCAAATGGAGCCTAGGTCAAACCGACGCCTACTATTCCCTCGACGGGGAACGCGTCATCACCTACTCCTCTCGGGAGAATTTACCTGTTGCCAACCGGCTCCTCCGGTTGGACTTTTGCCCAGTAGTCCTTCGCCAGGTCTTCAGTTCCAGGCAGTCCTTCGCCTGGTGCCCAGCTGTCCTTCGCCAGGTCTTTCGTTCCAGGCAGTCCTTCGCCTGGTGCCTAGCAGTCCTTCGCCAGGTCATTCGTTCCAGGCAGTCCGTCGCCTGGTGCCCAGCAGTCCTTCGCCAGGTCTTTGTCTCCTAGCAGCCCTTTGCTAGGTGCCCAGCAGCCCTTCGCTGGGGCTTTGTATCCTGGCATTCCTTCGCCAGGTTCCTAGCAGTCCTTCGCTAGGACTTTAATCTGCACACTCAAGTAGTATGTTAGAAAAACAAAACATCTTAACTTTTAAACCCTTTTGCCATTATCAAAACACAGGTTCGACTTAGGTGCTGTCTGCACCAACATCCAATATTGGTTCGGTCCGGCTTAATTTGTCAAGCATAATTTCGAGACCCATGCTTGGACTCAGGTTCTACTTGGGTTCACCATAGAGTAGTATGATCTATATCGTGAGTTGGTTCGATAACCATGTCCGAATCGGTTCAGAATTGATTTTTTGCTTTCCATGAATCATGTCAAGATTCTTGGAACCCAGGGAAAATCGTTCCAAAGCAACTCTTAGTTCCTTAACTTAATTTTTCAAGGAGGAATTCTCCTCCTCAAGTTTTTGGGCTTGGGTGGAGGTTCCTTCCTGAACGGGTTCAGTCAAGGGACTAGAGTTGACTCCCTCTTTCAGGATTTTGACTTCCTGTCGGAGGGGCTCGACCCTAACATTGGCTTTGGCTAACTTACAAGATAGGTACGATATTAAATCATACAATTGAGATTCGGGGTAACCTCTTATCGTTATTTGCCCGTCTTCCGAAATTGAAAGTCTTCCGGTTCTGACGTTCTCTTTCGTTTCTGATTCCGATTTGGTGTCGAGGTTCTCCGAAGCAGTCAGTGTGAGGAGGTTGGCGTGTGGTACTTCGTCTTCTTCTTCTGAAGAGGATTCGTCCCATGTAGCTTTAAGAGCTTTTTTCCTCCGGTTCTTCTTGTTGTCCTTCAAGCTGGGACACTCTGACTTGTAGTGGCCCTTCTTGTTGCACCCATAACAGGTGACTTCAGTCTTGGCTTTTTGGCTAGTAGAGGGTTCAGTTGGATCATCCTTTTCTGGTTCGCCTTCTTTTTCTTCATTTGTCCCTTGATCATTTTGTACTGACTTCGGGCCAGTCGAACCAGCTCTGTATAATTGATTTCGTCATCGTCAGACTCTGAGTTGGAGTCTGACTTGGGAATTGATTGCACCTTCTTCTTTTGCTTTGCAAAGGCTTTACCTACAAAAAGATCTAACCCTTTCTCGACCATTGAGGCATTAGTTTGTTCGTGCAGTTTTAATTCAGAGAATAATTCATCTAATTTAATATCTAAAAGATTCCTAGAAACCTTGTAAGTATCTACCATCGATGCCCACAAAGAATTTCTTGGGAATAAGTTTAAGGTACACCTAATTAGATCATGGTTTTCTACCTTGTGACCTATCGTGTGTAGACCGTTTATGATTTCTTGGATTCTTGCGTGTAGCTGAGCGGCAGTTTCACCGTCTTGCATTTTGATCGTATGTAATTTGTTGACGGGGTCTCTCTTGCTGATTCCTGTGTCTGACGTCCCCTCGTGCAACTCGATCAACTTACTCCACAGTTCCTTAGCACTGTTGAATGGGCCGACGCGATTGAGTTCTTCCTTCGTTAGTCCACACTGGAGAGTTTGAGTGGCTTTTGCGTCCGCTTCTATCTTCTTCTTAAGCGAGGCGTCCCACTCAGAATACCCTTAGATTTCACCTTGAGCATTTTTGGGGATTTCCAGTCCAGACTGGATGATAGTCCACATTTCCACCTGAGTTTTCAGGTGGACCTCCATTCTACTCTTCCAGTAAGAAAAATCCTCACCAGAGAACAGAGGAGGGCGCGCGGTACTATAGCCTTCTTGGATGGCCATTTAGAATTTCCTGAAAAATAAACAAAAATAAAAAAAACTCGTTCTAAGACTTTGTCTTCGATTAGTAGTGTGGTATGAAAAAATTTAAGAACAATTCAAGTGGTGTTGCACCAACCTTGAAAAACGAAGAAAAATATATATTTTTTAAAGAAAACGAAAAAAAATTGATTCCGAAAAACTGCTCAGTTGGTGATTTCACCAAGTTTGAGCAACCCGCTTTGATACCACTTGCGGGATCGTTGTAATCGATAGAGGGGGTGAATAGCGATTACGTCAAATTTTCGGAAAATAAGTCAGAACGCAGCGGAAGAAACAAAAATCACAACGCTAACAAATTTTCTTTTTACTTGGTTCGGAGTCTTTGATGACTCCTACTCCAAGGCCCATAGTTCTTTACCGTTTTCGTTGGGCAATTCTATAAGTAGCAAAAAGTATTATAGAGATTTAAGTTGACTACATAATTTGAACAAAGAAATAAACAATTCCGACGACACCGAAAAGGATTGTAGACTATCTTGAGACGTCCGTTCCTCGACCCGCCTCTACTTCTGTCCGCAACTCTCGCTCGGCTAAAACTTTTGCCCAATCTTCTGGATCAGGACTTCGTTGACCAGTCCACGACCAGGACTTCTTGCTCAACCCTACAAGTCAAGACTTCGTGCCTAGGTGAACTAGGACTTTCCTACACACTTGGTAAATCCGTTAGATAACAACACATACTTAACTTTGAATCCTTTGCCATTATCAAAATCAAGTTCGATCTGGTGCTTTCGGCACCAACACTTTTCCGTAGCTTCCACATCCCTCGGATGCACCAAGCTCGTCAGCTCACTTCCCCATGCAATCCATCTCATCCACTGCGTCTTACGCTCAACTTCCTCCGCTCCTATGTGTTGGTGCAGGAAGCACCTAAGTCAAACCTGAGTTTTGATAATGGAAAATGGTTCAGAAGTTAAGGTGGTAATGTGATCTAACAAGTCTACTAAGTGTGCAAGAAAAGTCCTAGGTACACTAGGCAAGTAGTCCTAGAAAAGGGCTGGGCAAGTAGTCCTGGTTAAGGACTAGGCAAGAAGACCTGACCGGAAGTTGGGCAAAGAAGTCCTGGTCGAGGACTGGGCAAGAAGTCCTGGCAAAGGGCTGGGCACCGAAGACCTGACCGGAAGTTGGGCAAGAAGACCTGACCGGAAGTTGGGCACGAAGACCTGGTCAGGTGGATTGGGCAGAAGTCCAGTCGGAGGAGCCGGTTGGCGAAAGGTAAAGTCTCCTGAGAGGAGTAGGTGAGGACGTGCTCCCCGTCGAGGGAACAGTAGGTGTCGGTTCGACCTAGGATTTCATTTGGGAGACCCAAAGTCAGAACCAAGACAGCTAAGGCTGTAAATAATAGCTAACATATTTGCGTGTTGTGTTTTGGAACTAACCTTGATTGCAGGGAACGAAGGAATGTTGCTTCTGCAGCTCAGGCGCCCCAATGGAGTGGGGCGCCTCACTGGGGCTAGGCGCCCGTATGGATACGGGCGCCCTAGTGTAAAGGCAAAAACCAAACCACTGCCGCGAACCCTCTGGACCAAAGCAGCTCAGGCGCCCCAGTGAAGATGGATAAGCTCTGATCGAGCCTGCGGATAAGAGATCGCACAGGGAAGGACACGTGTAGGCGCCCCCATCGACACAGGTGCCCCCATGGGTGCTATAAAAAGGGGTTCACCCACTAGGCTTCAATACACATCGCTCTCAACGCTCCAAGACTTTTCGTTCAAGCGCTACGCTCTGACCAGCTTCGACTTCAAGATTCCAGCGCTGACGATGACCCTCTGCTCCGAAATTTGATCCACCTCGAGCGTCGGTAACGAAAAGTGTTGTAAAGTTCATTTTCAGTTCTATTTCTGTACTCAATTTGTAAAACCTTTTTACGACTATAGAATTACCCAAAGTAAATGGTCAAGGACCGTGGGCCTTGGAGTAGGAGTCGACCGCGACTCCGAACCAAGTAAAACCGACTTGTGTTCGCGTGTGTTCTGTTATTTTCCGCTGCGTAACTGCTCTGTTTTTATCCGAAAAATTATTATCGATATTCACCCCCCCTTCTATCGATTTCTCCGATCCAACAAGTGGTATCAGAGCGGGTGCCTCAAATTTGGTGCAACCACCAATTTGAGAGTTTTTTCGGATTTTCGGAATTATTTTAATTTTTTTCCTTTTTCCGAATCTTTCTCGTTAATCGAGGTTGGTGCAACACCACTCGATCGTCTTTTCATTTCTATCAATTTTCTTCCGCACTTCTAATCCATACTAAGTCTTGAAACAAGTTTTCTTTGTGTTTATTTTTTTCAAAAAATATTATGGCCATGCAAGAGGGATTCAGCATAGCCAGACCACCGCTTTTCAGTGGAGAAGACTTCTCCTATTGAAAAAGCAGGATGGAAGTCCACCTGAAAACTCAGGTAGACATGTGAATAATTATCCAATCTGGCCTAGAGATCCCCAAGAATGCAGAAGGAGTGGCACAGCACTACTCTGAATGGGACACCTTATTAAAAAAGAAGATCGAGGCTGATGCAAAGGCAACCCAGACGTTGCAATGCAGATTGACCAAGGAAGAGCTGAACCGGGTGGGACCTTTCAACAGTGCTAAAGAACTTTGGAGCAAGCTGATTGAACTACATGAAGGCACCTCCGACACCAGAATCAGCAAAAGGGATCTGTTGCTGAACAGACTCTACACAATCAAGATGAATGAAGGTGAATCAGCAGCACAGCTCCACGCCAGAATCCAAGAGCTGATGAATGGGTTGCACACAATAGGTCACAAGATAGAGAACCGTGATCTAATCAAGTATACCCTAAACGCATTCCCGAGGAACACATTGTGGGCATCTATGGTAGATGCTTACAAGGTTTCCAGGGACCTTTCAAAAATTAAATTAGATGAACTTTTTTTAGAATTGGAATTGCATGAACAGACTAACTCCACAATAGTCGAGAAAAGTATTGCCTTTATTGCAGGTAAATCCCAAGGTAAAGTCGCCAAGAAGAAGCCTCAACCAGCACCCGAGTCTAACTCAGACTCAGACTCAAAAGATAGTGAAGGGGATCGACCCAAGTTGGTTCAGCTAGCTCAGGACTACTATAAGGAGCTGAAGCACGAGACAATCAGAAAGAAAGCAAGCCGACGAAAGGAAAATCCAGCTGAACCTTCAACTTCAAAAGGCAAAACAAATGTCACCTGCTACGAATGCAACAAGAAGGAACATTACAAATCAAAGTGCCCCAATCTAAAGGAAGTAAAAAAAGACACGAAGAAAGAAGGCTCTACAAGCCACTTGAGATGAATCTTCCTCCGAAGAAGAAGAAGAGGCCCCGCAATCAAATCATCTCGCTCTAACCGCTTCTGAAGACATCGACACCGGGTCGGAATCGGAGCCAGACGACGGAAGGCTCACAATCTCGGAAAACGGCCAAATAACGGTAAGAGGCTATTCTAAAATTGAATTATCCAAATTAATTGCTGTTGAAGCAATCGACCCTTAAATGATTGGAAGATCATGGTTTTGATATGTGTGTGTGTGTGTGTGTGAATATGTTTAAGGTTAGAGTGTTATGTTGTATTTGATGTGTGTGATTGAGTTTGTAGGACTTGGAGAATCACACATGGTGAACATATCCGAGGGACGAGAGTCGAGGGAGGAGGACTCCAAGGGCAAGCCGGGAAGTGGACTTCAAGGGCACACGTGAAGGGTGGCATGGAGGCAAGCCAAGGGAGGCTTGTGTGCACATGCGAGGTACGAGAGCCAGAGGAAGATGACTTCAAGGGGCGAGCCAAGGAGTGAACCTAAAGGCACGCGTGAAGGAGTATGTGAAGATTGGCTGGGAGTGAGTGGGCAGTCGACTGGCCAGAGGGCAGTCGACTGCCAAAACTCACAGAAGGTTTTCAGCCTTCTACCAGTCGACTGGCCCAGAGGCAGTCGACTGGTATACCCTGAAAACTAGCAGTTGGCTAGCAATTAATGCTAGGCCAGTCGACTGCCCCAGAGACAGTCGACTGGTGTGGGGTTGGATAGACTGCGAGTTTGTCCTGTTCTCCTATAAAAGGAGGACCTTTTTGCACGTGAGCGGTACGGTTCCGTACTATAACGAAGTGTTGCTCGTGTGAGAAGTCTTTTCAACTTCCTCTCTCTTCATTCACTACATTCTGTACAGAGGAAGACAACACCACTGTAAAGCTTTCTCCACCTGAAGGAGATTTTTCATAGTGAAAGTGGTGTACGTGCGTGGATCCTTGGATTAGTCACCCATTTGGGTGGATACTAAGTAAAATTCTGTTGTTAGCATTGTTCTTATTGTCTTTTGCATATTATTGTTTCCGCTGCGCTAACAACCTTGTAGAGACGTCAACGAAAAAGTGTTATTCACCCCCCCCTCTAGCACGTCAGTCGATCTATCAGTTGGTATCATAGCCGGTTCGTTTCGGAAGAACTCATCATCAACCGGAGCAAAGTGAAATGGTGTTTCAGGAGGGATACAGCACTGCACGGCCACCCTTCTTCGATGGGAACGACTTCACGTACTGGAAAGGTAGGATGCAGTACTACCTTATGAATGATATTGAAAACTGGATCAGTATTGCAGATGGATTCGATGCACCCGTCGATGAAAGAGGGGAACCGACACCCATGAGATCCTGGTCGAAGGAGATCATAAAGAGGGCACAGTCCAATGCCAAGGCCACCACCACACTTCAGTGCGGGCTCTCAAAGGAGCAACTCAACAAGGTGGGGTCGTTTAAGAGTGCTAAAGAATTGTGAGACAAACTGGTGGAACTGAACGAGGGGTCAAACGAGTCCAGAAGAGCAAAGAAGGACTTGCTCGTAGCCCAACTCCAATCCCTATCCATGAAGAGCAATGAGACTATCAGCCAGCTGCATGGAAGGGTGAAGGAGGTCATCAACGAGCTCCACGTGATTGGAGAAAAGATTGAGAACCAAGATATCGTCAGGTATGTCCTACAAGCCTTCCCAAGAACTACCTTGTGGGCATCTATGGTTGATGCCTACAAAGTATCGAGGGATTTGTCCATAGTTAAATTAGATGATATATTCTATGAATTTGAACTGCACGAGCAAGCTAACGTCTCGGCCAAAGAGAAAGGTATTGCTTTTATTGCAGAAAAGGAGAAGAAGAAGGTGGTCTACTCCTCCTCATCTGATTCAGAGGAATCCAGCGCCTCCATGGATAGTGACCAAGAGGCATTCATGGTAAGAAAGATGCGTAAGGCGTTCAAAAGTTTCTCTAACAAACCTTATGTTAGGAAAGGGTCCAAAGGCAAGGGTAAGGCCAAGGACATCATCTGCTACAACTGCCACCAAGAGGGACACATGAAGAACGAGTGCCCTCAACTGAAGAGAAGAGATGACAAGAAGGAGGAGAAGAAGAAAGGTGACAAGAAGAGGTTGAAGGGAAAGGAGAAGAGTGCCACCAACCTCAAGGCAACCTGGGATGATCCATCATCCTCAGAGGAGGAAGAAGAGCAAGTTTCACACTTTGCTCTCATGGCAATAGACCACTCAGATTCATCAGATGATGAAAGAAGTTCAAGCAATGAAGATGAGAGCACCTCTTCATCATCATCCGAGTCAGAAGCTTCGGTAAGTGAGGTATACCACTTACCCTCCTCTACTTTAGTTAAGATTATCTCTAGCACTAACATGGATTTAGCTAAAGCTAGAAGTAAGATTAAGGATCTAAAAGATGAGATTGCCATGCTTAGAGTAGAATCTACAAAACTTAAGGAAGAATTACATGCTAGTTCTCTTATATCACATGCTTCATGTTTTGAAATTGAAAATAGGGAACTTAAGAAAAAGGTAGATGACCTCACAAAGGCACTTAGGAAATTCCAAGTAGGCTCTAGCAACTTAGATATGATAATTAATAGTCAAAGGGTCGTTTATAACAAGGTCGGATTAGGATATAGGCCAAAGACAAAGGAAGTGGTCTTTGTCTCACTCACGGGTAGGATTGGTGCATCTAGAAGACAAGGGTCTAAGGGAAACACCAAGAGGGCATAGGTACCTAAAAGATTTTTAAATGATGCTTATGGATCAAAAATTTGGGTACCAAAAGAGTATGTTTTCCATGTTGTATAGGTGAAGGTAAAGGAGGCCTCAACCATGTGGATAGTAGATAGTGGATGCTCAAGACATATGACCGGAGATGTGAGCAAGTTCACTACTATTAGCTACTTAAGAGAAGGGACGGTCTCCTTTGGAAATAGTGGAAAACTAAGAATTATTGATAAGGGCACCATTGAGGTATCTCCTATAATTTTCATACAAAAAATACTCTTATTAAAGATATGAAGTTTAACTTACTTAGTGTGAGTCAGTTATGTGATGCGGGATTTAGGGTTGAATTCCATGATAGGAAGTGCCTAATTAAACATAATGAATCAAATAATGTCATATTAGAAGGGTATAGAGAGGCAAACTTGTATTATCTTGATCTTGCTTATGCTACTAACAATTTGGCTAAGTGTTTCATGTCTAAAGAAGAAGAAGGGTGGTTGTGGCACTGGAGGCTTGGACATGTCAACATGAGAAGCATTGCAAGAGTGGTCAAGGAAGAGTTGGTGAAGGGGCTACCAATGATCAAGTATGAGAAGACCAAATTGTGTGATGCATGCCAAGAGGGTAAGCAATCAAAATCATCACACAAAGGTAAAACCCTAACCACTACTACTTTACTATTAGAACTCCTATATATTGATCTATTTGATTGTCATAGTACTCCCTCACTTGTAGGGAGTAAATATTGTTTAGTTATAGTAGATGATTTTTTTAGGTTCACATAGGTTTTCTTCATGAAACATAAGGACGATACCCTAGAAATCTTTATTGGATTTAGTAAAAGGGTAGAAAATGAAAAACACCTCAAAATTAACCGAATTAGGAGTGACCACGGTGGGGAGTTCCAAAATTTAAGTTTCACACAATTTTGTGTAGAAAATGGATAAAAGCATGAATTTTCATGCCCAAGGACTCCTCAACAAAATAGGGTAGTTAAGAGGAGAAACAGATCCCTACAAGAAGCTGCTAGGACTATGCTTAATGCATATTCTCTTTCTAGCTACTTTTGGGCCGAAGCGGTTAACACCGCTTGTTACATTCAAAATCGAATTTTGGTACATAGGTTCCTAGGAAAAACACTCTTTGAATTATGGAATGGGAGAGTACCACAAGACCACTACTTTAGGGTCTTTGGATGTAAAGTCTATATTTTAAATACCAAAGATGACCTAAGGAAGTTTGAGTCAAAAGCCAATGAGGGAATTCTAGTTGGGTATTCATTAAATAGCAGGGGTTATAGAGTTTACAACAAAAGGACAAAAGTGATTGAGGAGTCCTCAAATGTTAACTTTGATGAATCAACAAATACCTACCCCAGAAAAGCCTCAATTGATAAGGATATAGAAGAGGTCCAACCCCTTGCCCAAAGAATCCAACACCTACATTTAGAGGGCAACGATCTAGGGGGAGTAAGAAGTACCCTAGAGGACGAGGAAGAAGTAGTCAATGAACCCACAACCTCTAGGCCCTTGAGACATCACCAAGATCACCCTATTGACCAAATAGTGGGTGATGTCACTCAAGGAGTAAGGACTAGTCCTATTTTAGAAACCAAACTAGTCAAATAGCCTTAATCTCTCAATTAGAACCTAAGTCTATTGATGAAGCATTGAGAGATGTAGATTGGGTCTTAGCCATGCAAGAAGAGTTAAATCAATTTGAGAGAAGTGAGGTTTGGGAATTAGTTTCTAGGCCCAATGATTGCACCATTGTAACCACAAGATGGGTCTTTAGGAACAAACTAGATGACCAAGGCAAAATCACTAGGAACAAGGCTAGATTAGTAGCTAGGGGGTTCAACCAAGTTGAGGGATTAGATTATGATGAGACTTATGCCCCCGTAGCTAGAATAGAATCTATTAGAATTCTACTAGCCTATGCCGCTCACATGGGTTTCACACTTCACCAAATGGATGTGAAATTGGCATTCATAAATGGGATCATTAAGGAAGAGGTCTATGTAGAACAACCTCCTAGGTTTGAGGACCCTAATTATCCAAGACACGTTTACAAATTAAGAAAAGTCTTATATGGATTGAAACAAGCTCCCCGGGCTTAGTATGAAAGACTTTCTTCATTTCTAGTGTCTAAGGGGTTTAGGAGAGGAACAATTGACCCTACTTTGTTCCTAAAATCTAAGGATAAGGACATATTTGTTGCCCAAGTGCATGTAGATGATATTATTTTTGGGTCAACAAATAATGATTTCCTACAAGAATTCATCAAATGTATGGAAGATGAATTTGAGATGAGTCTTGTAGGAGAGCTAACCTTCTTTTTAGGACTTCAAGTCAAGTAAACTAATGAAGGAACACATATTTTTCAAACCAAATATGCTAAGGAAATATTAAAGAAATTTGGCTTAGAAAATGCTAAGGTAGCATCTACCCCCATAGGAACCAATATGAAAATGGATAGTGACCTTGAAGGGAAAATGGTAGACTCTAAGCAATATAGGAGCATGATTGGTAGCCTACTATATCTAACCGCTAGTAGACCCGATATACTTTTTGCGGTAGGTATATGTGCAAGGTACCAATCTTGTGCCAAAGAGTCTCATTTAGTTGTAGTCAAGAGGATCGTAAGATATGTCAAAGGTACCCTCAATGTCGGACTTTGGTATCCTAGAACCCCTAGTGTTGATCTTATTGGATACACCGACTCGGACTATGCGGGTTGTAAGCTAGATAGAAAGAGTACTAGTGGAGGGTGTCAATTCCTTGGGTCTTCCTTAGTTAGTTGGAGTAGTAGGAAACAACCATGCGTTGCCCTATCAACAACGGAGGCGGAATATGTGGCAATGGGTGGGTGTGTTTCCCAACTCCTTTGGATCATGCACACCTTAGAAGATTATGAGTTACATTATACCAAGGTCAAAGTCTTGTGTGATAATGTAAGTACAATCAATTTGACCAAAAATCCCGTTCACCATTCTAGGACAAAACACATTGAAGTGAAACATCACTTCATTAGAGACCATGTGGCAAGGGGAGATATAGAACTACACTATGTTGAATCAAAGTCAAACCTAGCCGACATTTTTACCAAGCCTCTTCCCGAATCGGAGTTTACATCCTTAAGAAGAGGCCTTGGAATGTGTTTTGTGGAAGTATAGGATGAACCTTGGGATATTGCATTTGATAAAGTGTGCTTAATCCATTAGGGTGATACATTTGGTTCACTTGTGCTTGTGGCATATTGTTGAACCATTAAAAGTATCAAAATATGAAAACTAGACCAACTATTGGGAAGACAAGTGTTTAATTAATGGACACTTTCCCCAAAGATCATAGTTGGACATTTTAAACCTTTGAAAACTATTTTATGCTTTACCATGCTTTTAAAAGTTATATGATTGCAAAATTAGATTGTAATTTTGATACAAAACTTAGTGGTTTTCAAGGATTTTAGATTTTTATCAAAAGTCATGCATGTTTAAAATTTTATATGGACTAATATTTTTTCTTGATAGAGTATATCATTTCAAACATGTCTGCAAGTTTTTAGAATTTTTGGAATTTTCTAGATTTTTCTGGAGGTTTCTGAATTTTGGCACAGAACCTGGAATTTGTCACTGACAGAGTAGCAGTCGGGCAGTCGACTGGCACGCCTATTTTCAAATTCTGAAAGCTTTTTTTTCAGAAATCCAACTTTCTCTCTTTTGATGTCATATGGTTGGGTTGCTTGAGGAAATCATTTTGATGGTATCAAAGGGGAAGAATGGGTGGTTTAAGTTAGAATTTTAACTTGGAATGGATGGTTTAAGGTATTTTGTCTAACTTAGACCTTGGATGATTAAAAAATGTGAGAAGACATGGATTAAGGGGGAGGTTACCTCTTAGATTTTGATATGTCTTACATTTTTAATGTTGTTTAGTGTTAAGTGGAAACTTAACTTAGATCAAGAATAGAATTGAAAATGGGAGAAGACATGGATTAAGGGGGAGGTTACCTCTTAGGTTTGCTATGTCTTATGTTTTTCAATTGCTATCTATTGTTACTGTTATTGTTGGTTGTTATTTATCTCTAAACTTAAACATATTGCCACACATCAAAAATGAGGAGATTGTTGAGGCAATCGGCCCTTAAATGCTTGGAAGATCATGGTTTTGATGTGTGTGTGTGTGTGAATATGTTTAAGGTTAGAGTGTTATGTTGTATTTGATGTGTGTAATTGAGTTTGCAGGACTTGGAGAATCACACATGGTGAACATATCCAAGGGACGAGAGCCGAGGGAGGAGGACTTCAAGGGCAAGCCGGGAAGTGGACTTCAAGAGCACACGTGAAGGGTGGCATGGAGGCAAGCCAAGGGAGGCTTGTGTGTGCATCCGAGGGACGAGAGCCAGAGGAAGATGACTTCAAGGGGCGAGCCAAGGAGTGAACCTGAAGGCACGCGTGAAGGAGTATGCGAAGATTGGCTAGGTGTGAGTGGGCAGTCGACTGGCTAGAGGGCAGTCGACTGCCAAAACTCACAGAAGGTTTTCAGCCTTCTACCAGTCGACTGGCCCAGAAGCAGTCGACTGGTATACCCCGAAAACTAGCAGTTCGCTAGCAATTAATGTTAGGCCAGTCGGGGCTGGACAAACTGCGAGTTTGTCCTGTTCTCCTATAAAAGGAGGACCTTTTTGCACGTGAGCGGTACGGTTCCATACTATAACAAAGTGCTGCTCGTGTGAGAAGTCTTTTCAACTTCCTCTCTCTTCATTCACTATATTCTGTAAAGAGGAAGACAACACCACTGTAAAGATTTCTCCACCTGAAGGAGATTTTTCATAGTGGAAGTGGTGTACGTGCGTGGATCCTTGGATTAGTCACCCATTTGGGTGGATACTAAGTAAAATTCTATTGTTAGCATTGTTCTTATTGTCTTTTGTATATTATTGTTTCCGCTGTGCTAACAACCTTGTAGAGACGTCAACGAAAAAGTGCTATTCACCCCCCCTCTAGCATTCCAGTCGATCTATCAATTGCTTATTATCTCGCAACTTGGCGAAAGCCAAAATCCGGGTCGAGTCCCTCCGACAGGAAGTAAAACTCCTGAAATAGGAAGCCGACTCGAGATCCTTGACCGAGAAGGTTCAAGAAGGAAACTCTACTCAAGTTGAAAACTTGAGAAAGAGAATTCCTCCTTGAAAACTCAAGTCAAGGAGCTCAGAGTGGCTTTAGAACGATTCACTTCGGGTTCCAAGGGTCTTGATATGATCCTTGGAAAACAGAAGTTCGTTCTTAACCGATCTGGATTAGGGTATCGAACCAAGTCTAGACAAAGGTCTTATTATGCTGTACTGAACCAACCTAGAGCCAAAGTTCAAGCATGGGTCCCCAAGCTTTGTTTGAATAATCAAGCTGGACCAAACCAGTATTGGATCCCCAAGGACAAGATTCACATCTTGTCTAATCATTATCAAGGCTATAGTCCAAGGGGAGCTAATTTGAAAATAATTTTCATAATTAGATAAGTTTTTTTTGTAATTTTCTATTACATGCTTATTTTTTATTATTATTACATGATTGCTTGTTTATTTCTTTTTGCAAATTATCATGTTTAGATCTAAGACAGGTTAGACTAAGGACAAAATGACTTAGTTGAAATTTGAACAACCTAGTATTGGGTGGAGGTGAGATGATAGTGCGTTAGGGAAACCATTATGGTGGAACTAGCCGAAGCTACCAATCCAAGACCCGAACTAGTTAGATCAAAATCTTTCAAGAAGTAACTTGAAGCTGAATTTTTTATAAAAGACTTTGTCAAAGAAAGGGTTGATGATCAAATAAGGCTACGGCCAAAGAAGGCCTAGTGTCTTGCCAAGACATGGAAGTCAATTATTGAAAATCAAATTCACTTTACTATTGTCAGATTTGAATCTAACACAAATTTTAATTAATCTTAGATTCAACACAATTTTTCAAAATAAACTTAAAACTTAATTAAAATTTTTGAAAATTAATTTAACCTTTCAAAATTTAACCATGCTTTTTTAAATTAAAATGTTTTTAACCCGTCTCACAAAACTTATAAGGTTAACATGTTTGATCACGTAGAACTGAGTGAGATGTCTAGGATCTGATAGTATTTTAAACTCGAACTATTGTCAAAATGTGTTCAAAATCCACTCTAATTTTATGTCAATTTGAATATAAGCTTGATTGGTTGAGTCAATTAAGTCAAACCTAGTGAACACAGTCAACCCTGGTCAACAGTCAAACTGGTCAATAGTCAAACCCTGGTCAACACGGGCGCCCGTGACCTGTCGGGCACCTCAGACTTTGTCTTCGACCAAGACAGCTAAAGCTGTCAACCACTACACACCTGACCCGGGCGCCCGTGACCTGTCGGGCGCCTATAGCTTTATCTTCATCCAAGATGGTCAGATCTGCCAAAAGCAGCTGACAACTGACACGGGCGCCCGTGACCTTACAGGCGCCCCAATGAACAAGGGCGCCCGGCCCTTCACGGGCGCCTGGTCCTTCACGGGCGCCCGTATAACCTTATATAAGGCCAGCAATTCCACTTCATCCCCATACCAAACAAATTTCTTCTCCATTCCTTCTCCTTCCAAGGCGCCCAAAAGCTCCGCTCGTGTCCTCCAACGCCCTACTTCGAAAATGCCACCCCGATATCAATTTTATTAGGCATTTTTAAGGTAATTCTCTTTATTATCTCTCTTATTAAATGCATAATTTTTCCTTTACATATTTAGAAAATGTCGCGTCACTCAACCTAACCCCGTGGCCGAACCTAGCCCCGACCCAAGGTTCCCCAACTTGGAATTGTTTAACAAATTTGCCCAAACTACCTACAAGCCTATAAAGACTAGCTTCCTAAATAGGCAATTCCTTACCCAATCTTGCCCCATAGCTATGGATGCGATCAACTTCTATCAACTAGACCATCTCGTCTTCTGCACACATCCAGTAAATTCGACATTGTGTGCCGAATTTTACAATAACCTAGTAAAAATTGATGACTTGCTCTACTCTACCACCGTACAAGGCACTCCCCTTACTATTTCTTCAACTTTGTTTAATCGATTTCTCGGACTATGACAGTCACAGTCAACATTTTGCTGCTATCCTCCGGCCGACCTTCCCTTCGCTCCCCCCTATTCGCACATCAACCTAGACATTCTCTACTCCTATTTTTTCGGAGATGTGCGAAACCCATTAGCACGGCGATTTCAGTCCGTTGACCTCCGAGTCCAGGAGTATGCTCTCTATAGAGTTATAGTTCATTGTGTTCTCCCACTCACCATCCGAGATGTCGCAACCATGCGACCTTTTCACACTTTCTACTCTACGCCATGATCCATCAGTTAGATATAGACATAGGCCTCCACATATTCCACACCATCATTTACGCATCGAGCGTATCTACTCACGATCGAGTACGAATGCCCTACTGTCATATTATCACCACCCTCCTTCACCACCATGGTCGCGACATCACTGCTGGGGAGATCATCTCGATGACTGAGTTTGATGAAATCAGGTTTAGAAACTTCTCTTTAGCGGGGATAGACGTTTCGGCCACCAGGGTCCTATCATGGAGACGAGAGAGGGCTCGATGGCAGGATGACTCTAACGAGGAGGTGGAGGTAGACGTGGTCGATCTCGTAGCCGAGATCAACGTGCACTTACAGGAGCCTCCTCCACTGACCACCGACCAGCGCATCACACTGTTGCAGACGGAGATGGGCAGCCTCAGGGAGGAGATGGAGGCCTGTCACACCGAGTATATGGAGGCCCTACAGAATGAACACAATGTGAACAAGGGCTACCACACGGAATACTTGGATATTTTTCGTGCCGAACATCAGGCAAACGAGGCCCGTCACATTGAGCACATAAACACCCTCCGAGCCGATCGAGAGACAAACGACGCACGATACAATGAAATGATGTCCTTGTTTCGGTCTTGGCAGCCTGGCTCATTCGACCCTCCTGGCCCTTCTTCATAGATCAGAGTGACTTTTTTTAACTATCTTATTGTATCGTTGACTGTTTGACTATCCCTACTGAGTAGAGTTGACTTGTGCTTGACTACTATTTGACTTTGCTGGTCCTCCTGTTAACCAGTCGACTCTTATGCATCTATCATATTTACTAGCTGATAAGTTATTAGTCTTATGCAATTTTACTTCAACTACTCAGTCATGCACTTAATAATTGAATGTTATGCTTAGTAGAATAGGACTGCTCTACATTTTTTTAAAAAATTATTTTAGTTCTTATCTGTTAATTAATGTTTTGTGAAAAATCATATTTTTTGTTGTTTTGAAATTTAAAATGATTTTTCAACTTAGTTTTTTTAAAAACTTACCCCTTTCAAAACTAGGGTTTTTTCGCAAATGGACTTAACTTAGGTCCTAACCCTAGAACTGCATGCACCTATAGATCTAGAAGCCAGCATTTCACAAGCACCTTAAGGTACTTTTGATTGATAACCTAGACTGGGTTGAGATGCTTAGGTCTATGCCTTGATTCAAGATGCTTTAAGTCAGTGCATCTGCAGTAATTGGGCAATAAATACCAATTGAACACCAATCAGGTTAAGTGTCAAGCTTAGAAAATCTAACTTGAACAGATCACTTAACTTGACTAACCCTAGTGAAAGCTACTATTTATGACAGTCAATAAGTAGCTAACTGGGTTAGACAGGATCAGAAAAAGAATGATTTAATTTGGTTTGGTCCAGTTTATGCCTATTAGAGTTGGTTCAATACATAACTTCACTTTCTTTTGCTCTAATTTTTTGCTATAATTTGTTTTTTTTTTGATATATGGCAAAGCGGGAGAGAAAGGAAAGGAGAAGAGAAAGAAAGGAGAAAAGAAAAAAAATTTATAGAATTTTTTTTTAATTTTAGTTTTCAAAACTTTTATCTCCTTTTCAAAAAGTAAATAACAAAAATGCTCACAAATGTTTTTTTAATCTTTTGAAAATTTTCTAAGTGTTTAACTTAAAAATCTTTTAAAAATTTTCTAAGTGTTTAACTTGAAAATTTTCAAGTGTTTAACTTAAAAATCTCTTAAAAATTTTCTAAGTGATTAACTTAAAAATCTTTTGAAAATTTTCTAAGTGTTTAACTTGAAAATCTTTTGAAAATTTTCTAAGTGTTAAACTTAAAAAAATTTTGGAAAATTTCTAAGTGTTTAACTTGAAAATCTTTTGAAAATTTTCTAAGTGGTTTACTTGAAAAATATTTTGGATAATATTTTTTGAGTTTCTCTAAGAGTTTTTCAAAAACCCCACATATCTTTGAAAAACTCAGGGGGAGAATTTTCAGTTCAGGGGGAGGAAACTAAATATTTTTCAATTCATTGCTTATTGAATGTTTTAACTTAACTTTTTGAACCGTGTTGCCATAAATCAAAAAGGGGGAGATTGTTAGTGCAGGAAGCACCTAAGTCAAACCTGGGTTTTGATAATGGCAAAGGGTTCAAAAGTTAAGGTGGTAATGTGATCTAATAATTCTACTAAGTGTGCAGGAAAAGTCCTAGGTACCCTAGGCAAGAAGAGCTGGCAAAGGGCTGGGCAAGAAGTCCTAGTCAAGGACTGGGCAAGAAGACCTGACCGAAAGTTGGGCAAAGAAGTCCTGGTCGAGGACTGGGCAAGAAGTCCTGGAAAAGGGCTGGGCACCGAAGACCTCATCGGAAGTTGGGCAAGAAGACCTGACCGGAAGTTGGGCACGAAGACCTGGTCAGGTGGATTGGGCAAAAGTCCAGTTAGAGAAGCAGGTTGGCAAAAGATAAACTCTCCTAAGAGGAGTAGGTGAGGACGCGTTCCCCGTCGAGGGAATAGTAGGCGTCGGTTCGACCTAGGGTTCCATTTGGGAGACCCAAAGTCAAAACCAAGACAGCTAAGACTGTAAATAATAGCTAACATATTTGCGTGTTATGTTTTGGAACTAACCTTGGTTGCAGGGAACGAAGGAATGTTGCTTCTGCAGCTCAGGCACCCCAATAGAATGGGGCGCCTCACTGGGGCTAGGCGCCCGTATGGATACGGGCGCCCCAGTGTAAAGGCAAAAACCAAATCACTGTCGCGAAGCCTTTGAACCAAGGCAGCTCAGGCGCCCGCGAGGTCACGGGCGCCCCCATCAGATCAAGCGCCCCAGTGAAGATGGATAAGTGCTGACCGAGCCTGCGGATAAGAGATCGCGCAGGGAAGGCCACGTGTAGGCGCCCCCATCGACACAGGCGCCCCCATGGGTGCTATAAAAGGGGGTTCACCCCCAAGGCTTCAACACACATCGCTCTCAACGCTCCAAGACTTTTCGTTTAAGCGCTATGCTCCGACCAGCTTCGACTTCGAGATTCTAACGCTGACGATGACCCTCTGCTCTGAAATTCGATCCACCTCAGGCATCGGTAACGAAAAGTGTTATAAAGTTCATTTTCAGTTCTATTTCTGTACTCAATTTGTAAAACTTTTTTACGACTATAGAATTGCCCAAAGTAAACGGTTAAGGACCGTGGGCCTTGGAGTAGGAACCGACCGCGACTCCGAACCAAGTAAAACCAACTTGTATTCGCATGTGTTCTGTTATTTTCTGCTGTGTAACTGCTCTGTTTTTATCCGAAAAATTATTATCGATATTCACCCCCCTCAATCGATTTCTCCGATCCAACACTAAGTTCCTGCACACTTAGATAGAGGGATCAAAAACCAATAGGACCTAACTTAACTTGGTTGATCACATCAAAACTAACCAGAGCACCAACATTGATTCTTATTTCCTACCTGAGAGATGGTATACTTTGATCTCTATATCTGTTCTTTTTTGACCATGCACTATCTATTTCTATTGCCCGCTGAGTCACCTGGACTCACCACCCCTATGTATGTTTTTCTTTCCCCAAGTAGCTGATAGATCACTTAGAGTCGCTTGGAGGTCCCGTCCGCCAGACCCATATTACATTAGGGTTACTTGTTATTTCATTTTGTTTATACTTGCATTTTGGGTTATATGGACTTAGTGTTGTAATAATTAACTTGGTCTTTGATTTCAGCCTTGTGGCTACTTGTATAGGTTTTGTGGTTGTTGTGGTAAGTCAGATCGGCCTATAGTTAGTCATTTTGTGTTTTATATAATCTTATATCTTCTGCTTTTTTATTACAAACTATATTAAACTGCATGGTTGTGGATTTCAACCAATTAGGCGGTGGTTTTTATACTTGTACAACCTTGGTGACTATGTATCTAGGTTTCTGGATTGTCATAAGGGGGCAGATGTTGTCCGTTTAATGGGCAAGCATTATCCTCGGGGCATGACAATAATACTTAACTTGACTCGATTAACCATATCAAAACTAACCAGAGGTACTCACAATCTTCCCTTTTTAATGTACATCAACCCGAGTTAAGTTAGGGTAAACAAGTTGTAGGTGCAATCATGCCCTAGATAAGAATTTTCGATAATTGATAGATGTTTAAGTTTAAGCTAATACATTAGATCTAACTTAAGTTTTAGTGTGCAGTAATGTAAGAAGTCAAAGGAATTGTCAGGGACCGGATTCTTGGCATGAAGACCTGGAGATGAGGAAGCTCCAGGCAAAAAATCCAAGAAATGGTCGGGGACCGAATTCTTGGCATGAGGACCCATAGATGTGGAAACTCCAGGCATGAAGTCCAGGAAACAAGACGTTTCGTTGGCACATGGTAATTGGATCGATTGAGAAAACGCAAGGATATTTAGGATTGAGAATCCTAAATCTAAGCATATCAATCAATTAGGCAATCGATTGAAAAGAGATCAATCGATTGGTGAATTGATTAGGAGAAATTCTGCTCTCAAACAGAACACTCTTTAATCGATCAGTTAATCGATTGAGAAGGCTAATCGATTATGAGCCATTCTGTACGACAACAGAAAGCTCCCTAATCGATCAATCAATCGATTCTGAAGCTATCAATCGATTGGGTGATATCCTGTGTGAAAATAGAATGGTCCGTGATTGATTGACCAATTGATTATGAACCATTTTGTGTGACACAGAAAGCTCCCTAATCAATTGGTCAATCGATTAGGGCACCTCCGAATCGATCGTATAATCGATTAGGACGCATTTCTTACTTTAACAGAATGGTTCCGAATCGATTCCATGATTGATTAAAGCAACCAATCCATCACTGCATGATCCCAATCAATTAAAGTTCAAAATGAAATAATCCTAATCGTTCATCTGAGATCCGTACTGTTCAACGGCTATATGGTAATCGATTGGGGCTTTCACCAATCGATTAGTGACGCTAAAAACGAAGTAGAGAAGCCGTTTAAAAGCACGTGGTGAAGCGAAAAGAGTTGTCACTGTTACATTGTGCATTCTCATCATCTCTGTGCTCAAGTTATCTGCTCAAGCTCTCAACACCATCTTCAAGCAACCAAGAGAAGGGATTCAAGCTCAAAGATTGTAATATTTCTTTTCTTCTTCTCCTTGTTGTTGTTTCTTTTTTTGAGAGCTTTCAAGGTTGCTGTAAAAGGGTTTCTCCACCATCGGTGTTGTTCCGAGAAGGAAGTTTCATAATGAAATCTGTGATTGCTGGTGTGGACCCTTGGATTAGTCACCTCAAGGAGGTGCAGACCAAGTAAATCAAGACGTTAGCATTGTATTTGGGGCACATAGCTTCTAGTTTCTGCTGCGAAGAAAACGAACCAATTTAAAGAGAACTATTCACCCCTCTAGCTTTATTGGTCCTAACAAGTGGTATCAGAGCCAGGTTGCTTCAGAGGACTCACACCCAAAGAATCAAGTGTTTGAGCTGCGAGAATGTCTTTGAAAGAGGGATACAATACTACACGACCACCCTACTATGAAGGAAACAATTTCGCATATTGGAAGAGTCAAATAGAGAATTATCTCATGACTTAAATTGACAATTGGTTTTTCGTTACTGAGGGTTTTATTGCATTAACACAAGATGGAAAAATTCTGGAATTATCAAAATGGACAGTTGAACAAAAATTGAAGGCACAAGCAAATGCTAAGGCTACCGTAACCCTTCAATGTGGTTTGAGCTCAGAGCAACTAAACAAAGTCGGTCCATTCAAGATTGATAAAGAATTGTGGGACAAGATCATTGAGCTAAATGAAAGCACAAAAGATTCAAGAATTGCCAAGAGGGACCTTCTTATAAATCAATTGCAAAACTTTGTAAAGGAAGGAGAAACTGTAAGCCAATTACATGGAAGGTTCAAGGAGCTCTTAAATGGTCTTCATTCGGTTGGAGAAAGTGTAGAAAATCAGAACCTCATCAAGTATGCACTAAATCCTTCCCAAGAAACTCACTATGGTTATCAATGGTTGATGCCGATAAGGTTTCAAGGGATTTATCAATTGTTAAATTAGATGAATTATTCTGTGAACTAGAACTGCATTGACAAGCTAACACAAGTTATAAGGAGAAAGGTATAACTTTGGTTGCAGGTGAAAAAAGCAAGAAGAAAAATAAAGAGAAGAAGAAGGAGAAGAAAGAAGAATCCTCCTCATTCGAATCAGAACAAGACAGCGATAGTGATAGTGATGAGGAGCTATCATCTAGTGAGATGACAAACTTTGTCCAAAAGATGATGAAACGATCTAGGAAGTTCAACAAGAAAGATGTCAAAAAGATGTTCCTTGATAACAAGAGAAAGGGTAAGTCTTCGGTAAGATCAAAAGCAAAGATTGATGCAATTTATTTTGAATGCAATAAAAAAGGTCACATCAAAGCCAATTGTCCTTAGTTGAAAAAAAAAGATGATAAGATAAATAAAAAGAAGGCTTTGAAAGTTACATGGGATGATTCTTCATCTAACTCATCAGATGAAGAAATTGGGAGGAAGACTTCAAGACATGTGGCTCTCATAGCTTTGAACGATGTTGAGAGTAGTGAAGATGAAGAAAATCATGAAGATGAAGTTGAGTCGTCAAGCGAGTCATCATCTAGTGATGATGAGGTAACTTCTTCTAAATTAGCTAAACTCTATGATACTATTGTATGCTTGACAAATGCTCTATCTAGATCAAAAATTAGAGTTAAAGAACTACAAAATAAGTTAAAATTACTCAAAATTGATCCTATGTCATGTGAAGCATGTACACATCATGAAGTTGCTAATTCCAAAAGTGATGAACTTAAAAAGAAAAATGCATCCTTGAAATTGCAAGTAGAGGATCTTAGGAGTACTTTAGAAAATTTTACCTAAAGCTCTAAATACTTGGATATGATATTAGGAAGTCAACGGGTAGTTTATAACAAGGCGGGATTAGGGTATAAATCAAAAGATAAGGAAGTTAACTTTATGTCTTTTGTTAGTAGAAATCATGTTTTAAAAATTAAAACTGTACAAGCTTGGGTACCCACGCAATATATTGTAGATGCTATTGGACCTAACATTTGGGTACCAAAGCATTTAATTCATCGTGTTTGAATAGACATGCGCCAAGGGGGAGTATCTAACAATATGGTTTATTGATAGTGGATGCTCTAGGCACATGACGAGAGGTTCATTAAAATTCTCATCACTCAAGAACAAAAATAGGTACCGTTTTCTTTGGTAATAGCGGTGAATTGAAAGTTATTGGAATAGGAGATATTCAAATTTTTGAATAATTTATAATTAGGAATGTTCTATTAGTGAAAGGTATGACCTTCAATCTTCTAAGTGTTAGTCGACTATATGACTCGGGATATAGAGTTGAATTTGACTCATCTCAATGTCTAATTAAGCATAGTGAACTAAACATTATCATGCTCATTGGTCATAGAAAGGAAAATATTTACCAAGTTAAATTATTTGGTTCTACTAATGTGTTTACTAAGTGTTTCTTGTCTAAAGAGAAAGAGACTTGGATTTGGCATTGAAGACTTGCTCACACCAACATGAGACACATCAAAAGACTATCAAAGAATGAGTTGGTGCAAGGATTATCAAAATTGAAGTTTCAAAAGGACAAATTATGTGACGGATGTCAAATGGATAAGTAAATCAAGGCTATCCACAAAGGTAAAACTAATTTAAGTACTTCTACCGCATTGGAACTATTGCATATGGATTTGTTTGATAGTAGTAAGCATGCCTCCTTGAATGATAGTAGATATTGCTTAGTCATGATAGATAACTTCACTAGATACACTTGGGTGTTTTTCTTGAAACATAAAGATCATACCTTAGAAACGTTAGTTGCCTTTTGTAAAAGAGTAGAGAATGAGAAAAATCTGAAAATAAATAGATTAAGAAGTGATCATGGAGGTGAATTTGAAAATGAAAGATTTGAAAATTTTTGCTCACAAAATGAATATAAGCATGAATTCTCTACCCCTAGGACACCACAACAAAATGGTGTTATTGAGAGAAAGAATAGAGTCTTACAAGAGGCTGCTTAGAGTATGTTAAATGAATACTCACTCCATAGTTATCTATGAGCCAAAGCGATTAATACAGCATGTTACGTACAAAATCGAACTCTAATACATAGATTTTTGAACAATACACATCATGAGTTGTGGTTTGGTAAACCACCTACAATAAAATATTTTAGAGTATTTGGATGTAAAGTATATATTTTAAACACCAAAGATCACTTAGGAAAATTTTCCGCCAAGACGGATGAATGTATTCTTGTAGGGTATTCCACTCATAGCAAAGCCTATAGAATTTACAACAAGAGATCTAAAATAGTTGAAGAGTCTCTAAATGTGGTGTTCGAAGAAAATCCAACTTCAAGCCCTAATAAAGCAATAGAGGAGGAAGTACACAATTTGAATTGGAGACATTAAATAATCATGAGAAAGAAGAGAGTGAAAGGGAAGGCATATTTAAGTTACCGCTTGGGAATGTAATCACTACAACTCAAGAATCAAGACCCACTAGGACTAGTGTAAATCATCCTTTAGAGCAAGTAGTTAGAGATATTACACATGAGATAAGAACTCGATCCTACTTTCGAAATGAAGATAGTCAAATAACCCTAATCTCACAAATTGAGCCAAAAACTATAGATGATGCTTTGTTTGATCCGGATTGGATTTTGGCAATGCAAGATGAATTATCTCAATTTGAGAAAAGTAAAATTTGGGAATTAATTCCTAGATCCAAAGGAAAATCAATTATTGACACAAAGTGGGTCTTTGTGAACAAACTTGACGATAAAGGAATGCTAGTGAGAAATAAGGCTAGATTGGTTGCTAGAGGTTTTAATCAAGTTGAAGAGTTGGATTATGATGAAACTTATGCGTCGATAGCTCACTTAGAGTTTATTAGGATGATGTTGGCATTTGCCGCTCATAAAGGGTTTTAGTTGTATCAAATGGATGTAAAATTAGCCTTTTTAAATGGTTTTATCAAAGAAGAAGTATATGTTGAGCAACCACTCGGGTTTGAAAATTTAGAATTTCCAAACCATGTATACAAGCTTAAGAAGGCATTGTATGGACTAAAACAAGCACCTCGTGCTTGGTATGAACGATTGCCAACATTTCTAGTGTCAAAAGGCTTTCATAGAGGAAAAATTGATCCTACTTTATTTTTAAAAAATAGTAGAGATGATATTTTTGTGACCCAAGTCAACGTAGATGACATTAGTTGTAGGTCCATAAACAAAGACTATCTAAATGAGTTCATAAATCACATGGAAAGTGAATTTAAAATGAGCCTTGTAGGTGAATTAATATTTTTCTTAGGCTTACAAATTAAACAAACAAAAGATGACATATATATTCATCAACCCAAATATGTAAAAGAAATCATTAAGAAATTTGGCATGGAAAATGCAAAACAAATATCTACTCCCATGGGAACTAACACTAAATTAGACAATGATATTGAAGGTAAAGAAGTTGATCCAAAGATGTATTGTAGTGCTATAGGTAGTCTCCTCTATCTCACGGCTAGTAGACCTGCCATACTATTTGTCGTGGGTTTGTGTGCAAGATATCAATCTTGTGCCAAGGAATCACATCTATGTGCAATCAAACGGATTCTTCGCTATCTTAAAGGAACTCAAAGTGTAGAATTGTGGTATCCTAGAACCAAAACCTTTGATCTTATAGGTTACTCTGATTTGGATTATGCCGAGTGTAAATTGGATCGAAAAAAGCATTAGCGGTGGGTGCCAATTTTTGGGATCCTCTTTGGTGAGTTGGTCAAGTAGAAAACAACATTTTGTAATACTCTCTACAACCGAAGTCGAATATATAGCTATTGGCGAATGTGTGTCTCAATTATTATGGATGACTCATACTTTAGAGGATTATAAACTCATTTGTAAAAATGTGCAAGTTCTTTGTGACAATATGAGTACTATAAATTTGACCAAAAATTCAGTTCATCATTCTAGAACAAAGCATATTGAGGTCAAACATCATTTTATTAGAGATCATGTGTCTAGTGGTGATATTGCTCTTAAATATGTTGAGTCAAAATTAAACCTCGCGGATCTTTTCACCAAACTGCTTCCTGAATATGAATTTAGCTATTTACGAAGAGAATTAGGTATGTGTCAGGTTGAATAATCTCACATGATCACTTCAAAGATAATCAACTCACTTACCTTCAAATGCATCTCACAAGACACATAGGTCTTCCCTTTCTTGTGCATTTTTAGATGGGAGTGAGATGTTAGGGTTAGTCCTCTTGCTCATAATGCTTGTTATAATACATCACTTTGAGCAAGAAGATTAGATTTACTATAAATCATTAACTTGACCAATCATGGAGAAGACTAGTACTCAATTAATGTGTATTTAGTCCAAAGATCATGATTGGATATTTCAATAAAAGGAACAAATATTTAATCATTTAGACACACTTTTTGTCTCATACCTAGTGCTCTTATACCATGTGATCTTGCTTAAACTCATAAGAATTGAAGGATGCCACGATTTAATACAATTTCAGCGTTTATCGGTTATTCCAATCGATTGGTGACAGTTATCAATTGATTCGTGGCTCTACCACCTTCCACAGAATCTCGCTGAATCGATTGACTAATCAATTAGCACAATTTCTCTCGCAGGAACAGAATGCAGCTTAATCGATCGATTGATCGATTGCGCGCAGTAGTAATCGATTGGCTAATCGATTATGGACTCATGTAATCGATAAGTTAATCGATTACGAACTCTTGTAATCAATCACTGGATCTATTAAACATTGGTTTAATCAATTGATGAATCGATTACGGGTTTTAAATCGATTCACCTAATACCGCCCTTTCATTTAACTCATGCTGTAAAAGCAGCCCACCGTCTTCCCTCTTCCAAAACCCTCACATCCTCACTCTCCTAAACCCTAGCCGCCTCCTCACTCTCTCGACGCCCCACCACTGCATCCTCTCTCACAGGCGCTCGTCTTCCTCTAGAAAAGGCGGCGTCTTTGGTGTGGTCGAGCACTCTTCTTCCCTGTTCCAACCTCGCCTTCATCGACACAGCGTATGGCGCCGAAGTAAACCCTAACTCTATCTTAGTTTTCTTTTCGTTACCTATTGATCTTGTGTTTTTGACTAATCGTTTGTTGTCTTGATTGTTGTTGCTCCCCTTGCTCATGTGTTGTTCTTTGTGTCTACGTTGTCCACATTGTGTCCCATATTTGTCCACATTGTGTTCCACATTGCATATGGAATTGTATATGGTGGGCATTTGATTGCATATGGTTTATCATGATAGGAAAAAACAACGGGTAGATGAGTCGGGTGTGGGGTCTTCTCACCCTCAGCCGCCTATGGATGCTTGTTTCCCAAATGCCGCTTATCAGCAGGCATTTAGTAGAAATGTTTTCAAACTTATAGCCCCTCGATCCCTTGATTGACAGTATTCCATGACCATTGTATTGATGTCTTTCGTATCATTGAAGTGTATAAACTTGAGTCCATCACCTACTGTGAGAGAGGTGTAAATGTGGGCTTAGTATCTGAATTTCACAACAATTTACACACCTCTGATGGAGTAAATTACAAGACTAGGGTGATCAAACATAACCTAGACTTCAGTTATAAGGTTCTTGAGGAGTTTTTAGCGTGTCGTCCCTCCACTAGTGAGTTTGTGTTCTTTCCCACATTACCTGAGTTATTGCCTCCACCTTTTGGGCATATCTCCATTGTCTCTATGCATCAACATTTTTTCGGACGTCCTCGTCCGGATAATCCTCATGCCAACATCAATACCTTCTCTGCTCTTAAACTTTCGGCTGAGGACTATGCCCTATACAAAGTCGTCATTAATTGTCTTATGCCTATTGTCTCTCATGTCCTAGCGACTGTTAGACCTTCTCAGTTCTTCCTGGCATACGCTCTTCGGGAGGGTCTATCTTCCGCTCCGTCATTCATTTTACTCAGCCCATGCATGGTACAATTCATATATCTTTTGGTCATATCATTAACGAGTGGCTTGCATCCATGAGTATAAATGTCTCCCGTGGGAAGGTGGAACCCATGACTGTCATGTACTCCAGGATTTCAACGCGTTCTTTCTCTAAATCTGGGATGATGGGTGAGTTTGGGGCCATCCGGTGGATCGATGGATGTCTAGCCAGCGAGGGGCTGAGAGCATGACCCAGGGTGGGCCAGGCTGCTACAGCTGCACCTGCGGATGATGAGGATGAGGATGTTTGGGCTCGGATACTTGCATTTGAGGAGACTATGGACACTAGGTTTGAGAAGCTACGTTTGGAGGGCGAGCTTCGTTATTGTGAGCTGTGGACCCAACTTATGGCTATTGAGCGTTGCCAGATTGATACGCAGTCAGGCATTATTTCTTACAAGATATGGTACATTCCTAGACGAGTGGTCATCCTCCTCCTCAGTCGTCCCTCGACGTTCCACCTCCAGTGGCTACCACCTCTCCGATGAGTCCCGGTCTTCCCGATGTTGCTAGGTCTTCGACTGTCGATCCTACGGTAGAGCTAGTTGACTTTTTCTTTGCACCCTAATCTGTTGTAGTCACTACTTAGTTGTTTCTCATTTTGGTAACCAGCTGTTATGTTATTCCGTATGTGGATGTTTCTTATGCTAACTTTTGATGATTGCAAGACATGATAACATCTTATGCATTAACACCATGAATTACTCATATATGTTATCTTTTTGTCCTATTCGCTTGCATATTATGTCCATATATTGTATGTTGCATAGATTGAGGGGGAGCTCTCATTCTTTTATCATTTTAATATTTGGCAAAGAGGGAGAATTGTTAATATTTAAGATTATGCTTGTAATGGCATCATGATTATTAATTTATGTGCTTATTGTATTGATATCATTGATATTGTACTGAAAGTTAGCTTAAACTTAAATAGATTGTCAAACATTAAAAAGAGGGAGATTGTAGGCGCAATCATGCCCTAGATAAGAAGTTTCGATGATTGACAGTTATTTAAGTTTAAGATAATACATTAGATCTAACATTGAGTTTTAGTGTGCAGTAATGTAAGAAGTCTAAGGAATGGTCAGGAACCGGATTCTTAGCATGAAGACCCGGAGATGAGGAAGCTCCAAGCAAGAAATCCAAGGAATGGTCAGAGACCAGATTCTTGACATGAGGACCCGGTGATGAGGAAACTCCAGGCATGAAGTCCAAGAAACAAGACATTTCGCTGGCAATCGATTGGTGAATTGATTAGGAGAAATTCTGCTCTCAAACAGAACACTCTTTAATCGATCAGTCAATCGATTGAGAACTCATCAATTGATTGGCTAATCGATTACGAGTCATTCTGTGCGACAATATAAAGCTCTCTAATTGATCAGTCAATCGATTCAGAAGTCATCAATCGATTGACCGATCGATTGGGTGATATCCTATGTGAAAATAGAATGGTCCGTGATCGATTGACCAATCGATTACGAACCATTCTGTGCGACACAGAAAGCTCCCTAATCAATTGGTCAATCGATTAGGGCACCTCCTAATCAATCGTGTAATCGATTGGGACACATTTCTTACTTGAACAGAATGGTTCCGAATCGATTCCATGATCGATTAAAGCAACCAATCCATCACTGCAAGATCCCAATCGATTAAAGTTCAAAATGAAATAATCCTAATCATTCATCTGAGATCCGTACTATTCAATGGCTATATGGTAATCGATTGGGGCTTTCACCAATCGATTAGTGACGCAAAAAAGGAAGCAGAGAAGTCGTTTAAAAGCAGGTGGTGAAGCGAAAAGAGTTGTCACTATTACATTGTGCATTCTCATCATCTCTGTGCTCAAGTTCCCTGCTCAAACTCTCAACACCATCTTCATGCAACCAAGAGAAGGGATTCAAGCTCAAAGATTGTAATATTTGTTTTCTTCTTCTCCTTGTTGCTGTTTCTTTTTTTGAGAGTTTTTAAGGTTGTTGTAAAAGGGTTTCTCTACCTTTGGTGTTGTTCCGAGAAGGAGGTTTTATAGTGAAATATGTGTCGCTAGTGTGGGCCCTTGGATTAGTCACCTCAAGGAGGTGGAGACCAAGTAAATCAAGGCGTTAGAATTGTATTTGGGGCACTTAGCTTCTAATTTCTGCTACGAAGAAAACGACTAACTTGAAGAGAGCTATTCACCCCCTCTTGCTCTACTAGCCCTAACACAACTAATAAGAATGTTTATTAAAACAATAAAAAAAGTTTAGCAACTTAGTACAAGTAAAAATAGATTTTACAATTAAGTACCTAACAAATTTATAGTATTGAAGAAAATTAAAAAAAAAACTTTCTCTTAACTTAATCTTATAAATCTCCTCCTTTGATCACATAAAAAAATATGATTAAAAATAATTGTCTAAGTGGTCATTAAAAGAATTGTGTGAACTTTTGAATATATTTTGTAAAAAATCTTAACAATATATCTTTCCCTTTGATAAAAATAATTATTTTGAAAATAATACCTTAAAAATAGGTTTTCAGTCAAAATACCTAGCAAATTCTTTTAAGTATGTAAAACATGATATATATTTATTCAAAATTTTGTTTAGTAAAAGATCTATTTCAAAAAATAATTAATTTGAAATATTTATTTTTCTAAAGAAAATTAACAAAGAATTCATTATCAGCCAAAAAATTTTGAAACTTTTTGTGAAGAATTAAAAATATATTATCTGACTATATAAAAAATTTCATAAGAAAATAAAATTTCCTTGTATACAAATTTTTTTTCTTTACATAAGCATGTAATTTTGAAAATAATTTTTTAAAAATAATTTTTTTAAGTAGCCAAAAGCTAACCTTCAATTTCATGAAAATCAAGTTAAAAAAATATTCCTCAAAGTATTTTTAAATTTAAAATTTTTATTTTTATTAAAAATTTATTAAAAAAATTTATCGATTGAAAAATCCTGAAATTTTTTTTGTGAATACATATGATTTATGACTATCACAGAAAAATTTTAAAAAAATTAAATCCATAAAAAAATTACTTTCGAAAAACAAACACTATAAAAAAATCTAGCAAATTTTAAATAAAATAGTATGCACAAAAGAAATATTATCTAACAATTTAATATATATTAGGGAAACCAAAATATATTTTTACCTACTGGATTGATCAAGAATTTGGATGAAATATAATTTTTGGGCGCTTTTATAATTTGACCCCTATGATTCTTAATATACAAATTTAGTCTCTATAAAAATTTATTTTTGAGCTTGTAAAAAACTTGAGCATGCATGATTATTTTCTATTTTATCTTTTGATTTTCAATTTATCATAAAGCTCTAATGGGCATGCAGTGACTAACTTTCTTTTTATATCAACATATTTAGACCTTAACTTGCAAAAAGATTTAGTCATCGACTTTATATCTGAATATAGCTGATCAAGAGGTAGAAAGAATACCTCACTTACCATATCTGATTTGAAGTTTGATTCTCCCCCTTCATAGTTGTTATTTTCTTACATAGTACCTCCTTCATTGATGCTTTCTTTTGAGGATGTTTTGTCATCTAATTCTTGATGACTAGCCATCAATGCTAGTCCGGTGTATTGTTCTGCCTCAGATTTAGATAGCGAAGTCTCATCCCATGTGACCTTAAGGTTCCTGTGTTTAGACTTATTTGACCCTTTATTCTTCAATTTTGGGCAGTCGTCTTTATGTGTCCTTGTTTGTCACAATTATAGTATATGAATTTTCTTTTACCTCGTGGATTTTTCTTGGCTTGCATCTCATTAAACTTGTTAGATTTAAAATTTTTTAAAATTTTCTTACCATATAAGTTGTTTCCTCTTCATCAGCTGAAGACTCAACATCTGGTTCAATCTTCCTCGTGTTCAGAGCAATGTTGTCTGTCTTTTCTTTTCTTCCTGCACACTGAGACTCGTATAGTTCTAATGTCCAAAATAATTCTTCTAAAGCACTCATCTCGAGGTCTTTAGAGATATAGTACGAATCTACTATGGATATCCACTCTGGTGTTCTCCGAAATGTCTTTAAAGTGTACCTTAGTGAATCTCAATTTGTTATCGATTCTCCGAGATTCATATGTCTAGTGATCAGCTCCTTGATCTTCACATGTAGTTAGGCCATCGTTTCTCCTTATTTCATTCAGAGATTCATTAGTTGATTTCAAAGTAGATCCAATCGTGCTAGCTTCGCTTCCAAGATCCCTTCGTGGAGCTCCAAGAACTTTTCCCAAAGCTCTTTGCTAGAGTCGTAGATGTCAATCCGGTTGACTTATTGGGGTGGCAAAACGCTTAGCAGATAAAACTCTGCTTTGTCGTTGGCTACGAAGTCGACTTGCTCTTTTTTGTTTCAGAGAGGCTCTTCTTTTTCTTCTCCATTGTGATCTTTGGGTCCTTCAAAATCATACTTGATTGTTAGCAATATATCAAAATTGATTTGGAAATATACCTCCATTTTATGCTTCCAAAGCGTGAACTCCCCTTCGAACTTTGGTGGGTAGATGCTCGATCCGCCCATTTCCTTGTTGCTTCAGATGACAGTTAGTCCTTCTAAAGCAATCTCACTCTGATATCAATTATTAAATTGTGTAGGCTGGCTAAAGGGCGTGAATAGTCCTGCCAAATTAAACATTATCTCTTTCTTTCTATTCTATTAAGGAAACACTATTAGTTAAACAAAACAATAAACATAAAAATAAGAAGGGGCTCGAAATTTACTTAGTTTGCAACCTGTGTGGTTACTAATCCAAGGCGGTTCAAAGCACTAGTAGAAACTCCTTCTACGATAACAAGTCAGACGTAGAGAAGCCCCTTACAGCAATTAAGCACAACGTTGAGAGTACAAGATGTAAGAAAGCAGAGACAGAATATCTTGTATAAATTTCAAGCTCAAGGGTTCCTTTTATAGGCTTTTGGAAAAGTAGCTATTTGCTGACGTGGCGAATCCCAAGCACCTAATGATGGTTTGGGCACTTAGAGTTTGGTCAACTGTAATCCACTTGGCAACGGATCACTCTAACGTGGCAGCCCTCTTCAAGCGCCTGGACTCAGTCTAAGCGCCTGGAGTCTAGGCGCCTAGAATTCAGGCTCCTGGAATAGATCCAGGCGCCTAGTGTTAGTAGGAGCCCTAGAGTCAATTATGTGATGATTGACTAGGGACTTTTTATATCATATTCTATCATTAATAAAGACATGTTTGGTTATTATACTTTATATTTGTACCAAATAACTAAGCATAATAATGTCCTTGGGTAGTAGGTTCTTATCTACATCATATCGATTGGTTAAATCGATAGTGAGATAATGTAGAGAATGTTGGTTTCGGGTGCGCATGGGAATCCTATCCATGTCCCCGGATTAAAATTTTATTAATTAAAACAAATCCGGATGGAAATGAATTACCCAAGCAACCGACTCATCATCGTACTAATCGATTCAAATGACCACTTGAACAAGCTTGTTATTCAAGCAATCTAACTTGTCTAATCGGTTAGCCGCGGAATAGACGATGAATGGATCGCCGGTTTTTGTGTTTATCTTCGGGGTCTATGTTAATTAACAACATATATACAATAATTAATCAAGAATGTAAGGAACCAAAACAAGAAATATACCTCTTGTTTACCTCGCGATTTTCTATTGTATGACCTAACCTCTTCTTGGACGTCGTGTGGGCGACGATCTTCCAAGAACCGGAGTCACCAAGGCAAAATTCTAGCTTCCTTTTCCTTTCTTCTTCCTTGCGCCGAACCCCTAGGGTTTCCTTGTGCTTGCGTCGCCGCCCAAAAAGGAGGAGAAGCCTCCTTTGTTTGCTTGCTCCGGTTTCAAAAGATGAAGAAGAGAAGGAAGGAGATGAAGAAGCTTGAAACCCTAGCCGCTGAAACCTCTTCCTCTCCCTTGCTTGCCGCCGGCCACCTTTAAGCCAAGGTGGCGCCACCTCTTCCTTCTCCAATTGCTGTCGTGCCTTCTAGGGAAGAAAAGAAGAGAAGGAGGAAGAGAAGATGAAGAAGCAAAG